>JACEVL010000491.1:977500-1330000 GCA_020284085.1 Aporrectodea caliginosa | reverse complement strand
AGTCCTTAATTCTTCCAACTTGCATAGCTCAGCTCAGAGCTATGCAGGTTGGATGTTTTCTTAAATGTTTATTTCTATCGAGGTCAACGACCTTTGCTGCCATAAGATGTCCTTAAACTGTCCTATTTAATCCATCTGGCATAAATTCAATGGCTGTATAAATGTTGCAAGACGTTGAAGTTTTCTAATTATGTACTTAGAACAACTTCAGCATCTTCCAACAGTACAGTCATGTTTGCAAGCTACTGAAACTAGCCAGGCTATTTATTACATATCTGTGTAGCATAGACTAGACTTTTTGTTTATTAGTTACTTTACTTATACTGTTGCCATATGTTGTGTATTGTGTTTATTTTACAATTACTTTAGTATTGTTATTGCAGTCATTTTTCTTGTGGCAATTTGTTCCATTGTATTCATTTATCTGCTCCTTCTGATCATTTATTTTGCTCTCATGTAAGATAATCTGCTCTGGAGCGTGCGGGAATGTTTATTGGGGTCATTCGGTATTTCAAAGAAACCCAGGGTTGAGTGTCATTGGTTGTTTGACTGATCTATTTCTTAACATCTCCCTTCACTTTCAGTTTACAGTGTTGTGTTTGAAAGGCATAGATTAGTTGACAGGTGGGTTAAAGATGAGGGAACCCAATGACCTGCTTCCGGTTCTTGTATATCCTACGTTTGTTTCTACACATTCTTACCAAATTTTAATTTCTGTATAGTTTCTTACTATGTACGTATGTGCTCATCTATATTATCTATGTATGTATGTATATATGTATATATTTATGTATGTATGCATGTATGCTTACATGCATCTGAATATATACATAGAGCCATTTGAGAAACAAACAAAAATGTGCAGTGTTTTGAGCATACACTGCTGTGAGTGTATGCAAATTTTCTACAGTTGCTAGTTGTGCCTGGCATTTCAAGACACTTCAGAGCTTAATGCAGGCTTAAGGAATGGTTTTCAGTCGTAGGATTATGCACTGACATGAACTGTAGATGACTGAACTGGTTCGTGGTAAATACTTTACTCTTCTCATACAACTGTTTTGATGAGAACTTGCATGAACGTAAACTGTCGTAAATTGGCAGGTAATGGAGCTATCGTCTCCAATGACATGAAAATATTCTGCCTGAATAGCACCAGTAATTTCTGGCCATAAGTCTGGCTTTCAGTAGAAAAATCAGTGTGTGTATGTATTTGTATGTGTATATGTATATATATATATATATTAGAGCTGTACCGAATAGGCTATTCGTATTCGCTTCGGACCGAATAGTGCTCCGAATAGTTTATTCGTATTCGGCCGAATAGTTTGTTAAAACCGAATACGAATAGTGAAAGCGCTACATAAATTTTAGCGTATATGTAGAAATGCGCTATATAAAATCGACGGCTCACTTTCTCGTTTCCTTTGTGAACTAAGCTCTTTCTGTAGCTTCCGGTTTCATGTTCGTGAGATAAATAAATCTTAAACTTGTTCGATTTTCGTTAATGTTAACATTTACACTGTATTATGTGTTCTGAAAAAGTCACATTCAGCGAAGTCCAGAATGGAATTATTTTACAATAAGAGACGATGATTTGAGCAGTCATGTGCACTTTGCAGTATGTGCAAGGTAACAATCTCACGTGCTAGGCATACTGGCCATTCGAAAAGTTGAAAACAGGATTAAAATAATGATCATTTAGACAAAAGTTTAGAGCTGAAGAATATAATTTCATGCACTCAAAATGTGATGCATCTCCAGTGGAAGGTCCTATTGAAAAAATGTGGAACGTTTAGTGGCTCTGCAAAACAAACTTGCATAACTTTCAGTACAAAGTACAATTAGCCTACTTTCTTATGTAATGCCACGGAAAGCATTTCAGAATTGCAGTCAATATCAAGCTCAACTACTACGCTATACAAAAAAGTGATTTATGCGTTTAAATGTGTCTAGTTTTTACTTATTCCCTGCTCTGTCGTCACCTAGGCTGCTATTCGTATTCGTATTCGTATTCGGCCGAATAGTGTGGCTAATTATTCGTATTCGGCCGAATAGTAAAAAATGCTATTCGGTACAGCTCTAATATATATATATATATATATATATATATATATATATATATATATATATATATATATATATATATATATATATATATATATATATATATATATATATATTCCTATTTATATGACGCCTTTAAAGACCTCACAAAGAAGCATTGTGGACACATCTGCTGTGCAGAGATATTTTCGAAAAACTGTATTACCATGCTGGAGCCTGATAGAAACCTATCTGTGATTTACGAGGTTGTCTGTGCTATTGGGAGATTCTAGAGGTGCTATATAAAGTCCAAATGCAGACATCCGGGTGCCCGTGGTGTGCACTGATGAATCGGTATTGGCTCCTTAGTCTGAGTCTCCGCTTACATTCACCGGACCCCATTCTGGTACCAGATTGATCTATAAACTGGTTCCTTGTCGCTGTTGATTGATTCCTTGTGAGGTTTTAAATGGAATGATTGATTTCTTGTGAGAGTTTGGATGGGGAATGAGAGAGACTTCATTGAGGCCCCATCTCCATTGAAAGCCGTGGTTTGGCCAGACTGCAGCCGACGACGACGACATTGGACGGTTGATGGAATGTGGTCTTGTGTACTGATGATGTCTCTGCCTCTGGACACTTCCGTCCGTGCCTCATCTTCGCTCGCTCGTTTGTTGACCGTCTGGTTGGGTTTCGCAATTCAATCTGACCATGCATGATCTGATTGCCTTTATAGAATAAAACGACCCAAGTCAGCAGAATAGGAAGAAACTAGAACCGTTTACAAGAACCTGTACGATATACAAGAAGAAGGAGAGATGATCGTACACTACCACGTATGGAAAACCATTAGTGGGGCTCTGGGTGTGTGTGGGTGTGTAGGTGTGTGTGCGTAGGTTGTGTAAGTGGGTGTGTATGTGTGGGGTGTGTGGGTGGGTGTGTATGTGTGGGGTGTGTGGGTGGGTGTGTATGTGTGGGGTGTGTGGGTGGGTGTGTATGTGTGGGGTGTGTGGGTGGGTGTGTATGTGTGGGGTGTGTGGGTGGGTGTGTATGTGTGGGGTGTGTGGGTGGGTGTGTATGTGTGGGGTGTGTGGGTGGGTGTGCATGTCACACAGCATGTGTAGAAACTTTTTGTTCGTAATGAACTTTAACTCTACAAAAGACCGAAGTTCACATGCAAATTGCAGAAAAGTTGTCCTATTTGTCAGCTAAGTCGCATTGCATAAATTCCAAGTCTGGGACGTCATTCAGCAGCAAGAAAACATTGCTGACGTTGTGAGAGACAATTTTTAGAAAGTGAAGAGTTGCTCTTGAGATTTCTTCAAAATGTTTGACGTCATGGAAATACAGCTTCTGATAGACTGGGTGGATGTATTTTGGAGGTTTCGGATGGTGGTGGGTCCATGTGAAAGGAGACAGATCTGATCTATGATGGAGGGAACTATGCTGTGTCTCTCATTTTCAACGGTTAACCAACTAATCCAGGAACACATTTTCCACAGCAATATTTAAAATGCTTTTCTGTCCACTGCTCAGAAATGGTGCGTGCAAACAACATAAATAATCCACATGCAGTTGCACAGTTACTAATTAGGGACTGTCAGCAGGTGTGGTCTTTTTGTGTTTTCATTAATTATGATTAATTCTCAGTTTCTAAATGGATGGTGAAAAGTACTATTGGGCAAGGGAGGTGTACCAGCGTATTCAGGATTGCTGATCAGGATGCTCATTAATAGCTTGTTGCACTAAGTAGTTTTACCCATTGACCCTAACTGTCCTATGAAGTTTTTGTGGCTCCATTAATAATTCTGAATTCTACAGTTCTAAAGGGATGGTTAATAGAACTAGTGTGGAGAAGTACCAGTTTATTCAGGATTATTTATTCATAATAAATTTCAAAGCTAATAAATTTCTAAATTTAATAATTCCTCTAACTAGTTAATCTGCAAGAGGCACTTTAAATGTTTAGATACCATACAATGAATTCTAAGTTTCCAAAGGGATGGTTAAAGGAAGTAGTGAGTGAGTAGCAGCTTATTCATGAGTGCTGATTAATTACCAGTGTTATTTCTATTAACTGTAACTGTAACTGAAATAGCAAAATAACTGAAAAATGTTGGTCAGTTAACTGTAACTGAAACTGAAAAAAAAATACTGAATAACTGAAACTGTAATAGTAACTGAAAAACGAAAACTGTATAACTGAAAAATAACAAAAGTTAACTGAAAAATAAAACATGAGTGTTTTTCTTACTTACTTTTTGAATGGTAATCCTACTCTAGTCTACGGTCAGTTTTCTATACTCATTTCACTTCTAGTTTCTTTTCAGTTTTCTATGCTAGTTTCACTTCTGGTTCCTTTTCAGTCTTCTATGCTAGTCACTTCTGGTTACTTTTCAGTTTTCTATATTCGTTTCACTTCCGGTTCCTTTTCCTTTCGTTATGTTGTCGTTGGCGCTAAACCGTAAATTCGTAAAACAATCCACAACTACGAGAATAATGTTTAAGCCAAGTAGTGGTCGAAAAGTAGAAAGTGGCGTGTGGGAACATTTTGTTTATGAAGCCGCAGACGACAAAAGTCGATGTTGTGTTCGCACTGTTGCTTTAAAGGATGCTGAAAACAACGAGTGTGGCACACTAATTGTCGGAACAGAGCAAGTGTTAATCTGGAACGTCGTGTTTTCTTTAAAGTAAACCGACAATACGTTGATTTGCTGTGTAAATATTTCTGGTAACTGTTCAGAATACTTGTGGTCAGTGTGTTCTCTGCCCTTCGGCAGGTTCATTAGTCATGACTTGTGAAAAAATAACTGATGCTATAACTGAAAAATAAAGAGAAATAACTTAAACTGTAACTGAAAAATAAAAAAAATAACTTTTAACTGAAAAATCTGATTTCAGTTAACTGTAACTATAACTTTAACTGAAAAATCATAAATTAGATAACTTTAACTGTAACTGTAACTGAAAAACCATAACACTGTTAATTACCATACTTATTAATAGCTTGTTGTCACTAAGGTAGTTTTAAACCATTGGCCCTAAGTGCCATAGGGTTATTGTCAGGCCTACTAAATAAAAAACGATATAGTGTTAAGGACAAACGTGAAGAGGTATATTAATATTAAGCAGGCATAAAGTTAATTGCATTGCTTTATAAATCACAATTTAATACCTTGTTTATTAGTAATTTAATAGCTATGACGTGCAATAGCAGGAGTCAGAGAAATAGATTTTGTTCTTAGCCCTCCGGGTCTCAGCTCCTCATTTTCCGTATAGAATAAATATGAGCCAGATGGTTGAAGTCAGTGATGTTTCCGTTCTACATCGTTTAATTCCCGTGCACCTCAAGAGATTCCTTTAAGAGAATTTGGCGGCGTCGTCGTCCATCCGTGCAATCCTCTGTAAGTGCACTTCAAAGACGACGACGGTCTGAGCAGTGCAGCTCAGCTGGTAGGCTCCAGTTCACAGCTAAGCCTGGTGGTGCAGCGCCGGCTTCCTTCCGTCTCAGCCGTCGTTGGAGTCTGCCTTGTTTTAGTCAGAGTGTGACAACCGAGCAGACAGGATGAAATTGCCATTTTAATTAATAGCTTCTTTTGCTGGGTATTGCACCTGCTTTTGGCCGATGCTTGTTCTGGGGAAAAGTAATGAGAATCGTATCATGGATTCATTCTCTCATTACACTTTCCTTCATTTCTTTCCGTATATCCTAGAAAGTAATTAGTATACTGCTTTCAATTAGTCTTCTATTACTTCTGCCGTCTTCCTAATGCTTAACTGTATGCTTAGTCCGTTTGCTCTCCCACTGGACACCATCAGAGTAAGTAGATTTAGATATACAATGTATAATGTGAGAGTTCTGACACTATGTACTGTAAATTTTCTATTTGTTCTCATGTAAGGTGGTCATGACAAATGACCTAGAACAATGTAGGCCATTTATTCGTACCCATCGTCGCGAAATGGCTGGCGTCAGGAACTGATGATGATGATGATGATGACGAAGGTGGTCATGATCCAGGATTTGATGCACAAATACAATGGTCGCCATTTTCTGTTGGAGTTCAAACCGTGGTGCATAACATGAATAGGAGACTGTGGTGCAACTCATTAAGAAAGACTGTCATTTCATCCATTTGGTGGTCTTGTATTGTCTTCTCTGCTCTTCAAACCAATTACCATAATTTTATGCCCGTCAGGATTATTGTAACATATAAGATATAAATGTTAATCTTGGGCTCATTGGTATACCTTACCTCAGAGCAGACATTATACATCAGAGGGCACCCGCAGGCTTAAAAAATTGGACAAACACCCATCCCTTCCCATCCCCACCAGTCCCCTCTCTGTCGTTCGTAGTGGTACACTGAAAATGACTCAGAGTGACTCATAAAAGTACAGTATAACATATGCATATAATATCATATGATATTACATATACTGTATGGTAAACCAAAATTACACAGTGAAATTGTCATGTTCACATGTTGTATGCTTACATATAATGATTCCAGTAATCTGTTGTCAGTGTCAAAAGCAACACCATGTCGATGTTGCTGAAGACTCCGTAGTTGAAATTTTATGAAAGAACGCTGTGATGAAAAGCTTATTTTTAGGTGGAGATTTTTCGCGAATATCATGTTTATCTTGTCAGTCATGACTCATTATCGACATTGTCACGAACAACTCTGCAATAATAATAATATGACCGCTTGCCCACTTTGCTAACATAGGTATAAGTAAGAAAAATTGAAATAGCTGCCATAGATAGAGTAGTGAGTAGTGACAAGCGTATTAAACAGAAAATTTCAATTTAGATGACATCTAATGCTTTAACATGCTATAATTGCCGTTGAACCAAAATATCAATGCGATGCCCATTCCTTATGTGGATTTGATTTGGGGTGGTGGACACACGTCCGTCTGCGGGCGCCCCTGATATATATGTATATATAATATATATATATTTATATATATATATAAGACCGATAAAGGTACTTACTTACTTACTTAAAATACGTTTATTTAACGACGCCGTCATATCGACGATGATTGGCGTCATAAAGGTACTTAAACAATGCTCTCTATATATACATGGCTTGATACATAAATACACCGTGAGGCATAAAAAAGGAAGCCCCTACAAAATCGTTATTATTTTTAACAATATTCAAACAATGTCAATGAAATTCATGAAATTTATAGCTAAATAGCAGGCAATGTAAAACAATTTACAATTTGTACTCTAACTGTCCGCCTTCAGCTTCTACGCATGCGCGAAATCGCTTGCGCCATTCATGAACCGCCGAGTCAATAATTCGTTGGTCAAGATCGTTCCAAGCTTGCATGATTCGCTTACGAAGATCTTCAACATCACGGACCTTTGCTTTGTACACCATTTCCTGCATGCATCCCCATATTTAATAATCTACGGGATTCAGATCTCGACTGTTATGGGGCCATAGTGTTGGAATTATGAAGTCAGGAGTTTCATTCGTCAGAAGTGCAACCGTTTCTCGAGCTCTGTGCACTGGAGCACCATCTTGCTGGAAAATGTAAAATTCAGAGAATTATCGAATTTCAGGTAGAAGGTCTTCCATGTGTAAAACATCTCTGTAGTATTGGCCGTTGATTTTTAACCCCGGTTCATCGAAGTGAATTCACGTGCGCCCCAGAGAAGAAACACCGACTGACACCATCAGGGATTTGCTAAACGTCGGACGTGTGCGTAAAAGGCGGTCGGCTGCAATATCACTCTTTCGAGTTCCAACTGCTACATACAGACGATAATTTTGAGCATTGCTAGGAGAAGCAACTGTGAATAATTTTTCGCCAGTAAACCAGATGAAATGCACTAGGCTAGCTGGGTAGCGACGCAACAAAAGGCGACTGCGGTGCGTGAATGGTGCAAGCGACTTCGCGCATGCGTAGAAGCTGAAGGCGGACAGTTAGAGTACAAATTGTAAATTGTTTTACCTTGCCTGCTATTTAGCTATAAATTTCATGAATTTCATTGACATTGTTTGAATATTGTTAAAAATAATAACGATTTTGTAGGGGCTTCCTTTTTTATGCCTCACGGTGTATATATACGGTGAGAGTAATGATGTGTGTATCACGATAATTAGTGTTATGTAGCATTGTTTAAGTATATCTTTCAAAAAGGCTCCTCAAGTGACAATCTAACTCATCCAAACAAAGACATTTTAGGGTATTTTCAAATTGTTTGCTGAACAGAGTATATTTGTTGTTTGGTTTGTACCTGACCTTGCCTCAGAGTGCATTTGGTTTTGATTGGATGTTACTGTTGTGGTGATAGGATCCGAATGGATTCGGTGATCTGGATGAGATGACGGTCATTTACAACCGGGTTCCTAAGACGGGCAGCACATCGTTCGTCGGCATCGCTTACGATCTTTGCGAGACGAACAAGTTTCACGTTCTTCATCTGAACGTCTCCAAGAACAACCACGTTCTCTCACTTGTGGATCAGGTCAGTGAAAATCAGAAGAGAAGCCTTTCAACACAATGACAGAGGTCTCTATGATTTGAATCCAACTACATTTGGCAATTGGAGATCTATTCTGTTGCTGTTTTGTCCTGTAAAGAAAGTTTCTCTCATTGCATTATATTGTTATTCCAGCTGTAATCTTTCCTTCTTTGTCATTTTCACATTCCTTGCCCCATAGGTATGTATGTACTTATGTATCAAGACACATAATATGACACTTTTTAAGTGCCTAACAAATGCTCAGCACACATGACTAAGTGAACTAAACTGTGCATACCAAAACTGTTTACAGAATGCTTGCTGTGCAGATGTATGCAGGCAAGTAAGGTTTACGAGTGTAAAAAGTTCTGCCAACAACTGGCAAGGAACAATAAGTAGACAAACCGTATTTTTTAGAGCATTGAAATCATATATAGTGCTTTGCGGTATGACAGGGCATGAACCTCCAGCTTCGGTAATAGTAATTAACCTATGCCTCATCATCACTCCCCTATAACTGTGGTCCTCCTCTGAATATATTTGATGTTATTCATTGAGTGGCGGAGATAGTTGTATGGTGTCACGCTGGCACAAAGATCCGAAGGATACAGGTTCGATACCCGCTAGCCCCATAAAGGTTGACTCAGCCTTCCGCTCCCTAGGGGCAACTGTAAAATGTGCAAAAGGACAGATGGGTGCCTTGCAGGCTGCCATACAGTTAAATTTGACTCCTGGTAAACTTGTTATCATCTGTTACTACTATATTATGTTATCTTACTGTATACTTGTCAGCATAGTTGTAAAAAACGTTTTTTCGTTTTTTATTATTTTCAAAAAACCATCATTTTTTTCGTTTTTTATTTCTCGTCTCGTTTTTTCCCGTTTTTTATTTTTTATATGTAACTTTATTTAGTTATTCACTGTCTGCTACTATTTGTTGAATTTTATATTTGTCTGATACCGGTAGCATATCCCTTACGTTGTCTCCGTCCTTTCAAGGATTCGTCTATAATTTACGTCACTCTTTAGTGTCATCAGTTGAGAAATAAACAGCACAGTTCAGG
Organism: Aporrectodea caliginosa; assembly: GCA_020284085.1. Classification (NCBI taxonomy): domain Eukaryota; kingdom Metazoa; phylum Annelida; class Clitellata; order Crassiclitellata; family Lumbricidae; genus Aporrectodea; species Aporrectodea caliginosa. Next base: position 1,320,403 of record JACEVL010000491.1, on the reverse strand, counting down.
AAATAAAATTTATAAAAGTTATTTGAATTTCTAAGTTATCCAAAATGCGAAATGTTGTCTTTGTACTCAGTAATCTCTTATTGACTGATAAACTGACGGATATTACTCATAATTTATTAAGTTATTATATAAGTCAGAATTGTAAGTAGATCTACAATTTTTAATTAAGTACACTCTATACTTACAAAGTTTAGTTTTTAATTGCTTATGTCAGCATGAACTTATGTGGACTTAAGTATGAATTTTAAATTTGAAAAGATTTCAATATTTTTATGAAAAAGTAAATAATTGTTGTAGATTACTGTTATTTGGTGTTTACTAATAAAATTATGTTATTTGCTGATTAAAATTAAATTGTGTAAACAAGGTTTTTAATTTTAAAATGCAGTAAAAGATGTAGGAAAAGTCAAATTATTTTCTCTACCGTTTTTCTCTCGTTTTTCCGTTTTTTTTTTTTCAATAAAACGACGTTTTTTTCCGTTTTTTATTTTGATTTTATCGTTTTTAACAACTATGCTTGTCAGTTTGAATTAATGAGCAAATATTATTATTAATTATTGTTATTATGATTATTATTATTATTATTATTATTATTATTATCATTATTATTATTTTATTATATTTATGTAGAGTCTTTTCTAGCTTCTTCATCCAAGGGTTTTTATTTATGTCTAGTTCTTTATGTACATTCAGTCACGCTGAAAGTTCTCAAAGGCCTGTCTGCAGGAAGTCAAGCCTGATTAATATCCGATCCTCACAAGAAGATCGTCCAAACAGTCGGACGGATAATCTCGATTATACTGAATTATTTATGATGCTATTATCGTTGCCATTCCATTTCCGTGCCCTCTACGATGACTTGTGTGAATCATGTGACAGTGACAGTCTTGATGACACCGCCGTGCTATTAACAATAATTTCCTCTGACAACAAGCATTAGTGTAACTACGAAAATTTCCGGCTATAGTATACAGACGTGAAGTGTCTGATGATAAAGTACCGTGTTTGGTGCCTACATCCATGTTATGTAACCACACTAACCAGTTGCAATTATCATAAATTAAAGGAAGTTGCTGTATACGGTGTGCTGCCAGATGTTTGACCAGCAACTTTATAGGGAGTTCAGAAATGAATGGAGAACCTCACAGAGTGTACGGGTGGGGCTGATCCACTTATGTGGTGGATATCAGGTGATTGCAGAGGAATACATTGTGAAGGAAAATGGTCCATAATCAACGTGATGAATGTTCTGTATCTTTGTGGAAGGACATGGGAGTTACCGTACATTCAACTGACTGCACCTTCGAGCATGAACGCATTTTGGCAGGGTGTATCTGCTAACAGTGGACATTAGCGTGTGGCTAGAACTATCACAGACATAACCTATCTGATTTCAAGTCAAGTCTTTTTTTATTGCAACCAGTTTTCACACAGTAACATACTGATGAGGAAAGTACAATGGTTACAAAGGGGAGGCCCAAAAAGAGATTGCAATGGATACCCTAAGTACGAGTATTACCATATAAATCGAAAGATGGAATTGAATCAGAATACAAAGTGGAAAGTATAAACTATAAAAAAAGTAGTCCATAAACCAGAATTGACTAGGAGCATTACATTATCTTGTATAAAACTTAACTACGATCTTAACTACATCGTTACTAAATGCGGTAGTGCACTCGGAGTGAGCGATGCTAAGTTTGAGTGAGGGTCAATGAAGTTATGATGAGCTCTAATTACCAAGCAAAAAAGAGTGATACCTTTTTTTAAATATGTGGAGATTGCATGCATTGTGAATTTCAGTAGGAATAAGTTGATTAAGTTCCAAACGAGAATGCCAAATGACTTGATTGTGAAGCAACGAGTGTTGGAGTGGGTTCTAACAGGGCGATACGCCGTGGCCTTTCTTGTGTAATGAGTGTGAAGGTCGGAGCCCAACTAGAGGTAGTTGCTGAATACTGGAGATAGTTTCAAAGAACAGTCAGTCAGACGCTTTTGTTTGCTTGCTATTAAAGACCACGATACTTGTTCCGTCTGGCTGTAGGCCACATCATCAGTGATGCTTTCTTACCTATATCCATGAGCGTTTTGGCTATGGTAGTGTCTGATGTCTACAGGCATTGCTTTCAAGAATGCACAGTGAAAACAAAGGCGCTTAAATTGTTTGAGATAGTGAATGTTGTCTGACAAGTAATTACTCTCGAGTCCTTGCTCCGTGTTGCCATGGTACTGTATACCTTAAGACAGTGCTTCCCAAACTTTTAGTGTCACGGACCGGCAGGAATTTTCCCACTGCAGGAGGACCGATGCCCAATTTATTAATTATTTCTCTTTTATGATCACCTGAAATAAATTTCTCAAATATGTAATAAAATTGATTTAAATGCATGTTTAGTCAATTCTATGACTCGATTGCCCTGTAAATGCTCGCTTATTGAGTGTTTTTTGCTATGAATTTTAAAATGTAATATCCATTTCTTGATTCCGAGACAATTTAACCAGTTTCTTGACCCACTTTGCGGACCGGCAACTGAGGGCTCGCGGACCGGCACCGGTCCGCGGACCACCACTTTGGGAAGCACTGCCTTAAGATGCTCCTGTGTAGATCTGCCAAATGGCAGCACTGTTTCAGCACCTTTGTGAGGTGCTCAAAAGGCACTATATAAATGTTCATGTGTATGCAAGCATACATGGCATTGCATAACTAGGGCCCACAACTGCAGGACCTTGGGCCCTATTCTGAGATAGAGGGGCATGTTCAGAGCCTGATAAAATATAAACAGGCCCACAGGACCCATTTGAGTAATCTGTGGTGGAATCCAAAATTTGAAGTGTTTTTGCCATTACATACTCGTACATACATACATGCGCACACATGCACAGTGTTCAGTCCAATATTCTGATGATGCTCAGTGATGTCTTTATAATTTCTGCAACCTTTCTTTCACTAGGCATAACTAATTTCTTCAACTCCTATATACGGCATCTGTGCAATGTGCATGCTGAAGGTACAAAGGAATTATGCTTAAGTGTTTCAAGTGAAGACCTCACAGTCATCATCATCAGACAACAGATGACAGGGAGTGTTAGCCACTTCTGTTGCTTGGCCTTAGAGGGCAGGCTACCAAGAAGATGGCCGGGGTCAGGACTGCTATGACTTTTGTCTTCATTGGCCCTTCACTGTGGAACCAACTCCCTTCATCAACTCGTTCTCTGTTATTAATCAGTGGTCCAGTTGCTTCCTTTCGCTGTCTTAATTAAGACCACTCTTTTCGCTCATGGTCTGTCGCACTGGGAGCGCCTCTGATTGGTGTTCACAGTGAGAGGCGCTTTATAAATTTATAAATACAATACAATACAATATACCTAAGCATGACTCAGAATGTCAAAAGTGTTTAAAACAGAAAAGTAGAAAACGACAGAGATGTCACTGTTTACTGCCTTTTAGCTGCCACATAAAATGGAAAATGTGTGATGAAAAACAGATGCTGTTTCAGGTGTTCGAACAGATTATTGCCTGAGAAGAGACGGAGACAAAGAAACTCAAAGACATACAGCTACAGAAAGAGAGAGAGATATAGAATGACGGAAAGAGAGATAAATCTTGAGAAAGGGAAAGTGAGAGGAGAGATATGAAGGTAGAGTAGCATAATCAAGAGAGCAACAAAGGATGACTTGTTTGCGTGTTTATAAGGATCATGTATGTATATGAATGTTGCCTCTGAGTAGTTTCCTTGGGGCACTATATAAATTCCTGAATGAATGAATGAATGATTGATTGAAATTAATATATGGATGTATATTTGTGTATATATACACCTATCTGTCTCTCTCTCTATATATACATTAATATACATACACACATATATATATACCTATATGTATATATGTGTATGCATAGAAAGAGATGTGGGTGTATAAAGGTATGAAGGTTGGCTTTTGTTGTTGTGTTTTGACAACAGTTGTTTGATCTGTCTTTCAGATGAGGTTCATAACGAATCTAACCAACTGGAATGAGAAGAAGCCAGCACTCTACCATGGCCACCTGGCCTATCTGGATTTCTCCAGGTGAGTCGGCGCATTTTGTTCCATTCAGATCTGTTGCTACGCTGGCGGCTGGAGTAGTGAACATATCGTTAATACTTCAACTGTAGATCCTTAAATGAGTGGCATGATTGCTGATTGCTTTGATATTTGGTAATGGCCGTCTTCCAAGTTCATTCTGTTGGGTGTGTGGGGCTGGTCACAGCTGCTGTAGTTCATGTTAACTGTCAGTTAGCTTATGTTTAACGATGCTATGTCATAGCAAAGACGATTAACGTCGCCCCCTCCGTTCTCCAGACTTGGGACTGGCACTACCATAGTACTGGCAGTGGCAGAGTTAGACAACGTGCTTGAACCCTCTACCTCGGTGTCCTTCTGACTGGGATGCTAGCTACATACACCTATATTGGAAACTGTTAACTTTCGCCACCGAGGCTGGGCTGCAACTGCCTCTGTGTATTTATCTTGTAGAGGGGTGCTCTTTACATGTTCTGAATGAATGAATGAATTGCCAGAGTCGTTAAGACCCTTGGGAGGCGCTACATAAATAAATACCTGCCTGCATTACATTACCATACAGCGATCGATCAGGCGGAACCGTGGATTTTGTGATGAATACAGAGGAGTTTGTAATAGCACGGTCGTCGACGTTAATATGTCACCGTCACGTCCACGATATTTCTCCTCGGCCGTGGCGTCTTTAGAGGCGAAGGCGGTGGCGACAGCTGCCCCCGGGGAGAGGGGGACCTGGGAGGGAGACTGCCAGTCGGCCGACGGGAGGTCGGACGGACGGACGGACGACGGGCGGGACCGATGCAACGGTCATCTATAATTCATTAGTGTTGTAATGAATGGTGCCATCAGAGTTGACATAAAGGCTTCCTTCCCGAACGTAAGCAAACGCCGGCGGTGGCTCTGATGCGACGACCACGGTCACTCGATGCCTCGTCGTCTGTCCCAGGTAAATGTAAAGCTCCAACTTTTCTCAGCACCACACCACAAACGACAGCAGCGGATTCTCCGTTGCCATGTCTAATCAAGTCCGCACGAGTCTGGTTGCTTGATATGTTTTGGTGCCAGGTCTGAATCCGGGGAGCTGTGAAGCGGAGAATGGTGCAGTGGAAATAGCTGGTGATATTGCTGTAGTGGAACCAGGATAGATTAGTTTAACAGGTTTCGGTTTCTGCCTTAAATGAAATGCTGCAGGAGAGAGTTAAGTGCATGGGGTGCTGAGATTGACAAGAATGAGGGCAGAGGAGTGAACTGGCAGAGTTTCGAGCCTTCATGGAACTTCGTCTCAGAGATCTGACGCAAGATGGATTAAGGAGTGGTTGCAGAATTTGAAAGAGGAGGAGGCTGGAGGTCAGGATGAATAGTGGTGTGATGGAGAACGAGTAGAGCTGGGCTTTAGGAGAGTGAATAGAAGGCAAAATGTAGGAGGGTTCAGAGCTTGAAGGGCACCATGTGTATCCATGGTGACATCTGATCTAGCCAATCAGGTGCCACCTTGGATACACAAAAGGGACAGCACATCTGTACAAGCATACATAGAGGACGCGTACCTTACCTGGTGTAAGTTAAGGTTATCAGTTGTTATAGTACATCTGTGTTAATCATTGTCTGCAGAGACATTTAACGGTGGTTGACTGATCATTTGAATAAGTCTTGCTGGAACTCGAATAAAAAGGGTCCACCAAGTGAAGGGCCAAGTAGGCGATTGGGGGTCATTTGGCCAGGGCCTCAGTCTCTTTGTAATCTTGGATGTGACCTGTTATGGGCTGGTAGGCATTTGGCAACCGACTGAGTTTCAAGAGGTTTAGTCCATCCAGGGACAGGGACGTAACTAGCGTTGGGCTTGGGGGGCTTAAAATGAATCCCCAAAATGAATCAAGCCCCCGGCTCCACTATAGGCTCGGGCTACCGCACTCGCCATGTTCAAGGCTTCAAGCCCCCACAAACGAAAAGTCCTATTTGCATCACTGACCAGGGAGTTAAAATCTAGAATTGTCTTGAGCCTCTTGTGATGTCTGAAAGCATCTTCTAAGTCACTGATTTTGAAGTATTAATGTTACTAGATTTTAATTGCAACCTAGTTTATTGTGCTCTAGTAGTGTGTGGTTGTGTGATGTGGTTCACTGGGCATGAGATTGTTATGCCGAAAAGCCCAGTGGATTTAGCCGGTAATAGGTGTGTGTTGGCAGCTTGCTCAGAGCAAGTGTAATGAGAGCTGGCGATTTATGTACCACTGGGACTGATGCAGGGTGAGGGGAAATTCCCAGTCAATAGGCGGCGGTCAGTAGAGGGGGCGCTTGTCTGGTCCATGCATTGCCTCTGTCCCATCCAGAGGACGATGCCATGAAATATGCATGAGAAATCTGTGTCTGACAGGCAGAGTAGCCGACTGAGTGACGGGATGGATGGGCGGACGGACGGATGGAAGGACGGACTGACGTATGGATAAGCGGGTAGATGGATGGACGGACTGGTGGCTGGGACAGTGGATGGAGAAAAGAAAGGTTGTGGATGGAAGTACAAATGGAAGGAAGGGTGGACAGAATGCAAGGAATGATGGTCGCGACTTGCAAGGATGGACAAATGAATGGAAGGAGGGATGGAAAGAAGGATGGATGGAAGGACAGATGGACAGACGGACGGACGGACGGACGATCTGGTTGATGGGTGAATGGATGTATGGATGTCCATTGTCCAATGGACAGATGGATGGACGGACGGACGGACGGACGGACGGACGGATGGATAATGAATGGATGGATGGAATCGATAAATGGATGTTTGGATGGATAATTGGAAGGATGGATGGATAATGAATGGATGGATGGAATCGATAAATGGATGTTTGAATGGATAATTGGAAGGATGGATGGATAATGGATGAATGGATGGATGGATGTATGGATTTTAGATGGATGGATGGATGGATGGATAGATGGAGGGAGAGCAACAGATGAATGGGTGGCAGGTGGTAGGTCCAGATGTGTGGTGAGTGATTGGGCAGAATGGAATGACTAGTTAGATGGATGCCAACCAGGTGAACCCATACAGAGCCAATTTACTGGCTAATGTTGTTGTGTCAGTCATTCAGTGGCAGCCATTCGTCATTTACTCATTCAGTGTTGCTGCTGGTGTAATATGCAAACGTAGGACAAACACCAGACCACGACGACGGAGCACCGAATGAATGTCCCATTGATGGCGTTTGTGCAGTGTGCAGTCTGACATTAAAAGCAAATTAAAGGCACTTCAGTTTCGGCTGTGAATATGATTTCGTTGTGAATATTATGTCTTTTGTGGAGTTTGGAAGCAGTTTGTTTTGATGTGAGTGTTTAATGTGTTTTCGTAGTTCAGTTTAGAATGCGATGTCATTAGTTTTAACTCAGTTTGAGTGGGGCTTTAGAGTGTATTTTGAATGCAGTTTGTGTGTGTATGTAGATTTTGAATGAATTTGCCAGGTAAGCTCTGACAGTATACGTCGTTGTAGTGTTCTGAGTGAGCTATATGCTGATTATATCTACATGCATTATCTGTAGCTGATGCAGGTGATGCAGTGCAGTGTGTTGTCTCTGGCTGTGCTTGAATGTCTGCCTCTGCCTCTGCCTCTGACATGAAACTGAATCTGGCTGGGTGGTCTCCAGCCATTGACTCATGTAAACTCAGTCACAACAGCAAATCTATTGCAACAATTTGCATTCCTGCACCTGTGCATGACGTTAGCGTTTCTTGTTGAAGTTGTTGAACGGTTTCGTCCAGCTGGGTCCGCTTGTTATCGTCACCCATTCCTCATCACTTTAATGCAAGAACCACTCTTGTCCCTTCTTTAGTGCAAGAACCACTCTTGTCCCTTCTTTAGTGCAAGAACCAATCTTGTCCCTTCTTTAGTGCAAGAACCAATCTTGTCCCTTCTTTAGTGCAAGAACCAATCTTGTCCCTTCTTTAGTGAAATAACCACTCTTGTCCCTTCTTTTGACAGCTGAATGACTGGTCTTTCGGTTATGTAGATTGATTGGTTGCAGGACATGTTGTGGGTTTGTGTGCGGATTGTGAACATTTCTTATTGTGGTTGATCATGTGTTTGGTGGATGTGACTACCTTCGCATGAGCACATTGCCATAGGGTTGCCATGTAGTCCTGAAGATGTTGGTTGACTTTACCCTGATTTTTTTATATATGGGCTCGTGACTGTACCCAGATTTCTTGTACATGCTTCTAATGAGACCTGGCTTCAACCAAGTGATTTATCAGCATGCAATTCTTCTGTCACTCCCCAACCTTTTCTATACTGAATGAGCAGCGGTCCATGCGGAGACCACGGTCTTTCCTTTTCAATTCGTATCTTCCACTGCATAAGTTCACTTTACCTATTCCAGCACTGAGGTAATTAAGTCAGTTGAGGCTGCTCTTCTTATGGTGTTTCTGGCCAGAAGTGGGTGTTGCTTGTATTGTATTGTATTGTATTTGAACACTTGTTATAGCGCCCCTGCCAGATTCCCATTCAGAGGCGCTCCCGACTACTGCGCGGACGCTGAATCGGAGTTTCACGCCGAGCGCATGAGCAATTGCGAGTGAAGGACTTGCCCAGGGTCCCTACACGGCGGCTTTGAGGTGGATTCGAACCCGCAACCCTCCAGCTGCAAGGCACCAAACATACCCCTACGCCACCGCGCCCCAGTTGTATTGTGTTGTATTGTATTGTATTGTATTGTATTGTACTCCACGTTTATATTGCGACCGAGCCACCCGCAGTAAAGATCCGAGAAATTAATCTCTGATAAACCAACCGACCGGGAATCGAACCCGGGCCACCGGCGTGGTGAGCGGGCTACCAACCCACTCGGCCACTCAGGACTTCTACTTGTGCACCTTTATCGCCCACCATTAATTGTGGGTGACAAAAAATGCTGTTGATTCTGATTCCTCTGCCCATTCCTCTGCCCATCATCTTTCTCAAGCTTCATTCCTTAGGATTTCCTTTCAAAATTAGTCTCACCATCTCAAGAAATCCCACCCTGATCCATACACTTTGTCACTTTCCAATATCCATAAATTGTGTCAGTTATAAATTATATATGAGGAAGCCTTCCCAGTTCCCATGTGTGTATGTGTGTGTGTGTGTGTGTGTGTGTGTGCGTGTGGGTGTGCGTGTGTGTACTGATGTCATCCATGATTTATCCTCTGTAAAATAGGCATCAAACAACCAGAAGCTGTCCATGGTGGAGGCAAAATGTAAAAGTAAGTAAGTAAATAAGTAACTATATTTTTTATTAAACCAATAATTGCAAATCCGGACTCTGGTGTACATACGTCTTAATAACAATCAACTGTCAATATGAGCCGCGGTCCAGGCGGAGACCACGGTCTTTCCTTTTCAATTCGTATCTTCCACTGCATAAGTTCACTTCCTTCTGCCAATAGTGACAACATTCTAATTATAAAATTCTTGCACTGTAGATTATCTGCAAGAGGTAGGCAACGGTCATGTGATCGCTGTCGGGGTTGGGGATTTTTGGTGGAAGTAATGTATGCAGTAAGTGGCCCTGGTTCATGAGGACCACAGAGAAAAGACGGGTGTCGGCTTCAAGACAGAGTCACTCAAATGTTGGGTAGTCGTCTGGTCAACTGGTTACTATCAGAAACTTTCAAAAACCTGTCTGGTTAATAAACAAAGCAGGTGTATGAGACAACCTGTCAGTGCCTTTACTTACTTACTTACTTAATGCCATGCACAGCCGTGTTTGAAGAGCAACCTGTGTATTCAGTTAAGTAGGGTAGCCTTCTGCCAATAGGGACAATGGTATAGGATAAAAAGGCAATATAAAACTTGAGTGTAACAGTTTAGAATTTTATTTATGCAGCATTTTGCCTAATTTATGATGGATCCACAGTTTAACGACAGCTTATGACAACGTAGGCCGTTGCCGTCGACAAAGATTAGTTTGGCATATTACAGCTCTTATGTACTAATTTATGATGCATACCTGCCAATGCCATGGTTTTTGCAATTTTGTTCTATCTATCTGGAAGGGTCCTATCTTGACATCTGTCTTATGATTCAAGCAGGCTTCTGTTTTGCTGTGGAGGAAGCACAGATAAGTAGACCTCTTGAGTGGGCATTACATCAGTTATGACATTTATGTTACATTACACGACAGAGCATTGGCTTGGAGTGGAATGTGCGTTAGATATGCGGTTTTACCATGTGTAGAATTTTGTGTATAAACTGAATCTGATTTTGAGGGTGAGAATAGAAAATAGTCAGTGAGAAAACAGTGCCAAAGAGCAGCATATATTATGAGTGGCAGAGTGGGTGCACAAATATAAAGAGGGTCATTCCGTCTCAAATCAACAAATTTTTTGCAAGTTTCCCACTCGACCGTCTCAGATTTTGATGAAATTTTCACAGAATGTGCATTGATGTATTGGAACATGGTGTGCAAAAATTTACAGCAATATTCCTAGTATTTTATTTTTTACGGAATTTTAAGGACGTCTGGGGTGACCCTGTTTTTCGCGATATGAAAATAGAGTCTTAATTTGCTGCCATATTCAGTAGGCCGTAAGCAGGGTTGGGTTAATGCCGGCAACAACCTATTGTTGCCGGGACAGTGGCAATAACCGGTTATAGCCGGTTATTGCCAGTTGTTGCCGGCCGGTTATTGCCAGTTGTTGCCCATTTTCTCCAAAGTAAGGGCAAGGCAAATGAAAATCATATTTCACTGCACAGACTGCATAGTTATAATGAATGTTTCTGTGGGAAATTAAAACTACTGTAGTAAATCTATATTACCCCTTAGAATAAATTTAGTTAAAGTCAACTATACGAGATTAAGATAAAAAAAATTCTGACCTACAGTTCAACGACTCCAAAATAAACTGCTATTTGCACTGCAGTAGTAATATTCAGGTCAACAGGGTTCTGGATCATTGCCTTTTCTATATACTTACCTGGTAGTATAAAATTTATTAGTAGTGTATAGGAGCCAATGGTTTGGCAAAATTTCTAATTCATAATTACACAATTCGATATTGAATGTACTTAATATGTAAAACTAGTAAATGTCTTTTATTAGGAAGAAATTATATGGTTATTTAAATCAGGTGATTTTTATTTGGAAAAACTTGATTGATTTAAAGCATGATATATTTGAATAAATCAACTCTGTAAAGTAGCAAGCCAGAAGAAATAAAAAATTAAGCTAACTGTGAGTGTGAAGATTCCATATTTTATTACCAGAATAATTAATAGTTTCGATTTTTGCCAAAAGGTTTTTGCAATTTTTGCCAAGAGGTTGTTGCCATTATTGCCAAGAGGTTGTTGCCGGGACGGTTATAGCCATGGCAATAACCGGTTATAACCGGCGATGGCAACAACTTGCCAACCCTGGCCGTAAGTCCATTATTATTGCAGGTAAATTGATGAAACTTTCAGGCCACATAGCCTATGTGGTGCTAATCAAGGGCTGTTGAAGAACTAGACATCTGATGGATAGTTTTTTTCTAGCTGCGGATTGAAAATTGGAAAAAAAACAACAACAATATCTGGCGCCAGTACTTTACTGCTCCACTATGACCAAATGGGTTGATTAACAGAGAAATTGTGAACCACTTGCAGTAATAGTCCACATTGTGTGCACAAATAAGCAATTAAGCAATTAGGTTGGCTTTATCATGTGTACCTTTTGCATTATGGCCATCTGAAATTGACAAAAACCTAATTTTTGTTTTTTGACGACCATTTTCAAGGCCTTATATGGGCATGTGGGACAGGTGATACAGCTGTGAAATTAGCACCATTGGAAAGAGCAGCTCAAATACTGTATAGAACAACAAAAATTGCTTTTGAGACTCATGTAGTTCAATTGATGTAGTTGTTTCCATTATAGTAGTGTTTTAAGCATTCGCGAGCTGATTCCAGGTGCCAGTACTTTACTGCTCCACTATGACCAAAAGGGCTGATTAACAGAGAAATTGTGAACCACATGCAGTAATAGTCCACATTGTGTGCACAAATAAGCAATTAGGTTGGCTTTATCTTCTTTACCTTTTGCATTATGGCCATCTGAAATTGACAAAAACCTAATTTTAGTGTTTTGACGACCATTTTCAAGGCCTTATATGGGCATGTGGGATAGGTGATACAGCTGTGAAATTAGCACCATTGGAAAGAGCAGCTCAAATACTATAAACTGCAGCAGAATTGTTTTTGAGACTCTTGTAGTTCAATTGATGTAGTTGTCTCCATTATAGTAGTGTTTTAAGCATTCGTGAGCTGATACCAGGCACGGTCTGCATTATTTCATGATTATTTCAGCCTGGTATCTGCTCGCGAATGCTTAAAACACTACTATAATGGAGACAACTACATCAATTGAACTACATGAATCTCAAAAACAATTCTGCTGCAGTTTATAGTATTTGAGCTGCTCTTTCCAATGGTGCTAATTTCACAGCTGTATCACCTATCCCACATGCCCATATAAGGCCTTGAAAATGGTCGTAAAAACACTAAAATTAGGTTTTTGTCAATTTCAGATGGCCATAATGCAAAAGGTAAAAATCATAAAGCCAACCTAATTGCTTATTTGTGCACACAATGTGGACTATTACTGCATGTGGTTCACAATTTTTCTGTTAATCAGCCCTTTTAGGTCATAGTGGAGCAGTAAAGTACTGGCACCTGATATCAGCTCGCGAATGCTAATACTACTATAATGGAGACAACTACCCCGGGTACATCAATTGAACTATAAGAGTCTCAAAAACAATTCTGCTGCAGTTTATAGTATTTGAGCTGCTCTTTCCAATGGTGCTAATTTCACAACTGTATCACCTATCCCACAAGCCCATATAAGGCCTTGAAAATGGTCGTAAAAACACTAAAATTAGGTTTTTGTCAATTTCAGATGGCCATAATGCAAAAGGTACACATGGTAAAGCCAACCTAATTGCTTATTTGTGCACACAATGTGGACTATTACTGCATGTGGTTCACAATTTCTCTGTTAATCAGCCCTTTTGGTCATAGTGGAGCAGTAAAGTACTGGCACCTGGAATCAGCTCGCGAATGCTTAAAACACTACTATAATGGAAACAACTACATCAATTGAACTACATGAGTCTCAAAAACAATTTTTGTTGTTCTATACAGTATTTGAGCTGCTCTTTCCAATGGTGCTAATTTCACAGCTGTATCACCTGTCCCACATGCCCATATAAGGCCTTGAAAATGGTCGTCAAAAAACAAAAATTAGGTTTTTGTCAATTTCAGATGGCCATAATGCAAAACGTACACATGATAAAGGCAACCTAATTGCTTATTTGTGCACACAATGTGGACTATTACTGCAAGTGGTTCACAATTTCTCTACTAAACAACCCATTTGGTCATAGTGGAGCAGTAAAGTACTGGCGCCAGATATTGTCGTTGTTTTTTTTCCAATTTTCAATCCGCAGCTAGAAAAAAACTATCCATCAGATGTCTAGTTCTTCAACAGCCCTTGATTAGCACCACATAGGCTATGTGGCCTGAAAGTTTCATCAATTTATCTGCAATAATAATGGACTTACGGCCTACTGAATATGGCAGCAAATTAAGACACGATTTTCAAATCGCGAAAAATAGGGTCACCCCAGACGTCTTTAAAATTTCGTAAAAAATAAAATACTAGGAATATTGCTGTAAATTTTTGCACACCATGTTCCAATACATCAATGCACATTCTGTGAAAATTTCATCAAAATCTGAGACGGTCGAGTGGGAAGCATTTGTTGAATTGAGATGGAATGACCCAAGAGCAAACAACAGATCTATAAATTAGTGAACATTAAAATATGGAGCGTTGTGTGGAAAGAAATGCACTAAAGCCCAGTGGTAAATGTCAGTCGGGTGTTCAATTACTAAACGATATCGTTAATGCTCAGGTAGTGATAGTTAATGATCAGACAGTTGATAAAGTGTATGCTAGGACAGTGAAGTGTTTTGTCCTGCTGTATTTTGTAGTTTGCTGTCTTTGATGAGTGTGGTTTGGATTTTGTGAATAAAAATTGGTTTAAGTGGAGTCGGGTATGTATGTGATTGCAGTTAGCAGTGAGTTTTGAATGTGAATGAGAGCTTGGCTTGGTGGAGTTTGGTGCGAGTAAAGTTGGAAGGTATCGTAATATCATAATATGGAAGATATCGTAATAGAATATCTTAATATCATAATAAACAAAAGATGGAGCTCAAATGTCAAAAACTGCAGATCATTTGATGTGCAAATTGGTTGCGATCACAAGCTAGTAATTAATAGCAAACTTGAAAGTGAGGTTAAGGAGAGAGAGGAATCCGACCCACAGAGAACATCAAGTATGATACCAAGAAGCTGACAGATAATGATATCCAACAAAATTATGAAGATGAGATGAGAGGAACCTACAGATCAATGATCAGGACAGCATGGAAGTTATGTATAGTCAAACATACAAAAAGAAATACAAAGAGCAGCCAGCAACATAGTCAAACAACATGAAAGAAACCTAATGACCATTGGATATCAGACAAAGTGTTTTAGACTCGTGGAAAAAATGTGACCCGTCATTACAAAATGAGTCGGAAGTCGCATAACGTAAAACGCTGCAAATCGCTTCTGAAGGTGTTTTCCCTTCAAATTATTGATTTTCTGAATTTTACATTTTTGGAATCTACATTATATAATGCATCAATAAAATGTTAAAACTTAATTTATTTTGTTGTTTTTAATGTGTTATTTGTACAAATTAAATGACCAGTAAGATTTAAAACCTCTCTACAAAGTCCTGTTTGTATGATTTCAAACGCTTTGACAGTGTCCACCTGGCGAAAGAAATCATAGTTGTAATACATTGTTGGAAAGCTTAGTCATAGCTCTATGGGATGAATAAATTATTTATTCGACCTGATCTAGTTAATCAACCAATAAGATGCTTTTTCGTGAGCCATAAACTGGATCAGGGTAAATAAATTTAAATAGCCAATAGCAGAAAAACTGGTTTTCCCTATACTTTGTATTGCGCAGGATGAAAGTTTAAAAATTTAATAACTCCACAAGCACTTGGCCAATTTCGACAAGTGATAGCTCATTTTGAAGGTAATTGAACATAGAATAATGTGAAATATATAACTCAAATTCTTTAAAAAGTGCCTAGCGACTCATTTTGTAATGACTGGTCACAAATAAGAAACATAACCACACAACATACTTAGACTGCAGACTGGAAACTAATTATTTACCTGACTAACTAGATAAATGAGAAGGAAACTGCAATGAGACAAAAGCAATTATAGATGGAACAACGATGCAAGGAAGCTGAGGAAGCTTTCAAGATAAACAGAATGCAAGACGTGTAGAGGATAAAGCTACTTAGTGGACAATTTCAGCTCAATGTTGCATCAGTCAAAGATGCAGATGGTCAAGTATACTAGTGGACGATGCAGGCATACAGAAACGATGGAAGGAACACTTTGAACAACTACTAAAATGTCGGCACACATAACGACCGTACGGTGCTCGGCCGTAAACAACACAGAGGAACAGATGCCAAACTTTATACAGGAAGAGGTAAGAGATACTATCAACAAAATGCAAATGGATGGAGCACCAGGCATGGATGGAATCACTATGCGACTACTTAAAGGAGGAGGAGAAACGGTTGTTAAATGCTTAAGCTAGGCATGCCATTGTTGCAAAGATTCAACAAGAGGAAGAAATACCAGAAGACTGGGCAAAATCAACAATCGTCCCTATTTACAAAAGAAAAGGAGACTGCAAAAATTACAGAGGCATTAGCCTATGGAGCATTCCAGGAAAAGTCTTCACCAAAATGATACAAAACAGAATGAAGCAGTACGTTGAAAGAGCACTTGGAGAAGAGCAAGCCGGGTTCAGGCCAGGAAGAAGCACAATTGATCAACTCTTCACAATGAGACAGATACTTGAAAAAAGCATAAAACACAATCAGAAAGTCTTCATCAACTTCATAGACGTCAAACAAGCATTCGACAGCATATGGCATGGTGGAATGTGGAGAGCAATGCAAAATGCAGGAATACCAGAGCAATTGATTAAACTTGTACAAGAGATATATAGAAATTCATCAAGTTCCATAAAAGTAGATAAAAAGATGATCACAGAATACTTTCACACGAAAACGGGAGTACGACAAGGATGTACAGGGTGTATCTTATTCCCATACCTATTTAACCTAGTATTAGAAGCAGTAATATCACTCAGCCTTAACAACACAGAGTCAGGAATAAAATTAAATGGAAGGCTAACTAGTGAATAATCTTAGATTTTCTGGCGACATTGACCTCCTCACCAAAAGCGAACCAGAACTATAAGATATTATGACACATATTGATGACGAAACCATTAGAAGATTCAGGGTAATGATTAACACAGGGGAAACCAAAACAATGGCTATTAAAAAGACCAACGAGACACCCATAACTATCACAATCCAAGGACAAGCTATTGAGCAAGTAGAACAATTCATCTATCTAGGAGGTCTTATAAACGCAGATGGCAGCAACGAAAAACACATACAGAGGAGAATTGAATAAACTTCACAAGGATTTGGATTAATGAACAGGATGTGGAGAAGCTGAAAATTAACAAAGAATACGAAGATAAAAATATACGAGACGATGATACAACCGACTTTTCTATACGGATCAGAATGTTGGACAATGCGAAAATAAGATGAGAAAAGAATTCTTACAGCAGAAATGAGTTGGCTGTGGATGATCACAGGGATTTCAAGACTTCAGAAAATAAGAAACGATGACATAAGACAATCATTAGGTATCCGAACAATTCTGCTAGACAAAGTTGTTCAACGAAGACTCCAATGGCTTGGACATGTAGAGAGAATGCCAGCTGACCAAACCTCACTCAGTGCACTACATGCAAGGTTCAAAGGAAAAAAGAAACAAAGGTAGACTAAGACTATGTTGGAGATGTAATATAAGTGAGGACATAACATCACTTGGACTGACACTAAGGGAAGCAATGGACTTGACAAATGACTGAGGACAATGGAGGTAATTTGTTCATAGGCCTACTCATCACCGCCAAATGGCTGGCATCAGGAACTGATGATGATGAAAGGTTAGAAGAATTTGATGTTATGCTGTTTGGAAATGAAAATACATCAGTTAGCTTTTATGTTGTGAAATATGAATCTTCCGATTTCAGATGAGCTGTTTGGCACTCAGTTGAAAGCTCAGTCAGTCAAATGCTCAGTCGTTTGGTCATCATGTAGGTCCCCACGCTTGGCTATATGTGAGGAGTTGGTTGGTTTGCTGTCAGATGGGTTTTGCTGTTAAGCTGCTTTGCTCCTTTAATCAGCATCGCCTGCCAGAAGAGAACTTGTAATCCCCTTCTGCCAACCTATGGGAGTGAGGAGGAGTGAAATGGACCGCTCTGCCGAGTGATTAATGGAGCTGTTCAATGCAGCGTTTACACGCCGCTGACTTGATGAGCTGTCTAGTCATTCAGCTGCTTTGCTCAAAGTCTCGTTTTCCAGCTGCTTATGTCCTGCTCTCCTCAGGTCTTAGTTTTCTGGTCTAAGGACAGTTCACTGTCCCATCTCTTTAATTTTTTGACAACTGGTGCCAGTCCCAAGCCTGGATAAAGGAGGAGGGTGATGCTAATCATATTTGCTATGACAGTGTCGTTAAACAGCAACTAACGAAAACCAACCAAGAAACTTATTATTAGTGGATTGGTTTTAGTGTTGAGTTAGTTATGTGAACTTTTATTATGGCGCTGTTTATTGACTGACGCCTTGCCCATTATGATAGCAGCATAGTCTAAGGCATTGGGTTAGGTAGTGCTTTTTTTTATTGTGTTGTGAATTTGTAAATGGTGCAGTTTGATAATAGATCAAATGAATTTAGTTAAAGGATTGATGAGTTTTGGTTACCAGTTATGTTTTGATAGCTACGCAGATTGCAGATGATGTAGCAGAATAATGGACTTTGCTGTAATGCAGTCTTTGGCTTGGCTGTGTCCAAGATCTGCGTGCATAAGAGATTTCATTCTGTTGTGTGATGAAGATTTATTGATGATATTTTCTTCACAGTGCTGGACGAATTGATTGATGGAGTGCGTTTGGGTTATGTAGGGCAATCACTTTCTTTTGGCCTGATATCAGGGGTCCTGTTTGAAGGGTTCGTTAGAGTTCAGGAGTGATGCGTGATCGTCTATGGCCTTCTCACAAATGACAGTTGTGGTGACAGCTTCTCTGTGAAGTTATAACGTCCGCCTTTGACTGCAATTCCGATGTATTGTCAGTAAATGACTTGTGGTCTACAGCTAGATATGGCTGTCTGATTGGTCGATGATTAATGGTGTCGCTGTTGACCACAGTGGCTTTACATTCATCATCATCATCATCATCAGTTCCTGGTGTCACTTGGTCGCTATGTATGGAAGGATGATTGAATTCATGGTTCATTGTGTTTGGTGCAGTTAAACTCTTATATTGAAGTTCAAGGTCAGCAGTTCAATATATATATATGAGGTTCAAAATAAAAATTTGGATATTAACTTCAAGCTCTGCCAGACTTCATGTGAACATGAAGTCGTGATAGACTTGTAATACATGTGCTGCAGATACGTTTTTTGGTGATAATGATCGGTGCATTAGAAATAATTTGGTGATAATAATGATCTGTGTGTTAAAAAATAATCATTTTTTTTCTTGTTAGAGAGCTTGGCACCTTTAATTACATGTAATGGAACGGAAGTCTCAAAATTTTTTGATTTATAGAATGGACATAAATTGAAGCTAGGGCTTCTCCAGGGAAACATAATATGGTGAATTGAACCCAAACAGAGACACCTTCTGTATGTGTTTATTTATGTAACTACTGGTAGGTGCATATTGTAGCATCTATTACTCATAAATCACTGCACTTGATTGCCTAAGTGGTCTTAAAGTTGATTTTTTTAAACCAGATGTTCATCTGTAAGGAAAATAATGCTCAGATGACTTGATAAGTTATTGCTGGCATTAGGTTTTCTACTTTTCTGAACAATATGTGTTAATACCCTGAAGAACAATATGTGTTAATACCCTGAAGAACGAAATGTCTTAAGACCCTGAAGAACAATATATGTTAAGACCTTGTGAATTAGAAGACCCACTTTGCCAATCTGAATCAGAGAATCTCTTAAGTTAGACCCTCAGAGACTCTCATCAGGCCACACCGTCTTCATCTGAGTGGCTGGATCGGTGAAAGTTTTCCTACTGCTGCTGTGTTTTAGGTTTGGTGTCAGCTGGAGACCACTGTACATAAATATTGTTCGTGATCCTCTTGACCGATTGGTCAGCTACTACTACTTTCTGCGTAACGGTGACAACTTTCGTCCTCACTTGCGTCGCCGCAAAGCTGGTCACAGAGAGGTAGGAGTATTCAACATATATCTTTAAATGTGGTATTACTTTTTATGTATTTGTTAGGTATTTGTATCTATTTATTGTACCTTTTAAAGACCTCTCAAAGCCACTAATAACTGATCTGAATTCTGGAACATGTAAATAACAAAACAGTGTAATGTTTTTAATCAGCTTCTGTGAAAGATTGTCCTATTAAAGAGTAATCCATTGCACAGAAGATGCTGTATGTGAGTGTGTGACTAACAAGGGTCCCATTGGCTACGGATTTGATTTCATTTGGAATTGCGCTGATTTTAAATTGAGTGAGTGTTGGCATAGGCTAAAGTCTAATTTTCTTTGACATTACCTTTGAGTTAATGCATATGTGGTAATGCTAGGGTTGGGTATAGGTATCAATTAAAATTTTAATCGAAATTTCTACATGCGCCATTAAACATCTTAAAGAAAGTGAACTGTTGACCTGGAAGTGAACACTTATTTTTTATGAGGTCATGGTACTTTATTAATGACCCTCATCATCTCAGTCCTGAAGCTCTATAGATCCTTTGAGCCAAGAAACTATTAATGATAGATGCCATGCATGGGCAATCTACCTCAAGCCATGTTAGTGGCAAGGAAATCCTCTCCGGCCATTGTTGTATCTATCGTTCTGCTGCAAGGTCTTAGAAGAATGTGTTGTTTGACAGAGCTACCTAATTGTAGGATACAGTATAACCTGAAGTTTTTGTCCAGCAGACGTTTGATGAATGCGTTGCGAACCATGGAGAAGACTGCAGCGAAGAAGACCTCTGGATGCAGATTCCATTCTTCTGTGGCCAATTTGCCGAGTGCTGGTAATTCACAGCAAATTATGATTATTTCTTAAACGTAAATTTAATTAGATGCTCTGACCTAAACCAAATCCAAAAATTAAATTGATAACTGAATCAGCTGCTGACAAAAGAACCAAGAAACTATCCACGGTATTAATGATAGATGCCATGTAAAAGCAACCTACCTCAATCCAGATAGTTTCTCCTCTGCATCCAGGGTTTGATACCTTATCACACAAACACACACACACACAAACATGCACACATGCATATGTATGTATCAGCTGCTGTATCTGTATGTCGAAACACTTATATATTTTTGTGTTTTGGCCTATATTGTTGCAGGTTATCTAGAGGTTTGGAATATTACACCAGTATTAGGTTAAAAGTTTATTACCTAAGCTATCTACAAGCATAACATTACTCACTTAAGCCAACAAAAAGATTCTGGCCTTAGGCAACAACAATAAAAGGAAAACTTATTGGGAGAAATGCAGAATGTGCTGACAAATGGTGATGAAAACTGGATATCAGGGAGGTTAAAATGACTAGTTGAGAGACCAGCAACAGAACTCTCTTACAGGACCAACAACCAAAATCAACTCTCAACACAAAATAGACACAGCACCTGTTATAAGGTTGGCTTTTCCCACCAAATGTACAGAGGGTGTACAACTTACAGTACAACAATTCACTACATGCAGCCCTATTCCTGTACACGTATGTAGCAATATATATACTGGTAGGCGTACATACTGTCGGCAAGTTCTGGAGCTGTGTTTTATCGGGCTTTGAACTGTGGACTTGCGCAAATTGTAACTGTAGTATGAACTCAAGAGAGTGTGATAGCCAGCTAACCCGGGGCACTATCCATGAATAGAAATATGTATCAGGAGCATTTAGAACTTTTGCGTTTTCTCTCCCCTCTGACCTAAAACATACTTAAAACTTATTAGTGTGAAATCTTACTGAACAACTATATTTGGACATTCTAGCACCAAATGATGGACCTATTACTGGAAATGTGAAGTTTGTTCTCTGATACACATTGCCCAATGACTACAGTGTTACTTAGTTAATTGTAATTGAACATGTATAGTGCCACTCAGAGGCGCTGATCTGATCTTTAGAGACTACTAGACTGTCATCTGTTCATTCGCAGTTAACTTTCCAATGAGCATTAACCGAAACCTGATTGGCGTTTACGATGTTCTAGGGTTGCAGGAAGTGAGTGGGCGCTCGAGATGGCTAAGCGCAACCTTGTTAACAACTATCTTCTGGTTGGCATCACCGAAGAACTGGGCGAGTTTGTTGCCGCTCTTGAAGCAGCCCTACCTCGATATTTCTTAGGAGCTACAGACCTATACAATACAGGTATGTAGTCGATGCAGGTAAAATCTTTTATCTCATTTCAACCGGGATGCGCCACCAGATTATGCATTTTGTACTACAGCTTTACTTGAAGGCAAGTTGAAGCAAACCTTGATTGATGACTTGTGCACTATGATAAGGGTACTACAGATGTCGTTAGATTATATTTGATTTGGAAATACTGATCTAATACATGTGTATAATCACTTACATGTGCTAATGTTTCATGCTATAGTTTTACCATTAAATGTTCATCCTGTACCCATTATTCTATTCTATTCTATTCTATTTATGGACTTATAAAGCGCCTCTCGCAGTACAACCTAATCAGAGCGCTTCCAGTGCGAAGGGCCCCTCGAAAAAGAAAAGTCTTAAGAGAACGAGCAGAAACAGTGGTACCCCCAGATAACATTACAGCATAAAGCTGGGAGGTCATTCCATAGCAACCAGTTGTGTCTTCACACTACCTAACTTGAGATCCTGGAATACACCCATACCAGTTTTGTTTTATACACTCATAGTACCAGTGTTAAGGCTATGACTTGATACAATTGTTTTATATAATCAGATATAATCGAAATAACTACAGCACAGATTTAATCTGATTTTATCCAGTCTCTTGTACATGTGCTATTGTAATCAGATGTTGCCCATATTCAACTGTCTGTGCTATAGAGACATGTAGCAAATTCTAGAGTGATCAAATAAATATGATAGGTAGTCTAATCTGATCTAATCGAAAGGTATTTATGTAGTGGTGGGGATATTGTGTTTGTATTGTATTGTATTGTATCTGTAAATTTATATAGCTCCACGCACAGTGCTACACCAATCAGGCGATCCCAGTGCGAAAGACCCCGAGAAAATAAGACTGTCTTTAAGCAGTGAAAGGATGCAGGAAGGCCCCAGCTTAAAGTAATGAGGAAGTTGATTCCGTAGAGCAGTGGTCACCAACCTTTTTTCGGTGAGGAGCCGCATTGCCAAGTTTAGCAACTTTTGGGAGCCGCCATGGTTCTAGGCAGTGGCGGCGCAGGAGGGGATATAGGGGGCTTAGCCCCCACAACTGCGGCTCAGCCTCCCAAAAATGTGGAAATCACTGCAAATCAAAGAGGGGGGGACAAAAGGGAAGGGCTTGGAGCTTTAGCCCTCCAAACCTGAAATCCTGGCACCTCCACTGGTGTTAGGAGCACAACAAAAACTAGCGGCTAGCACCACTAGCCGCTAGCGTTAATAATAATATATAGGCTAGGCCTAATTATCATTATATCATTTTAAGGAAATAAACAATTCAGCGTTAATCATAATATATAGGCCTATTAAAAAAATAACACAGTTCATAGACTTACTTCATAAATTTGTAAATGTACTTCTCGAAACAATTATAGTACTAATTATTGAAATAATAAGTGGTTTCTTATCGCCTAGAACTCAACAGGGTCTAGTGCGAAAATAACTTTGTGACTTAAGTTTAATGCGCAAACCTCTGTCTGCTGTCTCTTCCCGCCCCCTTGGGTCTGCTGCTCGACTTGATCTCCTAGTTTACCGGGCAGGGACTGGTACGGCCCAACACCGTGCCATTGCTATCGTGGGCCCCTCCATGTGGATTGTGGAATGAACTCCCCCTAATCCGCAGTAGCCTAAGAATTTAGTCGGGGTTCCATCCTCATCCCTTCGCTGCTTGAATACCTTCTATTTCCTCGTGGCTATCACGCTGAGAACGCCTCTGAATAGCTAGTACTGTCAAAGGCGCTTTATAAATCATAGATACGATACAATACGACTTATGACTGCTATCAAACTCGGAAAGACTGGACCGACACACAAAACAATGATGTCATAGAATTTTGAGCTCAGGTAATACGGAAACATTTTATGTTGATAGCTCAATTTTATTTCGTCACATAGAAAATGTCATTTTCTGGAAAGCTCTGGAGAGCCGCCACAGAACTTTTCGAGAGCCGCATGCGGCTCGCGAGCCGCGGGTTGGTGACCACTGCCGTAGAGCATGTGTGTATCTGGTGGGCTTTGTTTTATGCCTTTCACGGACCTATCTTAAGTTAAGTGCCAGTAGTTTACGGAAGATAAAATTCCAGCCAAAGTCACACGACATCTCTGGCAAATGTCACCCTAAAGCAGTGCTTGTAGAAATAAATTTACTGTTTAACGCTGATAAAATGTAAGTCTTCTTAGTTCAGCAGTGTTTCTGCTTTCGGTCATTCCTTTGAACTATCTTCTTCTCGTACATCTGCCATGGGGTGGCAAGATGATTGAATGGTAACATGCTGGCACGAAGATCAGGACACAGGTTTGATACCTGCTAGCCCCATAAAGGTTACTCAGCCTTCCACTCCCTAGGGGACTATGGTAAAATGAGCAGTTAGACAGATGGGTGCCTTGCAGGCTGCCATACAGTTAAATTCAACTCCTGTTAAACATGTTATCTGTTACTACTGGGCCTGTATCGTGTAGTCTTACTGCATACTTGTCAGTTTGAATTAATAAACGATTATTATTATTATTTTTATTAGTTTCCAGACCTGAATCTGCCAGGTTTTATTACTGTTACAAGCTGACTTCCAGAAATTTTGAGATGCCCCTGAGACCATTGTACAACTCACCTTATCATGATTACGATGACGTGAGCTGCTGAATCCACCAGTGCATCTGTTTACCTTGTAGGAAACAAGTCTCATCTCCGAAAGACTTTCAACAAGATTCCACCGTCATCGAGCACCGTTCGAAAAATTCGTGATTCGACGATTTGGAAGATGGAAAACGAGTTTTATGAATTTGCACGCGAGCAGTTTCACTTCGTCAAGCGAAGAATGTTCGTATCTAGAGACGGTCAGATGACCCTGCGCAACCAGCAATTCATCTATGAAAAAATTCGTCCAAGGTGAATTCTTCGGTTGCCAGCGTCGTTGTTGTTGTTGTCCTTGTTGTCGTCATTGACAACCTGCTGCTCCAGGAAATAGTCATTATTGTTTTCTTCCAGTATTGTTTATGTGGTGTTTGTGGCCATTTTTACAGATTGAGTTTGTATTTTGTTGAGTTACCTGCGCACACATGTTGTTGTTCTGAACGGAGCAGGTTTTACTTAGACTGAGCTCTTTTGCAACTTGAATGTAAGAATTCTGTTGACAATCTCTCATTGTTCACTACTGAGTTTACTAAGAGCTCAAAGACTGCTTCACTGGAAATAAAGCTCATCCAACTCTTGGTGGCACTCTGTTCAACACTTTAACTATGAGAGTGTAATAAAAGCGACTGGGAATCCAGTGCAGCTCGTCATTAAAGTGTTAAAAGTGTAACATAGAAAGTTGGCTGTGAAATGGCAGAAAAACACTAACGATTACCAGATTTTTGGTATATACATAAATAAGGATTTCGTTTTTGTTGTGCAATCTGAAATCATTTGTTCATGTGGACATTTTCTGTGAGGTTGCGAAGCTTCTTACTCCATTAAATGCTGGATTTCAAGTTGAAGCATAATATCCTAGTAAAAACATAATATCGTAGTAGCAGCATAATATCCTAGTAGAAAGATAATATCCTAGTAGAAGTATAATATCCTAGTAAAAAGATAATATCCTAGTAGAAGCATAATCAAGGATCCTGAGTGGCCGAGTGGGTTGGTAGCCTGCTCGTCACACCGGCGCCCCGGGTTCGCTTCCCGGTCGGGTCGGTTTATCAGAGATTAATTTCTGATCTTTACTGCGGGTGGCTCGGTCGCATTATAAACGTGGAGTACAATACAACACACAATACAACACATCACAATACAACTGGGGCGCGGTGGTTTAGGGGTATGTTCGGTGCCTTGCAGCTGGAGGGTTGCGGGTTCGAATCCACCTCAAAGTCGCAAGCGTAGGGACTCTGGGCAAGTCCTTCACTCGCAATTGCTCATGCGCTAGGGCGTGAAACTCCGATTCAGCTGTAGGAGCAGTAGTCGGGAGCGCCTGAATGGGAAATCTGGTAGGGGCGCTATAACAAGTGTTCAAATACAATACAATACAATACAATACAATAATATCCTAGTAGAAGCATAATATCCTGTAGCATTAACGCATAGACATCAGAGTGGATTGCTTGATCATCTGAATGTGTTCTGTACTTTTTGAACTCCCGTTGAGATTGGATCATGGTTTATTTACAAAGTGCTGGATAATTCTTATGAGAACATATGTAATGTTATGTCGTACTGGCTTGATACTCTGTGCAAAAAATGCTCAGGCTTTATTGTACCTGGACCGTGCAAGAGATTTTCTCTTGGATGTGGTTATAGAGCATGTACAAAGTATACAAGCATCTCAAGCAGGTGTGATATTATTATCTGATGTAGGTTTCTGTTACATGGTAGGATTACCTGTCTGTGCTTGCTTTGTAATGCGGAGTAGAGAGTGACGCTGTAATTGTAACTACGGTAAATAACGCGGTGTTGGGGACAACAATTTTGGCTTTACCGCGGTAATGGGGTCTACTGTCATGGTAATAGAGAATGAGTCAGCAGTTAAACTGATGTAATGGTAACTATTATAGCTCTATAGACTAGTCTATACATATAGACCATATTGCAAACTTTCGATAAGATAATCTGTTTTTGTGTGTGTTTTATTAATTAAATCAGCAATACACATAGCTGAGCATTTTAATTGGTGAAGGCTTTTTGCGAGAATGCAATGTAGTCCTACTGCGGGGTATGAGGTGGAGATGAGGAGAAAACCTGCGGGGATAGGGTGGGTATGGGGAAGACTTACTGGTTGCGTGGTGGGGAATGAGGACGAGATTGTCTCCCCGCGTCACTCTCTAATGCAGAGTTGTAGGACAGTTAATGTGTAGGGTGTTCAGCAAGGCCTTCGTGCAGTTGATACCATCAGTTGTTGATCTATATAATTGTGAGAAATAAATGGAAATTTAGAATCCTTTGGAAATGCTTGATGGTACGTGATCGTAGCAATTATTAATTGCTGGAACATGAAAGCCTCAGATGTACGATGCAAGTCTGTCTCCAACAATACTCAAATATTTTCTCAAATACTTTATGGTATTAAGGTTTTTGTATCTAAATGTGAACAGTTTTGTTCATTCGATATTTTGTTGAATCGTAATCATAAACTCAACATTTCTTTCGTTTATGTGTGGTTACCCAAAGGGTAGGTCACTTGTTAAGGGAGAGTGGCCCTAGGTCATATAAGAATTATCAGTAATAAGGTTTAGTTGGAAATTCTTTCCGACAGATTAAAGATTCAGATATTGTTTCGTGCTTTTAGTATCAGTTCATTTGCAGTGGAAATGACATCGAGTTGATTCTATGAAAAAAATGGATATTTGTATGTTCTGTGATACTCTTAACCACAGGGTTCTATTGTCGTATGTCACAGATGTCTGGCTTCTGACAATAGCAAAAATATTTCTTACTGCCATATTTTTACCAAAATATGCATCCATGAAAAAGTTTCTTCCACAAAGTATGGGTGTTTATTGAAAACAATCCTCTGCTGTTATAGCAAAAGATTACTGAAAGTTTATACTGTACTTGAATCTTGGTCTTAACTGGCCACGGGTATGGATTACTTGCATGCACTGAAGTATACATGTGTGTGCCAAGTGCATCTGTATAGCACCTTCAACGAACCTTTCAAAAACGTTTAAAAGTATTACAGCTGCTTTGTATTGATGTTTGTAAATGAATAGTGCTTCTTTTATCTTGATGTACCTTAGTGTACTCTTGGATCTTACCTGCCTATCAATTTCATTTTGATTGAGCACTTGTGAAAAACTAGACTTGGCAACATGTATCTATGAGCACTGTAGAAATCTCAAGGTTACTGTGCATTACGTTTCAGGCTTTTCTGCAATATCTTTCTTTGTTTAATTTTTGTTGAGAATGATTGTATTTGGATCCAGCAACCTCAGACTGCAGGTATGTCGTGTTCAAGGCCTGTAACAAAAGGAAAAGTGCCAAATAGCTGCAATTACCATACCAGGTCTTACAGTACTTGTGTCAGACATCTGTGAATCAATCAAAAGAACGGCAGAATGACTTGAAACTGTATTATCAGTGATTGTACATTTAAACATGAGTTTCAGTTTCATTACACTGCATTACAGAGTGATTGCATTTCTGTCCGTTAAGTTTTACTGATTACATATCGTAAATGTGTTACAGCTGTAAAGTGATGTGGCCAAAACGTGTATAGTATTCCTCAAAGAAGTTGTAAAAATTTTCAAGCACAAATATAGTAGTAAATTAGAATATCCTGCTGGTTAAGCATAATACTTGTACATAGCTGGATATAGCAGATCGGAGTCCTTCACGTAATACTACAAGGATTAAGCTATGAAGGATCCTAGTCACCGTGACTTTGTTGTTACAACAATTTTTTATGGAAACTCCTCAGCAGTGCTTCAAGCTTGATTACGAGTGCTTAGGCTGAAGCTTCACTGTCTTGGAGTCAAGGTGCTTGAATTCCAAATTGGTAAGAAAGTGAACAGGTTCGAACCTTTGTAAAACTAAATGAATATTACACGTAGTTGTTTAATTCGGCATTCCTTTGTTGTTTCATTGGTTTTTAAAAGGCGCTTTGTCGATGTCTGGTAGTTTTTATGTTGTTTTGAAGCAGTGCTAAGATACGTTTATCTTATTCAGATTTCAATTGTTGAATCCTTGGTTATGAATTGCCAATGGTCTGTACTTTGCCAATAATCTGTATATTTTAGCATATATATTAAAGCAGTAATGCAGCAGCCATTATTTCTGGCGATAAGCAATGAGCAAGAAGTGATGCACAAACAGTTCTGTTTGTTGTGATGTGGTGCGTGTGTGTGTGTGCATCAATACTTTTATGTAGCTCCTGTATAAGAACCTCCACTTTAATTATCGGATGGTGTTCCTCTCAGTATATTCGTGCAAGTCGTCGTGTACAGTCAGTTCGTGATGTATCATTTCAGACATGTTTTTCGGTCTTTTCGCGTCTCTTGCATTATACGTCGACCAACCCAACTATTGCCAGCATTCCTATCTGTTGTCGGAGTTTTCATTTCTTATGATGTCTTAGCATTTTGTCATTGCTTAAATGGTACTGGAGGTTCTTATGAGTTACACAGTCTTAGCTGGTAATCATGATTATTTTACAAACAAAATAAATAATATATTTTGAAATGTTGTGTAAATATAACAATAACAGTGCTGAGATAATAGTATGATATTCATTATGTACATCTGTTTTGCATACTTGCTGAAAATTCTGCATTTGATGGGAACATTGAGCTCTAATTTGGCAACACAGTGCACACGTTTACAGAGCAAGTCTTAAACATGTGCTTAGAACCACTGACTAATGTCTTCATCATTATTAGGTAGTGGTGCTATATAAATGTAGGTAAATACAGAATAAACAAATAGCATCCTGTTACCAGACAAACGTTTTGGTTTATTCAGCCGTCGAGTAGAATAGAAGTGGTCAAGTTGTCTAGAGTTCTTTGTACACACAGTGCCATTACATTTTGTGACAGATGGAAGATGATATGCACACTAAAAGTTGTACAATAATAGTTCCTATAAATACTTTGTAATACCACAATAAGTTGTGTAATTTTAGTTGCTATACTTTGTAAATGTGAAACCACACTAAAAGTTGTATAATAAGATAGTTATAAACTAATTTAATGTAGATAAATGATAACATTATTTTGTTCAGATTTCTTTATTAACTGTCTGTAGCGAGACCGAATGGCAAGTTGCCTTGCTTTTCTCCCTGATAACAAACTGGTCATGGTTCCAAATATACAAAAAAAGAACACTTCCTTGTTGAACTGAATATCTGATAATGGGTAATTATCCTGTTGTTAAACTCCTATTATCCCATAATAGGTGGTTATCATCTTGTTGGATTGCCATTTCTGTTGTTTGATTGCTGTTCTTGGATAGCACCATAGTGGTTTGCCCTGTGATGTCATCATGGTGGTTTTTCTGTTTAACGACTAGCTGTGTGGTAACAAAGACCATTAGCGTCGCCCTCCTCCTTTATCCAGGCTTGGGACTGGCACTGTCAGAAAACGAACAGTGGCGGAGTTATGTCATCATAGGATTGCCATTTGTGATGTTGCCAGATTTCAATCAACCATTGCAGAGATCATATCTTCTGCAAACAGCATACATTATATATCAATTAAGAATTTTAGATTGGAAGATGTAAGAAAATCAAATTAAATCATGTCAACATTTTGTTTTCGGAGGTGACTGACAGAAGACTCGTTTCTTACAAACACACTAATGCGCAATTCGACTGAGCAAAAAGTTTGGTCCCTGTCCGGCACACAGCGGTGAAAGCTTATGATCAACGATGCTGTTAGCACACAAGATCATCATCAACGTATGACGTGAAAATGATGGCAACACTTTGTATGGCTCATTTGCATTGCCACAAAAACAACAGAACAAAACTGCAGATTCACCATGCAACTTTTCATTTGGTAAATGATGATAACACTAATAATATTCATTTATTAATTCAAACTGACAAGTATGCAGTAAGAGTACTGATTACATGATATAGTAATAACAGATGGCAACAAGTTTAACAGGACTTGAATGTAACTATGGCAGCCTGTAAGGCGCCCATCTATCCTACTGCTCATTTTACAGTCGCCCTCTAGGTAGTGGAAGGCAATTGTGTAATTGTAATGTAGTCAACCTTATGGGGCTAGCGGGTATTTAATCCTTCTGATCTTTGGGCCAGCGTGTTATCATTCAATCATCTCCCATGATGGGTACATGGCTCCCTGCCCAATATCTACTGTGCAAGGCATCGTGTAAGGACAATGAGGGGAGGGAAGGGTCATCCCAATTACATCCGCAGCATAGTTTTATACACAGATTTTAGTTCGTATAACCTGTGCCTTAAACACCAACTTCAGTCAGATGATGGCATGATGTGCTGAATTAGTTCGTCATTAGGAAGGTTCTGTTTCAGACGGCTCAATAACCATTTCATCACAATGCACAGAGACTGTGAAATAATAGTAAAAAGAATGATGATGACATTAAAAATTGGATTCAAGTTTGGGATGCAAAAGAAGCAGAAAGAAACAACAATAGGTAGCTTCCTGTCCCTCCGGATCCTGATTTCTTGTTTCCATGATAAAATGATTTCGACCAGTATCTTCTCCCACGCATTACAATGTTTCATGACTATCAACTGCTAGAAGTTCTGCAGTTATGTACAATCGCTCACAATATTCAGTTAGTTCTTGAACAAAAGAAAATTGTCATGTACACTGATGAGTTCAAGTGGGTCACTGTGTGAGGTAGCTGAAAAAATGGTTAGTAAAATATTTCATAGTCGAGTCAAGTTTAGGACACAACGATCAACTCGACTTTTGAAAACATTTGATCGACTCGGACCGAGGACAGTAAACGTTCAACCTTAGCTATTCTAAAGCACCACCAGAAGTAGCCTTATCTTGACCTAAGTGGTCACAACACCTGGCTCTCATCAATGCCAGGATAGACAGCATACAACAATAGGCTACCTTCGTGACCCACTGGATCCTGATTTCTTGTATCCATAATAAAAGGATTTCGACCAGTATCTTCTCCCACGCATTACAGTGTTTCATTTACGACGCGACCATCGACTGATGATGCTTTGTGTATTATTACCTAGATGAGAAAATATGAGATCAGATGTGATGATACTAGATGTGTTGTTTCAATTGTTAACTCAACAGATGTCCTATTACGATTGACAAAATCTGCTGACTGCCATGCCGACGATTCGCTCATCTCATTCAGTAGGCAATTGTAGAAAGTCGGCGTTCATTGATGCCCGCAAAAGGAGTCAGCAACCATAATTATCTCTCAGTGATTTTCAGTGTTACCACTCAACATTTTTGGAAAAACATAGACACCCGCTAAAAAAAACATAGAAAAACATAGACACGATTTTTAAAGAATTGCGTGTAAAATCAGAGCTTTTGTTGAGCGTGGAGGTCCAAAAAGTCCAAATCTTACAAATTTTTTCGGAAATCTCCCCAAAAAAGCTTGACAAGCAAAAAACGTCATCACATTCCCCAAAAATATCAACAATATCACTCATACCGCAATAACAACTGCTGAAAAAGTACTTTTTTAATATAACAACTGCTGAAAAAGTACTTTTTTAATAGAAATTGCTCCAAAAAATTAACTTTTAGCTTCCATGAAAAAAAACATAGATTTTGGGGAAAAACATAGAAACATAGACGAGGCCAAAAAACATAGATCTTGGAGGAAAAACATAGGAGTGGTAACACTGGTGATTTTCTTTTTCGGCCTTCCACTACCTAGAGGGCGACTGTAAAGGCAAAGGCTCATCTTCTCTTCTCTAAGGTAAATCCTCCAAGGTAAATCCTGTCTTCTCTAAGAATCTTCGCGGCGGACTTACTTCGAGGATATATTTCATGGCTTTTCTAGTTCACGTCTTTTCTTCTTCCACAGGCGACATTGGACGATATCATAAATTCGCCTCTGTCTCAGCATACATACATAATATGATAAGACGACATCACCCAGCTCCTCTTCACAGGCGACATCATCCTGCGCCTCTTCACAGCCAAGATCATCCAACGCCTCTTCACAGCCAAGATCATCCAGCGCCTCTTAGCAGGCGAGATCATCCAGCGCCTCTTCACAGGCGACATCATCCTGCGCCTCTTCACAGCCAAGATCATCCAACGCCTCTTCACAGGCAAGATCATCCAGCGCCTCTTAGCAGGCGAGATCATCCAGCGCCTCTTCACAGGCGACATCTTTCTGCGCCTCTTCATAGGCGACATCTTCCTGCGCCTCTTCACAGGCGACATCTTCCTGCGCCTCTTCACAGGCGACATCTTCCTACACCTCTTCACAGATTAGATCTCTCCGCGCGTCTTCACAGCCCAGATCTTTCTGCTGATCTTCACATACGAGATCTTTCAGCGCCTCTTCACAGGCGAGATCTTGCAGCGTCTCTTCACAGGTGAGATCTTGCAGCGCCTCTTCATAGGCGAGATCTTTCTGCGCCTATTCACAGGCGAGGTCTGTCAGTGCCTTGAGAAAGGCGACATCATCCAGCGCCTCTTCACAGACGAGATCTTTCAGCGCCTCTTCATAGGCGATATCTTTCAGCGCCTCTTCATAGGCGAGATCTTTCTGCGCCTCGTCACAGGCGAGGTCTGTCAGTGCCTTATGAAAGGCAACATCATCCAGCGCCTCTTCACAGACAAGATCTTCAGCGCCACTTCACAGGCGAGATCTTTCAGCGCCTCTTCACAGGCGAGATCTTTATGCACCACTTCATGGGCGAGGTCTGTCAGTGCCTTATGAAAGGCGACTTCATCCAGCGCCTCTTCACAGACAAGATCTTTCATCGCCTCTTCACAGGCGAGATCTTTCAGCGCGTCTTAACAGAAGAGGTTTTCAGCGCCTCTTCACAGTCGAGGTCTGTCAGTGCCTTATGAAAGGCGACATCATCCAGCGCCTCTTCACAGACAAGATCTTTCAGCGCCTCTTCACAGACCAGATCTTTCAGCACCTCTTCACAGGCGAGATCTTTCAGCGCCTCTTCACAGGCGAGATCTTGCAGTGTCTCTTCATAGGCGATATCTTTCAGCGCCTCTTCATAGGCGAGATCTTTCTGCGCCTATTCACAGGTGAGGTCTGTCAGTGCCTTGAGAAAGGCGACATCATCCAGAGCCTTTTGACAGACAAGACCTTTCAGCGCGTCTTCACAGACGAGATCCTTCAGCGCCTCTTCACAGACGAGATCTTTCAGCGCGTCTTCACAGACGAGATCCTTCAGCGCCTCTTCACAGACGAGATCTTTCAGCGCCTCTTCAGAGGCGAGATCTTTCAGCGCCTCTTCACAGGCGAGATCTTTATGCACCTCTTCATAGGCGAGGTCAGTCAGTGCCTTATGAAAGGCGACATCATCCAGCGCCTCTTCACATACGAGATCTTTCAGCGCCTCTTCACAGGCGAGATCTTGCAGCGCCACTTCACAGGCGAAATCTGTCAGTGCCTTATGAACGGCGACATCATCCAGCGCCTCTTCACATACGAGATCTTTCAGCGCCTCTTCACAGGCGAGATCTTTCAGCGCCTCTTCACAGGTGAGATTTTTCAGCGCCTCTTCATAGGCGAGACCTTTCTGCGCCTATTCACAGGCGAGGTCTGTCAGTGCCTTGAGAAAGGCGACATCATCCAGCGCCTCTTCACAGACAAGATCTTTCAGCGCCTCTTCACAGGCGAGATCTTGCAGCGTCTCTTCATAGGCGAGATCTTTCTGCGCCTATTCACAGGCGAGGTCTGTCAGTGCCTTGAGAAAGGCGACATCATCCAGCGCCTCTTCACAGACAAGATCTTTCAGCTCCTCTTCACAGACCAGATCTTGCAGCGTCTCTTCATAGGCGAGATCTTTCTGCGCCTCTTCACAGGCGAGATCTTTCTGCGCCTATTCACAGGCGAGGTCTGTCAGTGCCTTAAGAAAGGCGACATCATCCAGCGCCTCTTCATAGACAAGATCTGTCAGCGCCTCTTCACAGACGAGATCTTTCAGCACCTCTTCACAGACCAGATCTTTCAAGAGCCTCTTCACAGGCGAGATCTTTATGCACCTCTTCATAGGCGAGATCTTTCTGCGCCTATTCACAGGCGAGGTCTGTCAGTGCCTTATGAAAGGCGACATCATCCAGCGCCTCTTCATAGACAAGATCTTTCAGCGCCTCTTCACAGACGAGATCTTTCAGCGCCTCTTCACAGACGAGATCTTTCAGCGCCTCTTCACAGGCGAGATCTTTATGCACCTCTTCATAGGCGAGATCTTTCTGCGCCTATTCACAGGCGAGGTCTGTCAGTGCCTTATGAAAGGCGACATCATCCAGCGCCTCTTCATAGACAAGATCTTTCAGCGCCTCTTCACAGGCGAGATCTTTATGCACCTCTTCATAGCCTAGGCGAGGTCTGTCAGTGCCTTATGAAAGGCGACATCATCCAGCGCCTCTTCATAGACACGATCTTTCAGCGCCTCTTCACAGGCGAGATCTTTATGCACCTCTTCATAGCCTAGGCGAGGTCTGTCAGTGCCTTGAGAAAGGCGACATCATCCAGCGCCTCTTCACAGACAAGATCTTTCAGCGCCTCTTCACAGGCGACGTCTGTCAGTGCCTTCACAGACGAGATCTTTCTCTTTTCCATTTTGCTCAGGTGCCTTCGGCATCCTGGCCCGCCACTTGATGGAAAAAATTGCCACTGGCCCGCCATTGAAAAAGGTTTGACTTAGGCGTATAACGTCTTCAAATGTCATTTCCCGCATTACCGGTAACTCGTTTTCAATTTCAGAGCTGGCAGGTGGGGCCTACGAAAGAAAGAGCGCCTGTAGGGCCTACGACGACCTTAAAACGGCCCTGATTTTATCGACTGACTCGATCGATCACGGGGTAAAATATGCAAGAGCGTCGCTCTCGATGTCAGCATCAGTAACTGTAGACAGACCGTTTTCACTAGCAGCGATTGTTATAGTTTACTAGTGGTAAATAGAGGTCAACAGTTCGACCTCAGCATGGTCAGGGACTCAGGGTCATCTGATAAGAAACCGGCCTCAGCAGAAGAAACAGGTGATAGTCCTACCTGCAGAGCTTCTCATGTGAAAAAGGCGATTTGAAAATCGATCGCGCTGGATCGAGTAGGCGATTGATGCGCGGTCGACCTCGGGACCTTCTGTGTACAGCGTATTTTGTGTATCGCATTCGTATAGCTGCATATCTATAATTATGGTTGTCCATTAACTGATAGAGTAGGCCTTATAGGCCTACGCAACACTAGTCTTGTTGACCGTCGATAAGCCTCCTCTAGTTTGTCGAATGTTGTATCGATCCTAACTCAAAATTTCACAAGTAGGCTAATGTAAATTAGATAAATAAAATAACT
Source organism: Aporrectodea caliginosa (assembly GCA_020284085.1). Classification (NCBI taxonomy): domain Eukaryota; kingdom Metazoa; phylum Annelida; class Clitellata; order Crassiclitellata; family Lumbricidae; genus Aporrectodea; species Aporrectodea caliginosa. Next base: position 1,284,790 of record JACEVL010000491.1, on the reverse strand, counting down.
GTTTGGCTCCAGGTTCCTCTTGAAGTCTAACTCATCGAGCGCTATCGATTTACCGATCGACCAGACCTTTGCTAGGCGATCGACCAAGGAGATCGATCCTAAATGAGAAGCTTTGCCTACCTGATCTTCTTCCATCGGTCGAAGTCGACGAGAAGAACGGACCGTATCGTGCGTCGACGTGTCCACTGCAGTCACTCAAGAGAAGACGACGGAACCTTTGCCAAGTGACTCACATGCAGCAAACCAGCGCAAAACAATCAACCCACAAATATCGCAAACACGCGATCGTCAGTCAGATCTAGCCAAGAGCTGCACGGCTAGACAAACAACAACGATTACGTCATCAACACTCAGATGGGCGGAAACGGAAATGACGTCGTTATGATTGTTTGGCTCGAAAACGTTGAAAATCTCTTTTAATTTTTTAATTACATGATTCTCCGCGTTACATGTCGAGCGCTCTAAGTAAGTAAGTAAGTAAGAATATTCTTTATTGAGATGTGCTAGCAAACGCACAGCACTGTACATGACAAGATTAGTACATTCAAACAATCAAACAAATTTATATATACAAGCAAAGAATTGAATGGAAGAAGTTAATGTAGGCCCTATATCAGAGGAACCTAGGGGAGGAAGAGTTAGGGCTATTGTCAAATTCCATATAATTATTAGCGACAAAAGTCACGTCACTCACCCTGAGAAACTAGATGATGTTCCAAGCGTTTCGCTTATGTTGGCTCTACACAAGCGGCCATTTATTTTGTTTTTCATTGATTTCAAATTGCGTGAATGCGAATTTCACTATTTGAGGTTCTTTATGAGACATTTTAAGATAGCCTATTTGCACTTTTGCAAATCTTTTTTTTATTTTTTTTAAAATCTTTTTTTGATATTAGAAATTTGAAATAAAACAATAGCCTGAAGTACAAACTAAAACTGCTCTTCTCAAAATCTGTTAGGCCTATAATACCAAAACACAGCTTTTCTAAAATTCCGGTTTGTTTAGTTAGATCCTATTTCTTACATCATGGTTAGACTCTATCCGTTCGGCACAGGACAATTTTATAGCGCGATACTGTCAGAAGTTCAGAACTTAAGACAGTTTGCGCCAGAACTATGGTCTATGGAGACAGCTTCTACAAGCGAACAGTTTAGAAAAGTCAAGAAATGACCTCGAGACCGAGACCGAGACAGTGGGGTCCGATACCGAGACCGAGACATCAAAAAACCTATCTCGAGACCGAGACAATCCAAGTCTGTCACGATGCCAGATATATAAACACAAATGATTTATGCTTAAGCTAAATAATCTCCGTATAGCCTAGACCCTATTTCAATTTCTCGTCACTCGGCAATAATTTTTAAAAAGTAAAGTAACCTTAATTTGTTCTTAACTGAACATCACTTTCCTCGGCATTTAACCCCCGCGCTTTGAAGGATTTAATTTCCGCTTCCAGTTCGATTTAATCGGCCGAGGAATGGCAGATGATGTTCAACACAGAAAAATGCTCAGTTATGCACATGGGAAAACAAATAAAAAATTCCAATACGAAATGGGAGGAACAATACTGAGAGAAACAGAAGAGGAGAGGGACCTAGGAGTAATCGTAAGCAACAGCACGAAACCATCAAGGCAATGTGCAGAGGCTGCAAAGAAAGCGAACAAAGTATTGGGAATGATTAAGAGGACAATAGTCAGCAGGGAAAAGGAAATAATGCTCGAATTGTACAAATCACTGGTTAGGCCTAATTTGGAGTACTGTGTGCAAGTGTGGTGTCCTTACCTGAGACAGGATGTAGAAAAACTAGAGAAAATACAAAGGAGAGCAACGAAGATGATAAAGGGATTCGGCAACCTGGCATATGAAGAAAGACTGAGGAGATGCAAGCTGACAACATTAGAGAAAAGGAGAGATAGAGGAGACTTAATAGAGACATTCAAGATAGTGACAGGAAGAGACAAGATACCAGCACAAAGGCTATTTAAATTCTCAGTTGATAAGAGAACTCGAGGACACAGATACAAGATCAATAAGGAAACAGCTGGGACAATAATGCAAAGATTCTTCAGTACAAGAGTAGTTAACAGTTGGAACAAGTTGGACGATGAAATTGTTGCTGCGGACTCTGTGATGGAATTCAAGAAGAGGCTAACTAAGATTGGATATTAGGTCAAGATGCATTGGATAAGACTTGAGAGAGTGGCTCTGACACAGATGCAAGTCTTCTGAGCCACTATAAACCATGTTATGTTATGTTATGTTATGTTATGTTAATAAGTAGGCCTAAGTTTAAAGGTGATAAGAACTTGGCGGCTGGCATGGGTTTATGCTAATTAAGCTTTAAGTTTCACTAATAATCCAGCATTAGGCCTACAATCGATCGTTGCAGGGCGTGTACAAAGCTTGTTTTTGTTTCTAAAGCTTTTAAAATTAAAACACGACGATTCATTTATATAATTATAGGCACATAGGCCTATATATATATATATAGTATATATTCTATAATAGACCGATAATTGGTAGCACCCTCTTAGGGGATGGGGACATCCCCCTTCATTTGGTGGGAGGGAAGTTGTGGCGAAATGCACGCCTTGACCTTGTTTCTTGGTCTGTGGATGATTGTTTTTGTGTGAGGGGACCGTTTTGGCCCCCGGGGCCATCTTGGCCCCGGGACCGTTGTGGCCCCCGGGGCCGTTTTTGGCCCCGGGGCCGGTTTTGGCCCTCGGGGCCGGCCTGCAGTTTTAGTTCAGGGGGTAGAAGTTCAGTTCGGTTGTAGTCAGTTGTTACTTTTCGAGTTATAATACAAGTGATTTCATTGACTTGACTCTTGTCGTCTTCTTCTTCGGTTCGACGTTCGGTGGTCGCTAACCCGTTAAGTCCTCTGCCTGACCGGAGAGGCCGAGCCTGGCTGACATTGAAGACTGGGGGATTTCCGAAGCGCTATCCTGGTAAGAAGTGAAAGAAATCCGCCCGACGACCGTGGGGTTGATCCTGCCCTCACGAGACGCAAGATAGCCAGAGAGAGGTTTTCTACAGTATGATCGTCATAGATGACTACGGGCAACACGCAGAGTCGCCACCGAAGATCGTTTGGATCCCCGGTCATCCCGGCATCCCAGGCAACGAGACGGCAGATGCCCTGTGCAAACAGGCTCTTCACAACACCGCCGTAGACATCCCGATGACGCTGGAGTATCCAGAAGCACGACACCTCTACCGCGACCACTTCCTCCGGAAGTGGCAAACAGAGTGGACCACCTCAGACACCGGCTCCGACTACAGAATCGTCGAGCCAAACCTCAGCCTGGTCCGCAAATACACCGACCCAAACCGGAGGAAGGAGGTCGCCATCACCAGACTCTGGATGGGGCACTGCTGCCTCAACGCGCAGTTGAAGCTGTGGGGTCGCCACGAAACCGGAAACTGTGACGAGTGTGGTGACGTCCAGGAAACCGTGCGCCATTTCCTCTTGGAGTGTCCATCTCAGGCTGGTCTCCAAGACCAGCTCCTCCGAGAGTGCGCACGGAAACACTGGCCTCTCGACCTGTACACCGTGCTCAGTCAATCCAGCTGCTTAGACACCATCTACAAGTGGCTGGAGGTTTCCGGTCGGAAGATCTGAAGGCGGCCCCTGACCCCTCCGGAAAGAAGACGACCAAGAAGAAGATCAAGAAGAAGCCAAAGAAGAAGACCAAGAAGATAGAAGAACATCAGCATTTTATTATGAACTTTATTATAAATAAATCAAGAACAATAACGCAGAACGCTGCTAACTACTAGAGACTCCAATGTATATATTATGATTATTATTATGATTATTACTACTAATATTTTTATAACTATTAGTATTATTATTATCATTATTACTATTATTATTATTATTATTATTACTATTATTCTTCTGATTATTGTTACTATTATTATTACTAATATTATTATCATTATTATTATTATTACTATTATTATAAACATAGACCTAAACGCTGCTTATAGCAGTAAGGCATGAACACTCTTGTATTCTGTATACAATCTAACTCAGAACAATTGCAAAGCAAAATGCTGCAAACATTGACTCTAATGTAAATATTATTATTAATATTACTAATATCTTAGGCATATTTAGCATCTATTTACTAAAAGACATAGGCACAAAACTGTTAGAACAGTCGATTACGACCAATTATGTACTCTGCATAAGTGTACATTATGATCTTTCTAATGACGCCAATCATCGTCGATATGACGGCGTCGTTAAATAAACGTATTACACACACATGTATGTATGTATGTATGTATGTATGTATGTATGTATGTATGTATGTATGTATGCATACATACCCGAGCGCGTCACGTGACTATCTAGTTTAACTCTGTCTGGTTTGACGACGTCCGGTGGATGACGGGTCTTAGCAACCATTCAGTCACCAATAGAAGAGTAAGCAAAGCGTTGTATCGCGTTAAGCACATTGATGAGAGGCCGAACATTGATTGAAAGCAGACTATAAACTGGACACTTGTTTAGTGAAGCGAAGCGAAAATTGCGTGTCCACGCCGAATAGCACTCGCTAATTTCGTACGTATACGCCATGCATGTATGTACGTTTGTATGACCTATTCATGCTCGTATATGTCGAGCTCATATATCCACGAGTCTATGGACGTAAGCGTAGTTGTTTTAAGTAGTAAATTACAGAACGTTGTGCATAATTGTGGGGCGCGGTGGTGTAGGGGTATGTTCGGTGCCTTGCAGCTGGAGGGTTGCGGGTTCGAATCCACCTCAAGCCGCCGCGTAGGGACCCTGGGCAAGGCCTTCACTCGCAATTGCTCATGCGCTTCGGCGTGAAACTCCGATTCAGTGTCCGCGCTGTAGTCGGGAGCGCCTCTGAGGGGCGCTATAACAAGTGCTCGAATGAATGAATGAATGAATGAATAATTCAGCCTCCTGATGTACCACTGGAGCCTTGACCACGTGGTCTGAACTTCAGGGAGGAGGTTAATGGAGCCTACATGTACCTAGCTGATGCCGTTTTCAACGACCAACTGTTCGAAAGGTAATAATGTCCGCTTATTTGAGACAGTTTCCAGCACTTGAGGTCATATATATTCAACGTCGAGTCTAAGACAGAGACAGCTGAAGCAACTACTGAAAAGCCAGTCATACACATTCATTCAGTTGATCTAATCGTGACGTGTAGGCCTATGGTGAGCTAATGATAGGCTACTTCCAAAGTTGCGTGGCGAATACTAACCTGACTATAGAGATCGATTCAGCGAAGTAGAAAACGTGAAGTGAAGATGATTCCGCAGAAAGACAAAATCACATGAAGTCATTGAGGTGAACAGATTATGCTGCGCTATATCATGGGCACTGTCGTCGTGTAGACGTACCTGTTATTGATGACCTGCTGATGATGAACGGCAACCTGAGCAAAACAAGAAAGTCTACAAAACTGAGCATAGAACAAGAAGCGATTCTCTTGAGACGACGACGAGTCAGACCAACATCCGATCGTCAACTGATGTCCATCGCATCATCCACTGATAGCAGCAGCAGCAGCAGCAGCAGCAGCAATGGCACTTGGCGCCCGATGCAATAGAGTGAAGACACATTCAGCAGCAGCAGCATGAGCATCCATGCTTGTGCAGTGGCAGCCAACGATGAATCACGCCAGAATCGTCGTCGTCGTCGTCTGCCTTTTAGCCTATACTACTACGTACAGTCATTGACTCCACGAAGGAGTGACACATGCATGACACTGCAGCAACGATGACGAATACAGACGGACAGGAAGACAGGTAGACAGACACAGAGATCGATGCACAGAGACAGAAGAGGACAGAGACGAGGACAGAGAAACAGCGATAATGCACACAAAGATAATATAAATTATACGCACACTCGTTATATATTTACACCGATATATATCAAATACAAGATCATATTATATCCGATAAACATCTGTGTATGTCGTTTCTCTTCTTCTCTTCCGATTTCACTCTCTTTCTCTCTCTCTCTCTCTCTCTTGTCTCTTTCTGTCTGTCTGTTTGTGTCTGTCTGTCTGTCTTTCTCTCTCCTCTCTGTCTGTCTGTCTGCCTCGCGTTGGCTGAGTCACTGCAGCCCTTATAATTCTGTCCTCATCCTCAGCAGGTCGACGATTCAGAAGAAGGAACTTTGACGACAGTGATTACAGAACTAAACCCGTCCCACGCACCAATGCAGGCAGAAAGACAATGTCCCTGTCACATATGCAGATACATTCATACATACATGATTCATTGGATATGTAGTGTATTCTATGTTAGCGTAATAGAATGCTTAGCATTGATTGGTTATTATTGGGGCGTATTGACCTAGTTTATGACCTAGTTAAGGCTACATAGCTGTAGAGCTGTCAGTCTGATTCTGACCAGCGAACAGGCTGGACGTTTCAATAAAACGTGATACATAACACTGGCGACGAGGTGTAAACAAAATGGCGGTAGCTATCGGTAAAATAGATTCGTTTGACGACAATGTGGACGATTGGGCGACTTATATCGAACGAGTGGAACAATTCTTCATTACGAATGACATTGTGGACGAAAAGAAAGTGCCAGCATTACTCAGTCTCATCGGCGGCAAAACGTATAGTTTACTGCGTAGTTTAACGGCTCCAGCTAAACCTTCTACCAAGTCGTTCGACGAGATTGTGGCAACACTGCAGCGTCATTTATCGCCCAAACCATTAGTCATTGCTGAACGTTTTCGTTTTCATAAAAGGGACCAACGTGAAGGCGAGTCGATCAACGCTTTTATTGTTGAAATTCGCAAACTGGCTGAACACTGCGAATTTGGAGAGACACTGGATACCGGGTCTGGAGTATCAATAATCACAAGAGATGATTGTCGGAAATTGTTTCACAATACTCTTTTAAAGCACACAGACATTTTATTTCGTACGTACACTGGGGAGTGTATGAAACCAGACGGTTATATTGAAGTTACAGTCAGGTATGAGGAACAACAACACAACTTACCATTGTACGTGGTCAGCAAAGGCGGTCCACCTCTGTTTGGACGAGAATGGCTTCAATACATTAAGCTGAATTGGCAGAACATTAATGGTGTGACGGCCACAGAAATAAAACGCAATACGAGGGCTAAATTAGAGGACTTGGTGGAGAAATATAAAGAGGTTTTCAAACCAGGATTGGGAACGTTAAAGGAAATGGAAGCCAAAATCACGATAGAGGAGGATGTGGAACCAAGATTTCTCAAAGCCCGACAGCTACCTTATGCTCTGAAAGCCAAGGTCGAAGCGGAACTGGACCAACTTGAACAAGAAGGAGTTTTGTCTAAAGTGGTTCATAGTGAATGGGCTACACCCATAGTTCCAGTCGTTAAACGTGACAATACAGTCAGAATTTGTGGTGACTTCAAAACAACATTAAATCCAGTATTACGAGTAGACCAATACCCACTTCCACGCATTGAAGATATTTTTGCATCGTTAGCTGGCAGTGGCGTAGCCAGTTATTTTTTCATGGGGGGGCAGTGGGGTGGCAGCTTAAAATTATGGGGTGGCTACCGACGCCTACCGTAACGGTTGGCAATTAAAGCGCGCATCGGCATCGCGAGCCGTACGCATGATAATTGAGCAATTGAGCAATTGAACAAAATACTGAAAGTAGTCAGGAGTGTCATGACATCATTGACATGACAGCAATCACATCATTGACATGTCTTAACGTGTCTTAACTCAGTAACTTAAGAACGAAGTAAAGTCACAATCCGAAAATAGTAGTCGTAAGTGAATTTACAAATATATTTTTTCTTAATTTGTGTAAGTTGTCTTAAACCGAAGCTACAAATATCAGAATGCGAAAAGAAGTTGTTGTCTACTGATCAAATGTCTAAATAATAATTGGCACTACAAATTTCACAAACTTAGAATAGATGTATTCTACTGTTTTTGTGGTTAGCAGCAAAAACGTCAACAAACGTGGTCATGTTGAAAGCCTTGGCTCTCTCTGATTCAATAGAGAGCATACCCAATAGGGTGATTCAAAAGAATTTTTTTTGGGAAAGTTAATGAGCATAGTTGCTAATTTTGTTCCTTTTGTGTACAGAATAAATTCTGTATAAAAAATTTCAAAATCAAATGCATTTTAGAGGTCGCTCAATGAACACAAAAGTTTCCATACAGTCGTATTCAAGTTACAGATTGAGGTGATGGCCATATGATATATCACACACACTAAAATTGAATAGCATGAATCATAGATTGATTAGTAACTCGAGGTAGTCACAAGAAAACAGATATTCATTCACAACATCTATTGATTAAAAAAGTCTTTTAAAAAGTCTATAATAATTGTAGACTTTTATACTAAGATCCTTGTCATCAGCCATGCTCATCTTTCGTGGTTCTCGCTGATCTGCCAAAAACCACTTATTCTCATAAATTTTTAGAACATGCTCAGTTTGCTAATTGGCAATATCAAAAATGAGATGCACTTTTCAACATATGCATCTGGCTTTTCTGTGACTAAGAGTCCCTGTTTTTACTTTTCTTGATCACATTATACTTCTCCACTATAGACCCTTTGCTTTTACACTATCTTCGACTAAAATGCTGTAAGAATTCTAGCCTTGTTCCAAATTCAGATTAATTTGATCATCATTGCATTCAAACTCTCTGACAGTCTTCTTCAAGATCTTGTGATGATAAAAAACGAGAGAAAAAATTTAATGTGTAATGTGTATAGTGTGTGGCCTCCTGTAGGCAATACATTAATAGGAAGGGTTGCTTCTGGTTTCACAATTAACGTGACTTCAGTCTTCAACCTTGTCGCAGAAGTGCAAAAGCTTTCTTCCATTTACACTGCTAGCTGTAATGCAGTAAATAAAGCCATTATCTATATTCTGTTGCAGCTAGGTCTATAAGAATGACGCATAAACGAATAAACTGCTGAAAGCCAGTTTTCATTATCTTTTAAATCATACTTCGAAAAACGTGATTTTCACAAAAATTACATTTATGAAATGAAGATTTAAAAAACTTCAATTTCAGCATAAAGTGTATTAAAACAATGCTTTTAATTGTCTTTCTCATTCTGTCTAATACAAATCCTATACGGTTAAAAACTATGCATTTCAGCAGCATTTGTACCTTTTGCATAGGCCTATAAATATGTAAAATTATTCGTACTTCTTAACAATGATGTCACAGCTCAGAATAAATATTACAATTCAAAAGGCTTCATGGTAATATACAACAAAGTAGGAATTCATCGTTTATGTATGGCATATGACTACATACATAATTCTTGCTTATAGGATTGTTGCCCAATGTAATTAGCATTGTTGCATTCCAGTGTCTCGTCAATGGCAATTTCGTTGTTTCTTCAAATAGACTCCTCTCAGATTTCAGGGCATTGAGCGACCAGTAAACATTCATAGATTACCGTAAAACTTTGCTTTATCACTCGTGCAGGGATTGGGGGGCAGCTGGGGTGGCAGCCCTTTCATTTGGGGGGCAGCTGCCCCCACGCATTGAAGATATTTTTGCATCGTTAGCTGGGGGTCAAATGTTCAGCAAGATTGATTTGAAACAGGCATATTTGCAGATGACTGTCCAAGAGGACTGCAGAAAATATTTAACAATAAACACTCACAGAGGTCTCTACCGTTATAATAGGCTAGTTTTTGGAATAGCCTCAGCTCCGGCGATTTGGCAACGGGCAATTGAGCAGGTGTTGCAGGGTATTTCAAATGTGCAGTGCATCTTGGATGACATGATCATCACAGGAAGGAATGACGAGGAGCACATTGATACCTTATGCAAAGTACTGGAGCGTCTACAGAAGTACGGACTGCGAGTCAATTTGAAGAAATGTGCTTTCTTTCAGGAGCGAATAGTATTTTGTGGACATGAGATCGACCGACACGGGTTGCATAAAACGAAAGATAAAGTTGATGCGATACTACAGGCACCCAGACCAACAGACCAAAGTCAACTACGCTCGTTCAATGGATTGGTGAACTATTATGCGAAGTTTTTACCGAATTTATCTACAATTATGCGTCCACTGAACAGACTGTTGGAGAAGGGTATGCAATGGGTTTGGTCGTGCGAGTGTGAGGAGGCTTTCGGTATGGTGAAACAGTTAGTTGCATCTGACAAAGTACTGGTACACTACGACCCTGCATTACCGATCAGACTAGCTTGTGATGCCAGCCCGTATGGGCTTGGAGCTGTGCTGTCGCATATCACCAACGATGGGGTTGAAAGGCCAATAGCTTTTGTGTCCAGATCACTCACGGCGACCGAAAGAAACTATGCGCAAATAGATAAGGAAGCCTTAGGATTGTACTGGGCTACAAAGAAGTTTTTCGCATATCTTTATGGACGTCATTTTACGCTTATCACGGATCACCAACCACTGGTGTCAATCTTTAACCCAACTAAAGCATTTCCAGCAATGACGGCTGCACGCCTACAGAGATATGCGATGTTCCTATCCGGACTTGAATACACGATTGAATTCCGCGAGTCACGCAGACATGGCAATGCGGACGCCCTGTCGCGTCTTCCGCTGATTACAGGAGAAACGAACGAGCCAGATGCGGCGGATATTTTCACATTGACACAGATGGAGGTACTTCCAGTGACTCATGCCATTATAAGTCGAACTCTTCAACGAGATCCGCTCTTGTCGCGTGTATTTCAGTTGACCAGTACCGGTTGGACAGTTTCTGCCAAGACTGTGGAACTAGCACCATTTTACAGTCGTCGTACTGAGCTGTCGATTCACCAAGGGTGTCTGATGTGGGGCGGAAGGGTGATTGTTCCGCAGAAGTTACGTCAACGGATTCTAGACCAGCTGCACGAGGCACACAGTGGAATGGTAAAAATGAAGAGCTTGGCTAGGAGTTACGTGTGGTGGCCGGGAATAGATGCTGATATCGAGAAGATAAGTCAAGCTTGTCAAGGGTGTATGAATACACAGAAAGAACCGGCGAAAGTACCGTTACACCCATGGGAGTACCCCAGCAAACCTTGGCAGAGAGTTCATATAGACTACTGCGGACCGTTATGGGGGTATATGTTCTTTGTCATGATAGATGCACACTCAAAATGGCCGGAAGTGGTGTACACTAGATCCACGACGTCAGAGAGGACAATCGAAATTGTGCGAGAGGTTTTCAGTAGGAATGGAATTTGTGAACAACTAGTCAGTGATAATGGACCTCAGTTTACTTCGGAAGAATTCAGTGCATTCATGGCGACCAATGGAATTCTACATTTGAAATCAGCACCGTTTCATCCAGCGACCAATGGTCTGGCCGAACGCTTTGTACAAACATTAAAGAACGCTCTGAAGGCGGCACAGGCAGATGCGGGGACATTTAAGAAAAAACTGGCACAGTTCTTATTGACATATCGGAACACTCTTCATACTACTACGAACGAAACACCGGCGAGGTTGTTTATGGGGCGTGCATTGAGAACGAAATTGGACTTATTGAAACCTAACTTGGATGACCAGGTACAGCGTAAGCAACTTCAGGCGATGATGTATTATAACAACGGCAGATTCCGGGAATTTCAAGAAGGGCAGACAGTGGTGGTGAGAGATTACAGAGGAGGGGGAAAATGGACACATGCAACTGTAAAGAAACGTACAGGACAATTGACGTATGAAGTGATGACAGATGGCACAGCGATTCCGATGACCTGGCGTCGTCATGTTGACCAGATACGTGCAGCTCAACCAGTCATCAGTGACCGCGCAGCTCAACCAGCAAGCATTGACAACACAACGCAGCCAGAGATAAATACATCAGGTGCGACAACACAGACAGCAACAGATGAACGATCTGTGAAGACGTCTTCTCTTGTACCTGAACCTAGCGAAGCCGGAGAAGATGCCAACCAGTCAGAGATGGGAACGGTCATGCAAGAAAGTGATGGTACAGGAAAGATGATCAGCGAGACGGTTTTGGAAAGACGTTATCCGAGTCGAATGAGAACGGCACCTGAGAGACTAAATCTATAAAGTTATGAACACAAGTACTATCCAGGCTTGTTCAAAGAACAGACAGTAGAATAGCATTTAAGTGTTGTTAGGTTGTTAGTATTAAGAGGGTTTCAGACAATAGGGCTAGTATGGGAACTACTATAGAAGGGAGGAATTGTAGTGTATTCTATGTTAGCGTAATAGAATGCTTAGCATTGATTGGTTATTATTGGGGCGTATTGACCTAGTTTATGACCTAGTTAAGGCTACATAGCTGTAGAGCTGTCAGTCTGATTCTGACCAGCGAACAGGCTGGACGTTTCAATAAAACGTGATACATAACAGGATATGCATACATACTACATGTGCAATACACTCACCTTTCTGTGAATCTGTGCAGCGCTCTAACACATCGCGTACAGAAGAGGCCGAGGGTGGAATGGCGTCCAGATATTTATAAGGAGATTAGCTGCGAAATAAGCGGGATCTCCCTCCAGAGGAATAAGCAGTCGCGCTCCAACAGCGGCAAATCTACAATAGGGGGGGGGGTGGTAGGGTGACAAACGGCGTCACTAACTTAGTCAAATACTGCAGACGGCAAAAATTGACCAGAAGGAGGGCACGGCTCGTACGGGAAACAACACAGACAGAAATACACAAGGGAACCATGTCACAAGCTGTGGCGTATCTAGGGCGAGTGGTGCGGACTCCCCAGAGGGACTAAAAATGGGCGACAGAATAATATTTTAATGACTTTTCATCTGCGCCCTTAATTTTAATTGTAATCATGAAATACAACGAATGCCTATGTTCAGAAGTGGTCTTCTTCTTCTTGATGCTGGGGGCAAGTTGAAGGAGGGGTACACGTAGGTATGGACGAGCTCCCGCTCCACCAACCGGGAGAGGATCGGCACAATGGATATCGGCTGAAAATCTGCTGGGGCCACCGGTGAGTCGACTTTGGCCACGGAGGTAATGATAGCAGTTTTCCATTGTGTTGGAACATGGGAGTGAGAAAGCGAGAGGTTGATGGTGTAGGCGAGAGAGACGGAACACACAGAGGCGGTGAGTGAGTCGGAGAAACCAGGCTGGCAACCCATCCTGCCTCAGATGTAGGCCTATGCGGCAGGCGATTCAGCATGTGAAATTCATTCATTCATTTCAGATATTTATATAGCGCCCATCAAGATTTCTACTCAGAGGCGCTCCGATTCAGCGCGGACCCTGAATCGGAGTTTCACGCCGAAGCGCATGAGCAATTGCGAGTGAAGGACTTGCTCAGGGTCCCTACGCGGCGGCTTGAGGTGGATTCGAACCCGCGACCCTCCGGCTGCAAGGCACCGAACATACCCCTACACCACCGCGCCCCACTCTCATCTCCGTTGTAAAGGGTTGGTTGTCATGTGCTGCGCTTCGTTGGACAGGAGACACGTAATAGCAGTCTGTTGAGGTCAGTGCCGTTTTAAGGCCTAGGCACGCGAGGCACATGCCTCGGGCCCCGCGCAACAGGGGGGCCCCGCGGCGGCCGAAAAAACGGAAACTACATAGCAACCACTTAATAGGCCTAACAATACGACAATATATTCCGGAACAGTGAACAATATTATAAGTTCTAACAATTCTGCAAAGTAGCCTAAGAACAAACGTTTTTTTAAACAAACGTTTGCATTTTAGTAAAATAAAATTGTTGGTAATAAGCGCAGTCTGCGCAGAGCGTTATAGAAGTTAGATGGAAATAAATCAATAATTTTAACGCCTGGCGAACGCTGTCCGCAGTTTCCTGTAGGCCTATATTTTGTTTGCTTTCATTCGTCTGCTTTTAACAACGCTATCAGAGAATTTTTATGTCTTGGTAAGCTAATATTAATTTTTAATGTGAAATCTCAGTCCTATAATCTAGTAATTTTCTAAATTGTTTTAAATGTTAAATTATAAAAACCTTATTAAATGTCTAACAGTTAGCAGAATGTCGCCATGTCGGCACTTGGTAGGGAACTTGGCAAACGTATCTAACTTAACGAAACCTAAAGCTGCTCTAACTTGTCACTTCATTTCAACCCCCATGTATCAACGTGGGCCATTTGAATGCGGAACAAATAACAGAATACAGTGAAAAGCTTGAAAAGTTCTATCCTCAAGATCTTGATCAACACGAACTAATTTCAGAATATGTTCGAACACCTTAAATACAGTGTCATAATCTATGCCATGATAGAGAATAACAATCTGGAATCAACGTTTCCAAACGTTGAAATTGCAGTAAGAATGTTTCTGTCAATGAAGGTGACAAACTATTGACCAACACGAACTAATTTCAGAATATGTTCGAACACCTTAAATACTATATGTCAGTGTCATAATCTATGCCATGATAGCCTAGAGAATAACAATCTGGAATCAACGTTTCCAAACGTTGAAATTGCAGTAAGAATGTTTCTGTCAATGAAGGTGAGTTGAGGTCTCTGCATAGTGTGCATTGAGGTCATCTGCTGTCAGTGCGCAGTCCTGATCCACCGTCTTCCGTTTTCCTGTGATCTCACCAACCCTGCGCCACAGAACACTCAGTCATCCCCTTGGGTCGAAGTGCCGCAGATGCTTTCTTGTGGCCCTCTCAATGCAGCTGCCGACTCTGCGTGCGCATGCCGAGGCCTCTTCTATTCGGCCCGCCCTCATCAAGCGGTTCTTTTTTTACGCAAGAGGTAGGCTACTTGGCGGTCGGCGAAAGCAAGTGTGGATCAGCGGAGGTCGTCGTGATCGAGCACTTGTAGTACAAACTTTGAAGTCGTCCATGGGCCTTTTGATAGAACTTATCCCGGTTGCGGTTCCTGACAGGTCAAGATGGCGGACAGGTCGGTTGTAGAAAGGTCCCGTAGAAGGGCAGCATGCTGCTGAGGCGATCTTTTTCGGAATGTTACCGTTCTTGAGCGTTTGTTTCGGCTGACCAGTTGTCCTTCTGAGAGGGCAATGATGGCTCTATGGTCAGTCTTTATAGCAGAGTCGAGAATTTTGGTAGTCTTGTAAGACTCCGAGACGAATAGCCTGTCTAGGGTGTTGTTACTCTGTTTACTAGAGGGAATAGGCCCGTTCGATCGAAAACATCGCGCTCGCTCAGCTAATTGAAGCCTCTCCCTCCCCCTCCCCAAAAAAAAAACAATCAACGCTCCAGGATCCACGAGAAGAAGGACCTCCCCTGTCTGCTCCAGCCTGACAAGGAGAGTAGAGACGTCGTAGATGGGTTTTGGAGGATGGTAGAGAGCTCCGACGTATACTGTCCGGTCACCCAGAGAAGCTCCAGAGTTCTGGTGTCGCCCGAAACTCATCACTCACCAGGATCGCCACTCCACCGGATCTCCGACCGATCCGATCCCGCCGGAAGAGGCGGAATCCATCGATCACGCGATCAAGATGGTGCTTTTTGGGGTGCGTCTCTGTGATGATTGCCAGTCCCAGGTCGTATCCGATGAGCTCAGCGTGTAATTGGTCGAGGGCGTTTGGTTTTGCAAGGGGTCTGGCGTTGATGACGCAGATGCCGGGAAGTGCAATCGGTCCGACTCTGGCCGTTGATGGCATAAGACAGCACGGCGGCGCAGGGCCCAACAACGGCACAAGACATCTGCCTCTCTCGACCCGCCCGAACCTCGGCGGTCGGAGAGTGGCACGGATTGGAACGACCGCGATGGCCTTCTCCGTCCTCTGCCAGCTCTAGTGCCTCTGCAGCGAAGAAGTTTGAGGGCTGATAGGCCGGTGTTACCAAATAGGCCTAAGAGTTTCCCCCATAGGCTACATGAGTATCCCCCTTAGCGAAATGGAGTATTCGGTTTAGTTTGCATTTTTGGCGGTTTCTAAGTGTATTCAGTCGTAATTTTTGGATTTATTGTGCACATAACATTTTAAATTGTGTAACTTTAGTTTGTAAGTCGACCTGAAATCAATTTACTTCGTTTTTGGTTATTTTGACTGGATTTTCGTCGAGGCTATCGTGACGCGTATGACGATAGGGGGTTTATCCCCCCGGATACTCGTAATCGTCGTAATCGTAATCTCCAAACTTCTAAAGCGCCAATCGAAAGCCAAGCGCAGGGCACCAGCTTATTCACGAGCGCTGCGTCTAGTCAAAAGGGTTATCCGAGAGGTCCGAGTCCGGTTTCCAGAGGGTCAGAGTAGCTGCTAGGGTGGGTGTCGTTTAGGCTATCGTTTGAAGGTAGATGATCAGTTGAGTCGGGGTAAGAGTTCTTGAAGAGTGGAAAGCCTTGGCAGTGATGGATAGAGGAGCCTGATGCGGATGATGATTGATGATTGGAGAGGAACCGAAAAAGTTCGGAATTCAGGAGGTAGGTCGTTCCAGAGACGTGGTGCAGTGTTGGATATTGCTCGGTTGGAGAACTTGAGATCAGTAGGCCCTAATGACAGGAGGTCGAGAGAGAGTGAGAACGGAGGATGATCGGGTAGAGTGGGTTGGCTGGATGGTGAAGAGGTCGCGGAGATATCTGGGCTGGGACTGTTGTAGAGAGTTGTAGGTTAGTGATAGGACTTTGAAGTGAATTCGCTCTGGGATTTTTAACCATTTGAGGATGGGAGTGATATGATGATGCTTGGGCGTTCTGGTGACGGCTCTGGCTAATGAGTTTTGGATGAGCTGCAGACGCTTTAGTTGGGTGGATTCAAGGTTGAGAAAGAGGGAATTGCAATAGTCGAGCTTTGAGTATGGAAGTAGCGATGGTGGAGACAGTTTTGAAGTCGAGCATGGGTCGGATGCGGCGGAGGTCTCGAATGTGCATGAAGCAGGAGCGCGAGAGGTTGGATATGTGATTAGAGAAGGAAAGATGTGGATCAAAGGTTACATCAAGATTGTGGACAGGGGCATCGGAGGTGAAGGTAAGAGATGACGAGTTAGTGGATAGCTGTATTTTCTTGATTTGGTCAGGAAGGCCCAGGATGATGAATTCTGTTTTGGAAGGGTTGAGGCAGAGCAGGTTGGATGACATCCATTGAGAGACTAGGTTAACCACATTGAGTAGTTTTGCAACGGAGGTAGAAAAAGAGCTTGGGGAGAAGGATATGTAGAGTTGGGTGTCGTCGGCGTAGAGATGGTGGTCAACAGAGGAGGATTCAATGAGATGGCTTAATGGTGTGGTATACATAATGAAGAGCAGTGGACCCAG
This sequence comes from Aporrectodea caliginosa, assembly GCA_020284085.1. Classification (NCBI taxonomy): domain Eukaryota; kingdom Metazoa; phylum Annelida; class Clitellata; order Crassiclitellata; family Lumbricidae; genus Aporrectodea; species Aporrectodea caliginosa. The sequence goes on along the minus strand of JACEVL010000491.1, from coordinate 1,267,623 downwards.
GACGGAGCCTTGAGGGACACCACAAGAAAGTGGGAGGGGTTGTGTACAGTGGCTGGAGGTTTTAACAGAGAAGGATCTGGAAAACAAGTAGGATTGGAACCATAGCAGAGCAGTGCCAGAGACGCCAAACCAAGATGACAGTCGATGAAAAAGGAGGCTGTGATCGATGGTGTCAAATGCGGTGGAGATGTCCAGGAGACAGAGGCAGGAGACTTGCTGATGGCTGACGGCAGAGACCAGTTTATTGTACAGAGAGGCGAGTAGAGTTTCTGTGGAGTGGTGTTTAGTGAAGCCAGATTGGTGGGGGTTGAGCAGTGAGTTTGAAGAGAGGTAGTCGTTGAGCCGGGTATACGGACAATTCGTTCAGTTAATTTTGATAGAAGGGAAAGATTTGAGATGGGACGGTAGTTAGATAGGTTTTCCTAGTGAAGATTTGCTTTTTGAGAAGGGGAGAGACGAGAGAGTGATTGTAAACCATAGGGAAGTTACCAGTGGAGAGCGAGAGATTGATGATTTTGGTGATTACAGGAACGAGGATAGAAGAGAGGTGGGGATAGGATCAAGTTCACATTGCTTGTTGGGAAGAGAGTTTAGGAGGAGTGACACTTCATTTTCAGTGGCAGGAGAGAAAATTTGGAGAGATGATTGAGAGGCAGGAGTAGGGTTTGGAAAGTGGAGTGAATCAGTGCTGGAAGAGTTGGAGGCCAGAAGAGATTGTAGTGTAAAGCGAAGGGATGAGATTTTGTCCGAGAAGAATGAACAGAAGGTATCTCAGCGATAGAGGGAGAGGGAATGGAGCTGGGTAGTGGGGAGTGAGATTTGCGATGGAGAAGATACTCTAAACCGGTTTATTCCATCCGGGGGTGGTAAATTCATACATCCCCGGATAGTTAGGACTATCCGGGGATGTATGAATTTACCCCCCCCCCCGTGATACCGGCCAGCGTCGCCCTTGGGATGGCACTAAGGCCTCGCCAATTAATAACCTTGCGCAGATCTGTCCACGGCTATAGTTGTAAATATTCTCCTACTGGCTGGTCTTCAGTCACGCTCCATTGGTCCGTGACGATCATCAAGAGCAAATTAAGCCAAACGTTGATGAAAATAATATCCAAAAAGTAACTGTTTTATCCAAAAACCACCCAAGCTATCACGGCTGCCGAGAACACAACCAGTCGTAGTCTCAAGCTCAACTGTATCCTGCTTGGAATTACTCTAAAAACGCGTATTACATGTAAAGTTGGAACTTCACGCGTGGCTGCCCAGTGCCCATCCCATTCAAGCCGATTTAGAAATTGGGACAACACGGACTAGGGCTTGTTTATCCATCTACTGAAGGCCTTTGCTATCATAGTAGTTACTAGTTACTCATAATAAAGTATTAAACTGAGACGTACTGTTGTAACTAGTAACGCTAACGACACAGAATTTGTTGAAGACTATATTCTCTGCAGCACAGCTTGTGTACCTGCTGATTAGCAGATACATAAGCTGTGCTGCAGAGAATAATGGTCAAAATTCTGGGCAAAACATCTGAAGAATAGGCCTATGGTATGAGGATAAATAGAGAAAAGGTGATGAGATTGAAAACGAATAACTATTGTCATTGACGGTGAACCGGGTGCAGAGATTGAGCAAGTCCACCAGTTTTATCATACAGAAATTTGCAATTAGTCAAAATTGCACAAGTTTGAATGACCAAGACCGTCTTCACCGAGCATACTCTGCAGTACTCAGAGCTTCTCAATTGAAAATAGAAGGCGATTTGAAAATCGATCATGCTGGATTGAGTAGGCGATTGATGTGCGGTCGACCTCAGGACATTTTGTGTACAGCGTATTTCGAGTATTGTATTCGTATAGCTGCATACTATATGGCTGTCCATTAACTGTTAGAGTATACGGAACACTTATTAAGCCTCCTCTGCTTGTCGATGCAATGTTGTATCGATCCTAGCCTGAACTTTCACAAATAATGGTCCGACTCCAGGTTCGTCTTGGAGTCTAACTCATCGAGCACGATCAATTTACCGATCGACAAGACCTTGCTAGGCGATCGACCAAGGACATTGATCGCCTCAAACGAGAAGCTCTGCCTGTACTCAATTTTCAGTGTTACCCATAGAATTGGTAGTAGAGGTGGAAGGTCACATTTAGGTGGATGTAGTAGTAGGGATGGCATTAGTGGATGTTGAGGTGGTATTAGTGTCAGCACTAGTTGTTCACACAGCCCAGTCATCATGTCCATCTCATTCCCTGGAAGAATCCACATACGTTGTTAACCTTGCAATGTTCAATCTGGTATTTCAGATACATATATATTACATACACATTCCTCTAAAATGTGTATATGACTTCATAAATCTCTGCTATACTGCATATTTTACAATTTAAAGTATTTGCCACAAGTATTGATGCATTCAGTTTAAGGCATAGGGCAACATGTAGCACAGTCTTGAAGTTGTCTGGATTTTCTGTAATTAGAATTAATAAATTTATTACTGAAGTCATTTTTATCTGGTAAATAACAGTTCTCATGAAAACAAAATATCCCAATGTACCATACATAACAAACTTCTAAGAGCATAAAAAAACTTAAGACAGAAATGAATATCAGCTGTTGAAAGTAAATAGCATGTACCGGTACCCAACAAAGTTACTGTATATGTATTGGCAGAAAACCAAACAATTCTTGAAATATGAATTTAAAGAAAATGGAATATAATTCCATTTGCTGCCCCATTGCATACTGCGTGCACTTGTAAGCAATGCGTTAGGTCTTTAAACATCTGTGATGAAAAGTTAAGAGATTTGCCACAATAAGAACAGCTTTGCTGTTGCATGCATAATGACACCAAATGCACATGTACTGCAAAATTACAACATGACATCAACAACGATTGCAAACCATTTCCACACAGTCGCTATGTACAGCTTCTGTATACGTGATCACTAGACCACAGAGGCAGCTTGCAAACCACTCTGACCACTGAGGAAAACAACACCTCAAACAGAACACACTAACCACCATGGGTATGAACTGTCAGCAATTTCACTCAGTTACCCTCAGCACACGATGATAGGTGGTCAGTCTCCTCCACTGTCTGATCTTCCCATCAACGGTGTACAGTCCGTCTACTAGCACTCATAAGAGACATTGCAATATCTTTCGGTCCTGGTGGGTATTTGAACCAATTACCTCTGGCATACTAACCACTAGACTGATCTGTGCACCCGGCTAACAAAATCATATTCAAATTCCGATGAAACAATTTGCAGGTTTAATGTAGCTATGGTTGAAAATTCTACGTATGAAATTAATCAGTCAACTCCATATGAAATTCAGAAACTAAATGCAGTCAGACTGCATAAACACCACAAAAATAACATTGGTCTTGTGCCTGACAAAGACCAGTTTTGTCCATCCAAAGTAAAACCTCTATGTCCCAAAGTACTAGCTTCTTTCACACTACATGTACTTCTGTGTTTAATAAAAGAAAATTACAATCCAATGTTCTGAGCTGTTACAAAATACATTAAAATTAAAGTATGCAAATTCAATAAACAGCCTAAACTGCTTGGCAGTGGGAAAACAATCTGGCTTGTTTAAATATAAAAGCAACTGATGCCATAACCATAATAATTGCCTAGCCGTAGTCTCTCTGATGATGATGCCTTTCATGTGCTTAATGCCTCTTTTGACGCAAAGCTAATGCGATTTTAAATTCAAGTTTCTTCACAACAGCTGAAGTCCTAACCAAATCCAGTTCATATATTTCTGGCCATTTCAGGTGCAGCTATATAAGTATTGGCAGAAAATCAAACTTCCATAAAAATCCATACTCAAAAACAATATTTAAGAATTCTTAATTGGGAAAAACCACCAACAGACATCACTCCAGTGTGAACAACACTTGAGTGAAGTCAAAAAGTGGCTATACATTTTGTTCATCCTTTAGTTATACGGTAGGTGGCACAGTATGTTTACTGCCTAGGAAATATCTAAATGATCTAAATGCAAGAACATTCTGTGTATAAATAAGATACAAAATGATGCATGGAAATACCTAAAGCTTTTCAGAAAAATATCTTAATGGAAATTATTACTTCTCAGCCAGAAACCAATATCTTCCTGTAGATTATTATGATTTAACTTTACTCAGTAATATATATAATTATATACATCAGATCAATTAACATAGTCCTTTTAATTATCTATGGGAAGCCATGGCTAATTAACTAAGCCATACAGGTGCAACGTAAGACGGGCTGAAAACATCTGTTGAGATCTGCCTCTGACCTAGAAATTATGCTTTTGATTCCCCCCTTGAGCTTCCATACAAAATTTAAAGGTTCAGCCCAATGAACAACAACACTACAATGATATCATTTGGCAAACAGCTCAAAGAAAACTAACTTGAGCTGATCATCGTCCGAACAGGTGACAATAAGCAATAGCGTCAAAATATCATAAGGGTTGCAAAAACTCAGTTAAGGCTCATATGTACATTTGCTTGGAGAAGACGTTCTTCATCAGAGGAGCGTTGTCCACCTGAGAAAGGATTGTCTCAATTAAAACATAGTCTACCACAGCCCTGTCTGTCTTCTGTACAACGCTCTGATTCGAAGGCCAAGTAGAAGAGCAGCATTCAGTTCTGTTCAGTTCATCAGTCGACAGATAACTCTCTGCTCTCCTTCTTCTTTTCTTATTACCAGGTTTTTATTTTGGCAATGTCAAACTTCTGGTTGTTGTCGGTGTTGCTACACGTCTTAAGAGAAAGCGTTCCTTGGACCGGGTCAGCCGTACAACACTTCTTTGACCGAGAATCTCGGATATGACCAACCTCCTGTAATCATTATCATCAACATCATCGGTATCATCATCACCATCATCTACCAAGAACGTCAAAAACAACACTAAACAACATATATAACCCAACGTCTTAAACCACGTATAACCTGTTTAATCTGCAGCACAAGCACTGAGTCTCTACATCCCTGTGGCTCAGAGCTCATGTATCAGTCAAAATTTAATGTGCCAATTAGTTTAAGTGCAATGCTGTCAAATGGCAGCGTCATCTAGTGATTACGTAATCTAGTGATTACGCTGCCTAGTCCATTGGAACAGTTATGCCTAATCTAGTGATCACCTCCTCCTCCCTATCTTCAGTCACTGCTAACTCCTTACATTCCTCCTCGTTGCCTAGGATCAATAAGCACGGGTCTTTTAGATGAGCCATCATGCCGAACAGTTATGGGCTCACGTGCACTCCATGCCTCTGACCCCAGGGAATGGAATCGACTTCCGCTCTCTCTCCTTAGCTCAAATTCACTTCCTTCCTTCAAAAAGTCCCTCAAAACTCACTATTTCTGCTTGGCTTTCAAGCACATGGACATCTAACTGCATCTTCCCCTGGCACTCAACTATCCGTGCCTCAGACTCACATTTCGGTGTGACCTTGCGTGCATTACAAATTTAATTAATAATAATAATAATTTAAAAAAATAATAATAATAAATATAATTATAATAATAATAGTAATAATAATAATAATAGCCAGAGGATGGCACGGAATGGCTTGCACGTTGGGTTTCGGCAGACAAGCCAGACACTCTTCAAAAAATGAAATCGTGCTACGCAGCCTCATCAGGGCAGGTACACCATCGATCAGGGAACCGGCTGGCCTCGCCCGACTGGATGGGAAAAGACCAGATGGCCAAACCCTGATTCCATGGAACAACGGGCATTCCCTGATTTGGATGTCACAATTGTAGACACATTTGCGCCATCGTACTTGGTCGAGACAGCTGTAGCGGCGGGAGGAGCGATGGAAATAGCCGCGACTAGAAAGAAGAACAAATACGAGGAGCTTCAAACATGGAACTCGGCAGACGGTTGGTCAGAGCAACAGAAGATCCACAATAAACATTCTTCCTGTTTCAACAAATCTCTGTTACGGTCCAGCGGTTCAACCCTGTCGCATGCCTTGGTACAATGGGGCCCTAGAACTCTCATTTTAGAGGAACAATAATGGTTTTATAATAATAATAATAACAATAATAATAATTTTCAACAGCATTCAATTACTAAGGATCTTAGCGGTTAGGTTATTGATTGATAGCTTAGCTTACCATGTCATATTCCCAGGGTCCGGTTGGATCGACCGGACAGACTATGATGTAAAGGAATGAATGGTCAGTTGATACGATGCATCGTTCTCCAGTGGCCCACTGACCTTTGACGTTCAGTCGATACATCTAAAACATTAATTCACAGATTCCTCTCTACTACACACAGCAACTTGTTCATTCTCCTCTTATCTGAAACCTGACGTACCCTGGATAGACTTCCAGATGCACTGTTACCATAACTGATTGCAGTCTAAAGACTGGCCTTGTTAAACAGTGTCTGTCAACTAGGAGATTATTCACTAGTAGGGAATGCAAACCCGGGTTACCCGAACCCGGGTAACCCGGGTTACCCGGCTTTTTTCCAAACCCGAAACCCGGGTTTGAACGCGATTGAAACCCGGGTTCGACAGGTTTGAAAATCGTAACTTTCACCGTCGTTCACGGTGTGAAACTCACAAATGCAGAGTAATGGAAATATAACAATAATAGTGGTTGATAACGGGTTTACGTAATGCAACTTCTAACTACTTATTTATCGGCTCATTCCATATCTTTATTGGTGACTTCGTATGAGTGTGGCTTCCCATTTCACACGACCAGTGACTAATTTTGGGTGTTTTGACACGTCGGCGTCGTAGCTTCGAATTCGTAAATAATAGCAGTAAGCTGTTTTTATTTGAATTTAATGATTTCAGACACAAATCCAAGCAATGTCTAAATCAGCAAATGTAAAGGGTGGTGTTTGGGATCATTTCGTTCACGATTCTGAGGGCCAGACGGCTCAATGTCAGTTATGTAACTCGCAGCAAAAATTGCCAGCGGTGCAACAAGAAATATGCATAGGCTATTCATCTCGGGTCCAAGCACGCCGACGTGTCAAAACACCCAAAATTAACCTGCTGAAACACAAGGACGTTGGTGACCCTTGTCGTTCTGACGAAGCCAATGACGGTAGGCCTCTTAGTCCAAGCACAATCACAGGCAGCGATATGTCTCCAAAGCAGCAACTACTTTAGTAATTCTGGCTCTGCCAAATTGGGTTGCAGAGTAACGATGACTAAATTATCTTCTGAAAGCAAATGGGCAGGCACTGGAATGGCCTAAAGCTGAGATGTAGACGATTAAGATGTCATTTGACAATTATTTTAATAGGCCTATGCAATGTTTCTTTCAGACAGAACGCTCCGGAACGGCATTCCGTGAATTTTTTCAAGCTGCTAAATATTATTTTATTTACTTACATTTTTAATAAAAAATTATTTAGTTAATTTAATTTAATTTCAGCGTTTTCGGTGTTTATTGGTATTCAAGATGCTATAAAATTAGAGGCTCAGGCGTAGGCCTTCGGAACCCTTGCAATGTCTTCCATAATTGTTCTGGAATTGTTCAGTTCCGGAACATTTTTTATTGAAAAACACTGCTTATATAAAAATATCGCGATTATCCTATAGTTTTCTTTTTATGCAAAATTCTTGACTGTTGGAGAACGTTGGACTTGTAGCTGCATACGACGACGTTGTTCTTATGCAAGAAATATTGCAGTAATAATATTTATCATGTAAAATTTGTTAACCCGTCCAAACCCGGGTTACCCGGTTTTCACGGCGGTCAAACCCGAAACCCGGGTTTCGAAAAAAGACCCCGGGTTTGCATTCCCTATTCACCAGATGACACGATGCCTGCTCTTAGCATGTCTCAATGTCTAGGCTTGTTTGCAAACAAGCTGCAGATGCATAATCAACCAGATATGTTTACATGACTGAAGGACAATATAAGCCAGCAGAAGTTGAGGTCAGTTGAAGGAAAGGCCGTCTCCCAGTTTCTTCTGTTCATCTGCAAAGATTTACATCCATGCACGGTTTCAGGCTCCTTGTGCCATCTGTCCTGGACATGATCTTTGTTTTTTTCAAACAACATACCGGTAAACTGGAAAGTTCTGACCACATCACTGCAGAAATTCATCATTTTTGGGAAATGTTTACGAATGTAGGCAAAATTTTAACATAAAGTCATGAATGCTTTGCAAGTTATAGAATGTTTTGAACTCTGCAGGGTAGCAATGACGAGTCTAGGACAATTCCCCCGGACAATTCCCCCGGTCAATTCCCCCTGCCAATTCCCCCGGACAATTCCCCAGGCGTTTCAATAGGACAATTCTCCCCGGACAATTCCCCCTACATATATATATTATAATTATTATAAAATAATTACATATATTTTATATTATTATATAATTATATTTGTGCATATAAATTATATAATATATAATTAAATTAATATAATTAATTATATTAATATAAATAATATATATATTATAATTCAATTTATAATTAATAATATATATAATAACAATATAATTAAATTATTATAATATAATAATTATTGTAATTAATCAATAACAATATAATTAATTATTATAAAATTATATGATATTAATAATATTAATATATATTTTTATATATTATTAAATATTAATATAATTATATAAATACCTATGTATATGTGTATATATTATATTATATATATAATTTAATAATTATATATTATATAATAATTATATAATTATAATAATTAATATAATATATTAATATTATATATTATACATATAATTATAATAAATAATTAATATACTTATTAGTGATATTAATTATTATTACATATTATATATTATTTTAATAATTATATTACTATATTAATTAATTATATTATAGTTATAATTTATTATATTATAGTTATAATTAATAATTATAATTAACAATTATAATTATATTAATTATAATATTATATATTAATAATTATAATTATAATTATGATATATTATTATATATTATTAATAATATATAATATTTAATATAAATATTATTTATATTAATATAATTAATTATATTAATTTAATTATATATTATATAATTTATATGCACAAATATAATTATATAATAATATAAAATATATGTAATTATTTTATAATAATTATTATATATATATGTAGGGGGAATTGTCCGGGGGGAATTGTCCTATTGAAACGCCCGGGGAAATTGTCCGGGGGAATTGGCAGGGGGAATTGACCGGGGAATTGTCCGGGGAATTGTCCGGAACCCAGCAATGACTCACAAACGAACGAAGAGTACTATTTGGAGGAACTTTTTTGTTCTGTTTGTCTCAATGACAGCCACATCTGTAACAAATATTGACTCTAAATTCTGCATCATTCAAGGTCACTTGAAGGTAAGAAAGAATTAAATGTAGCAAAAATCAGAGAAGAATGGCCAGAACTCGGTCAATAGTTGTTGAAATCGGCAAATTCCTTCTTGTATTTCTCATCTTGATGAGGGCTACCCGTGGTAAGAAACAAGGCTACTAAATGTAAGACGATCCAAGGTTACTTCAAGGTCAAAAAGCTCAATTTTAAAGGAATTGACCCAAGTACAAGGTTGTGTGCCTACAGTCCTTGTAATTTAAGGGGTCTATGATCTAAACACAAGCAAAATACACGAATTCAGAGATGGTGACGGGATGTGTGGTGGATCTAACATCAAATGATCCAATTATCTGGTAGAAAATCCCTTTTTCCAAATATTTGCATCAGCAACAGACAAGTCTTTTGATTAAACTAGATCAGTGCTTCCCAAACTTTTCAGTGTCACGGACCGGCAGGAATGAACTTTTTGCGTGATGGACCGGCAGGAATGTTTCCACTGCAGAAGGACCGGTGCAAAATTTATTAATTTTTTTTTCGTTTTCGATCACCTAAATTCCTCAAAATGTATTAAAATTGATTTAAATGCATGCTTAGTCAATTCTATGACTCTATTGCTCTTTAAATTCTAGCCTAATAAGTGTTTTTTATGACTTTTAAAAATATAACAGCCATTCCTTGATTCTGAGACAATTTGACCAGTTTCATGACTCACTTTGCGGACCGGCAACTGAGGGCTCGCGGACCGGCACCGGTCCGCGGACCACCACTTTGGGAAGCACTGAACTAGATTACATAGAAGTCAGAATTAGTTTACATCTTTTCTGCACTTCATCATAGTAGCCGCTTATCTTTCTTGAATCTAACAGTCCATACTAATATCTTTCATCCAATTCTTCACAATTTCCTTCCATCTCCATAACTTGATATTTCCTCTGTAGATTTCTTGACCCCTACTGACCTGACTTCCACCCAGATGATGACAGGAGTAGACTCCAATTGGACCACCATTGACCCCTTGACCCTTATTGTCAACACAAACATTGTCGTGCCGCAACTTCATCTGTCAGAAAACAATGCAAACACAATCAACTAGAGAAAATTATTTAACAGTGCAACTCATTTCAACTCAACTAAAATCTCTTCAAATTTCACTCTGCCAAGACACAACACACAATTTACCGTATTTTCGCGTATATAACACACGGGTTATACAAAGTTTTACAAACCACACACCCTAGCTGCATGGTATATTCCTGGGTGTGCTATAAAATTAAATTTCACACACCCAAATTTTGTACTGGATTATTTTCAGGTCATGGTCAGAAACTGCTAAAAAAGTTTTTTACAGACAATATGGAGGCATAGACGGCGACGAAATAGACGAGACATGAAGTCCAACCTTTGCAGTAGATACTCGAGTATATCGCGATTTTTATAGATTTAAACAGTGACGTAACTAGGACTGTTCCTTTGGGGGGCTTTAAGCCTCAAACATGGCGAGCGCAGTAGCCTGAGCCTATAGTGGAGCCGGGGGCTTGATTCATTTTGAGGGGGCTTTGGCTTCGTTTGGGGGGCTTAAGCCCCCCAAGCCCAAAGCTAGTTACGTCCCTGGATTTAAATCAAGACCATATTAACATGGAATTATCATATTAATGTCATAACTTGTCTGTCTGTCTTCCTGTCTGTCTGTCTTCCTGTCTGTCTGTCTTCCTGTCTGTCTGTCTTCCTGTCTGTCTGTCTTCCTGGGTGGTTGTCTGTTTGTGTGTCTGTCTGTGTGTCTCTCTGTCTATCTTCCTGTATGTCTGTCTGTCTCACTGTCTGTCTGTCTCACTGTCTGTCTGTCTTCCTGTCTGTCTGTCTATCTCACTGTCTGTCTGTCTGTCTTCCCGTCTGTCTTCCTGTCTGTCTGCCTCAAAGTCTTTCTGTCTTTCTATATTTCTTCCTGTTTGTCTGTCTTCCTGTGCCTGTCTGTCTGTCTGTCTGACTTTGGTGTGCGTATAGTAGGATGACTTTTTCAGCTAAACTCCAGGATGGCCATGCAGATATAGTGAACAACAGCCTTGTGTGCATATTTTATGTCAATCAAATGAGCTGTCCAAGCTATTACAAATTTGTGAATGAGTGCACTTTATATTATATAATTATGTGATAGAACCTACATTATTCATTTCAAAAATAAAATTTTTATTATCCTCATGGTTTTTTGTCGTCAATTATAAAATTTATCTATAAGTGGAACCAACACCTGAAAAAATTAATGAACTGTTTACCATGGGACTACAAGTTCAAGGTTTGCCATTGATGATTCTGACACTGAATTTGAGGGATTTTTGTAAAATATTTTATTTATAACTTTAGGAGACTTGACCTTCAAAACTAATTTTCCAATTTTAAACATCTGGACAAGATTTAATGACAAATGACTACAAGGTTTGGCCTTCTAATTTCTTGAGAATTTAGAAAATTTTATCCAAGGTTGCGTTATATTCACTAAAATCTTGCGACTGGGGACACCTTACCTTGTGAAGATACCAGTAAAGAAGTAGGAACAAGGTAATTTTCGCTTACAGGTTTTAAATGTTCATTTTTTGCAAAAATCTTCACTTTCTTTACAAAAGGAATTTTTATCAAATAGATGATTTTTATTTGCGTATAATAGAATGAGTTATGACTATATCCAGCAAGAAGTTATATAAGGTAAATTAACATTAACGCTAGTGCACATGTTCGTTTATTACCTCGTAGGTGGAAGCACGAAAATGCATGCGTGTTATAATCAGGTGCGTGATATATATATATAATTCAATTTGTACTCAAATCCCTAAAAGTAGCGGGTTATATTCACATGTGTGTTATATCTGCGAAAATACGGTAATTGGCAGTTCTGTGTCATTTAAAAAATTATGTCAGAAGGCTTTATATATATATATATTCTGGCTTCAGGTATATATATATAATTATATATATATACATATATACATATATACATACATACATATATATATATGCCTGAAGCCAAAAACGCCCTGCATCAAACGAGACACACAGAAAATTGATAACAGATTAATCTAGTAAGCTGAAGAGTATTTTATAACAGATGATGCTGATTCTGAAATGATTGCCAATGTATAGAGTGAGATATCCAACCTCTCCCCACCCCAAGTTTGGTGGTGGAGCTGGAAACATTTCAAGTACTTCCATAGCCACATTTTCCAGAAACCACTTGAAACTTCGACACTTGTGCTGTTTCTTGAACCGGATCTGATCTTCTATGTCACCAATTGGATAACCTCGGACTGTTGGCTCACGAGTGTAGAAGTACTCACGATATTCTTCATCTAGCCAAACCTCCACCACCCGCATGTAATTCTAGTAAAAATATATCATCAGTTGAACCCACCAGAAATTCAATTATGCAATACATTTAATAATAGTAATAGAATTTACTGTCAATCAAATTTAAAGCGTCAATGATGATCAATGTCAGAGCTTAAAACTTGAGTGAAAATCCACAGATGTGCAAAGTTAGGGATATTACCATACAACAGATGAGAAATAATCAGCCACAACAATTTAATAAAATCTTTAATCAACTCTTTGATTGTTAAGCCACCAAAGAAAGCAGTTAACTTACAATGAGGATGATTGGAATTTTGGCGTTAATCTTGCCAAAACCATACGGCATGTGATTCCTATAGACATGTCCTACTCTTGAACATGGAACCCATTCCACACTGCCTCCACACTGCCATATCTAGAAAACAATTTAGACATGAGCAGTTTTTAATGTACTTTCAGAAATGAAGTGGTGACTTGGTGCTGCGGATAAGTAGGCATTTCTTCTTATTATTATTAAGAACATTTTTAACACACACATAGTCACATAAAAATGCAAATCTGAGGCACAGTTACTGTGTTAGTCAGTCGCCAGGTGAAGAGTAGTTAGATATCCAGATGCTTGAAGGCCAATTAGAAAAAGTGAATCTTGAGGCGTTTCTTGAAACAAAAGTGTTTTATAGGTTAGACAGTCAATCAATCAATCAATCAATCAATCAATTCTCGTTTATTCTTTCAAGACAGGATGACAAAGGCGCATCAAGTTTACAATACATCCTCCTAGTTTTAGATGGATTCAACTGCAGATTGTTGTTTTTGGCCCATTTTGTGATGCACGCAAACTCTTCTGTGGCTGTGTGTATATTGTTGGAGCCTATTAGTAGATATGAATCACCTGCATATTTAATTTGTATGATGATTCTGGATTGTGGATCAGGTGTAGGTCTGATGCTCCACTTATGAAAGAGGATGGTCCTATGCGGGACCCCTATATGACACTAGCGTTGATATATGCAACCCCGGATGTTACACCGGCAAACGTCGTGATATGACCTCGGCCTTTGAAGTAATTTATGAGCCAGTTGTAAATGTTGTCAGGGAGATTGAGATTACTCAATTTCTGGGCCAGTGTTGAATGCCGAACAGTGTCAAAAGCCTTGGATTAATCAGTAGATATTATTGCAACAAAGCAGCATTTCAGTGGTGTGGTGTAAGATGGCGATGATGGCAGCAGTTTAAATCTCATCCTGAATTCAACAGGAAGCCAAAACAGCTGATCAAGCAGAGTTAAGGAGTTTGAATGAGAAGCAATATGTGAGCAAGAGAATTTTTGATGCGCTGAAGCCTGCTGACTTGAAGATCTGATATACCTGCATGCAAACACAGAGTTTGCATAGTCGAGGCAAGAGCAGACAAGAGAGCAGGCTAGGAAATGTGACATGTATTTTGGTAAGAGCAGACAGTATGTGATGTATTGCCCTCATATGAAGATTTGCAAAGGTTTATTATGTGGGATTGGAATCTAAGATTAGATTCTAAGACTGTCCAAAGTCACCCCAAGTGACTTTGGACAGTATATGCAGTCTTTGATAGCAGAATTACAGTGCCAGCAAAGTCAACGCTAGAAAAAGGAGGGAAAGAGCGCAGTTGTTGGCATAAGCCAAAACTCAGACTTATCAGGATTTATGGCCAGACTGTTGAACAGAACCACACGTGCACTGAAGAGAGAGATACTCTTCAAGTATTACCTTGTGAGCCTGATCCGTTGGTGACAGAGCAATGAAAAGCAGAGTATCATCAGCACACTGCTGTAACTGGATTCCATTGGCTTGTGGCTGATTGGTGCAGTTAAGATGGCAATTAATAGGGGCTGCTCAGGACAAACAGATCCCTTAGAGAAGCCAGCAGTGTAGAGAGAAGGCATTACCAATACCCACTTACTGAGACTGATTGAAGAGCTAAGAAGAGCTCTAGCCAGTTTAACGCAGTACCACAGACACTGAAGCATAGTTAAAGTAAGTCATAACTGAATCAAGTTAGTAATAGTTGGATGTACTTGGTAGGCCCTCCAGAAATTCGCGATTTTGCGCCGTGCAATTTTCGCACAAAAATCCAGTTACCGCCCAACGGCGCAAAAATTGGCAATGTGCGCAATTTTCGCGCAACATACCAGAACAGATCGCTGTCTTCTTCACGTGATTCGTAATTTGTGTTCGTAATTTGCACCATTGGGCTTTAAATGACTAAAAATCCACTGCGATGAGTAGTAAATTCAACATAGCAACGACAGCGTTGATCTAATTATAGATATCGATAGTTGAGCAACAATTGAAAAAACCATCTAATTGGACGATAGCATTGAAGTTATAGAGGAATTAGTAGTTAAGGAATATGTTTCTGTTAGTAATGCACAGACTCAGAGTCTAAAAAAATCTAAAACTTCACTGCAACAAAATTCGTTAGCCTACATTTTATCGTTATTTAGTGTATAGTCTGTCTTCGTAACAATTATAAGAGATAAGAGTTGCACACGCTGTTGTGTGACTGCTTTGGGCACACACTGGTGCCCAAAGCAGTCACGCAACAGCGTGCGCGAGTCTTCGCATAGTGTCAACGTGTCAGCTCATGATCCAGCGAATGAATTCATTATGTAGACTTGTAAGTAATCATTTAGGAATGTTCTGGAAAAACACAAAACTCAAGAAAATAAACTTGTAAAACATCTCTAAAGCACCGTCAACATCAGAATAAAATTCTTCAGTCAATTCACAATGGCCCAGTAAATTACTTCTGCTACCAGTTTCAATTACCACAGACCAGAAACAGAAAATTAGACAATTCCTCCGATTCCATACAATAGATGAATCACATGAAATAAGAGAAATGAAATATATACATATATATTCGTTTAATGAAAAAACATGTTGACATACCGCAACAAGTTACAGGTTACAAAGAGGATAATACTGTGAATGAATGAAAAGGAAGAGCTAATAAAATACAGCCCGTAAAAACAAAGTTTTTTACTATATCCATCTACTATCCTATAATGCGTCTTATGAAGCAGTTACCTCTACAAATATATAGTCCGCGTTCATTTTACGTCATAGCGTGCGTTTAATCAGGCAGCGCGCCCGTTTTTGTTGCGGCCAATGGCAACGCTGCGTATCGGAAAAGTTGATTCCCGATTCGAAAAGTTGAGTCCCCGATTCTATAAGCTAGCCTTTTTGGGGAGCTGAAATTTTTATAGAATGAAGTGTCTGCGAGGGCGAGTCTATCTGCCAAGTTTCAGGACGATTGAATGATTGTAAGTGATCGAATTAGTCGTCGCAAGATTTGACTTTTTAGCCTGTGGCTCAAACATACATACATATATTCAAGATTTCCGTAAGTTAAAGTAGATGGATAAAAAGTAAAACTAAGGATCATTAAAACGTTGGTAGAGCTACCGAGAACACGAGTGAGTCATAGGGATGACCGTTCGTGGAGTGTTCTTCAAACAGACAAATATTCCGTGGTTTCTCTGTGATTCCATCCATGCTAATCAACCGATTGCTTTGACTCTCCTCACACACTGCTACTTTCACAAAAGAATACTGGGCATAACTGTAAGTAAGCCTCAGAGTTGCATTACACCTCGGGCTACAAAGGTCCACACATGGCGACTTTAAAGGGCATGGCACTCATTGTAATGAGCAGTTGTGGTGATCAATTCATTGAAAAATGAACAGGGTCAAGGCCATACAGTCACTATAGAAATATATGTACATTTTCAATTATTTTACATTATCTTAACCATAACCAATACCAGTAACACAACAAGCAAAATTCATGAATCACATTACACAAGCCTTAAAAAACAAAGAAATTATTCTGAGCACAAATATTTATGAAAAGACTTATAGCAAAGAAACTGCTTGCCTTGAATGACAGTTCAAAATTTTCACCTCCCCAGATCTGTAGTCCTGGATCATAGGCACCCAACTGAAAGAAGTAATTGCGATCCATAGCAAATAAGCCACCAGCATGTGTAGGTGCCCTAACAAATACACAAGTCACTTAGTCAAATATCACATTACAACCTAATTATAACCTAAAACTGACAGTTGTTCTTGAATTCAAACTACAACTCACCAAATGTAAACTTCTAGCCACTAATCATCAGCCACACAAATGCCATTGGCTGACTTCTTCAGTTCAGCTGGTGGGTCATGGGTCATGGGTCATCAACTGCATCAGATCACAGCATAGTTGTAAAAAACGTTTTTTTCGTTTTTTATTATTTTCAAAAAACCGTCGTTTTTTTCGTTTTTTATTTCTCGTCTCGTTTTTTTCCGTTTTTTATTTTTTATATGTAACTTTATTTAGTTATTCACTGTCTGCTACTATTTGTTCAATTTAATTTTTTGTCTGATATCCCTTACGTTGGCTCCGTCCTTTCAAGGATTCATCTAATTTACATCACTCTTTATAGTGTCATCAGTTGAGAAATAAACAGCACAGTTCAGGAAATGAAATTTATGAAAGTTATTTGAATTTCTAAGTCATCTAAAATGCGAAATGTTGTCTTTGTACTCAGTAATCTTTTATTGACTGATAAACTGACGGATATTACTCATAATTTATTAAGTTCTTTGTAAGTCAGAATTGTACGTAGGTCTACAATTTTTAATTAAGTACACTCTATACTTACAAAGCTTAGTTTTTAATTGCTTATGTCAGCATGAACTTATGTGGACTTATGTATGCATTTTAAATTTGAAAAGATTTCAATTTTTTTAATTTCTCAATTTGTTTTTAAACCAAACTTATGAAAAAGTAAATAATTGTTGTAGAGTAGGCCTATTGTTATTTGGTGTTTAAAAATAAAATTATGTTATTTGCTGATTAAAATTAAATTGTGTAAACAAGGTTTTTAATTTTAAAATGCAGTAAAAGATGTAGGAAAGTCAAATTATTTTCTTTTCCGTTTTTTTCTCGTTTTTTTCCGTTTTTTATTTTTTCAATAAAACGACGTTTTTTTCCGTTTTTTATTTTGATTTGATCGTTTTTAACAACTATGGATCACAGCATGCAGTCTAAACGTATCATTCAATTCCTCCGTGACATGCACTCATCATTATATGATCAGAAAATGTCATGAAACAATTGAATAATACAGCATGAATATTATTCATGCTATATAATAAGGTCCTGAAAAGGTGCTATATAATCTTGATACATGAGTAAATCTGCCGATACAATAATCCTCGGCTGTAGATGGCATACACGGTCTGTGCATTCCAGACTCAATCGCACATCAGGCAGGAAGGGTCTACGTGAAGCAGTCTTACAGCTCAAGATGACTTGCGAACAAAATACCTTCTAAATGTACAAAATCTGTAGCAGAATGAAGAATAAATAAGTCCAGTATGCAAATTTAGCAAGATTAAACTCCAACATGCTCAAAATTACTGAGCAAATTCTCCATTTACACAAAATCTCTCGATATGATGCAGAAGTCGATTAACAACCGACATGGCCAGTGACACACACAGACAGAATTGTCCCACAGGCTGACAACTTAACCCTTTCTGTCCCTTATGACGTACGTCGTACGTCATGATTTAGACAGCCGCGCTACCTTATAACGTACGGCGTACGCTGTACGTCCGTCTGCATGATGCAGGTAGAGTTGTACTGCAGTTGCTTGGTAGGGCATGCTTACTATTTTTGTGCTGACAGCTACTGAGTGAAGAAATTATAATTAAAAATTGTTTTGACATATTTTCTATGCTGACAAAAGGGGAGCAGGGGGCGTGGCCACTACATATTCATTGTCAATTGTACAGTGTTTAGGGACGATGTCGCATAAAAAGTTTAGCAAAGAAAAGGTTGCAAAATTGCTGCTAGTCTTCTGAAAGTGATGTAGAGCATTCTATTGAAAGATGCGATTATTTTGATGCAAGTATTGATGTGGATAGTGACGGCCGACGAATAGTTTGGCGCCCATCAGAGGCAGCATCGGTGTCGACGATGCATCCCATCGTCCCCATGGAGAAGAAAGTGAAGTACTGTTGACTGGCGTGCATATACTTAGGAGGCCTACTGAACTGGTCTGTGTTTACATCTGATACCATTGATTATCTGGCGAATTTCACTGATCTTACATTCTATGTATAGTGTTGATCATTTCATTCGAATGTTCCTAATAGTATCGTTAACAATAAAAAAGCCTAAAATGCTCTACTTATTAATAATTATACAATTTTCATGACAAAACATGCTAAAAAGTGAAGAAATTATGTATTTGACGTTTTCAATGTTTCTCGATAAAACAGGAGTTGTATAATGTATGTACGTTATGTCTATGTATATACGCCAATTTTGCCAGAAAATCCCGGTAGCGCAGGAATAACATGGCGTGGTACGGAAAGGGTTAATGAGAAAAATGTTTTAAACTAGAATGCTTTATAATATGTAATTTCATGTAAACCAAAGTGCGGTCATGCAGTTGGATAAACAAAGAATATACTTACATATTTTATCTATACTTTGTAATAGGTAATAGTAAGTAAATTAGTAATAGGTTCATGGCTTCATAATGTTGCCTGGGTTATGAGGTATTGTGTGGCAGTTTAAATTAGCCACTGCAGCTGCCATCAGAAAGAAAAGACACATATTGTTATCTTCAGCATCACCATCATCATATTCCTCTCCATCATCATCATCATCATCATCATCATCATCATCATCATCATCATCATCATCATCATCATCATCATCATCATCATCATCATCACCACCATAGATATAAAAGCCAATAGTTACTTGTATGGTTCACTGTCATGCTGCCGTTCGTTGAGCACTTTCCGCGGTACTTCGGACTCTTTGTAAAGGAAACCCCATTCAAAGATCCCACGAAAATGTTTTCCACTTTGGTAGACGGAAGAATAATGGAAATTGTTCCAGTCAATGCCATCAACTATTGGAACCGCCATTATAGTTCTGTGAGTTAAAAGCAGTTCAATCAAATGGTAAAAGAACACTCATCTCTGAATGCATCCGTAAGAGCAAAAACAGATGAAATCAGGCAGATGACAAGAGAGACATAGATGAATCAGGCAGATGACAAGAGAGACATAGATGAAATCAGGCAGATGACAGGAGAGACATAGATGAAATCAGGCAGATGACAGGAGAGACATAGATGAAATCAGGCAGATGACAGGAGAGACATAGATGAAATCAGGCAGATGACAAGAGAGACATAGATGAAATCAGGCAGATGACAAGAGAGACATAGATGAAATCAGGCAGATGACAGGAGAGACATAGATGAAATCAGGCAGATGACAAGAGAGACATAGATGAAATCAGGCAGATGACAAGAGAGACATAGATGAAATCCGGCAGATGACAGGAGAGACATAGATGAAATCAGGCAGATGACAGGAGAGACATAGATGAAATCAGGCAGATGACAGGAGAGACATAGATGAAATCAGGCAGATGACAGGAGAGACATAGATGAAATCAGGCAGATGACAGGAGAGACATAGATGAAATCAGGCAGATGACAAGAGAGACATAGATGAAATCAGGCAGATGACAAGAGAGACATAGATGAAATCAGGCAGATGACAGGAGAGACATAGATGAAATCAGGCAGATGACAAGAGAGACATAGATGAAATCAGGCAGATGACAAGAGAGACATAGATGAAATCCGGCAGATAACAGGAGAGACATAGATGAAATCAGGCAGATGACAGGAGAGACATAGATGAAATCAGGCAGATGACAGGAGAGACATAGATGAAATCAGGCAGATGACAAGAGAGACATAGATGAAATCAGGCAGATGACAGGAGAGACATAGATGAAATCAGGCAGATGACAGGAGAGACATAGATGAAATCAGGCAGATGACATGAGAGACATAGATGAAATCAGGCAGATGACAGGAGAGACATAGATGAAATCAGGCAGATGACAAGAGAGACATAGATGAAATCAGGCAGATGACAAGAGAGACATAGATGAAATCAGGCAGATAACAGGAGAGACATAGATGAAATCAGGCAGATGACAGGAGAGACATAGATGAAATCAGGCAGATGACAGGAGAGACATAGATGAAATCAGGCAGATGACAAGAGAGACATAGATGAAATCAGGCAGATGACAGGAGAGACATAGATGAAATCAGGCAGATGACATGAGAGAGACATAGATGAAATCAGGCAGATGACAGGAGAGACATAGATGAAATCAGGCAGATGACAGGAGAGACATAGATGAAATCAGGCAGATGACAGGAGAGACATAGATGAAATCAGGCAGATGACAGGAGAGACATAGATGAATCAGGCAGATGACAGGAGAGACATACATGAAATCAGGCAGATGACAGGAGAGACATAGATGAAATCAGGCAGATGACAGGAGAGACATAGAAGACTAAGAACAAGTGAAATCATATAAAAAAAGTTTATACAAAGTCACACATATAACCAAAAGTGATATGAAAAAATATAAAAAAGGAAAAATTAATAATTAATTACACATAACTTAAAAACCAGAATAACAGATTGGGAAAAATTACAATGGGCACACGGAATAGGACAAGACAAATGAAGATCTTCTTGTAAGTAGGGATGTATCTGGGATTTGTTCCTTGTCCTTTAAGGACTTCGGAAAGTAGTGCTGTGAAAATGACTGCCTATGGAACCTAAAGAGATGTGTCTTAAAATACGAAAATACAGCTGGGCAGAGCTGAAAAGGAAGAGTATGTATGTTCACAGTCAGAGAAGACCCACGTGAATCCAGAAAGAACAAATTTATGCTGGAGCAGAGTCAACTACAAGGCCTGACCAAGAAGGAAGATTTTGAACTTAATTCGTTATATGACAGGAAGCCAGTGAAGTATATGTCTTATACCGGTATGTATATGCAACCCTTGTTTACTCCTTCATCATAATGCGCTTGGACTATTGCATCCAAAGGCCTGCTGAAGGTCAGAATTCGTCAGCCTCAGTTTGTCCTTAACTGCACTGCCTGGGTCATGGCCAATCTGCCAAAATTCTCACATGTTTCGAACTATATTTGAGAGACACTGCACTGGCTTCCAGTTGAGGATCACATTACATTTGAGATCGTCCTATCTCACCAAGCATTGATGGTCGGTGGCCACACGGTTTCCTCCTCCCAACCAAGGACGATCGCAATTTCATATCACGAGTATTATTTAAAAACATCTACTAAATACATTATCTCCGGTCTATACCATATTGGTTACCTCGTTCGTTGCCCTAACTAACATTGCCACTAGCCTAATTCTTCTTTAGTTAGAGCAGAGATAATATTTGCTATCTCAACCCATTTAATAACTAACTGTCAGAGCTTAGACAATTTTTCCTATCTGTTACCTGTAACAAGTTGCGATATGTGTGCTTGGTGTTGTGAATAAACGAAATTGATTGATTGATTGATTGGTTCGGCCCTGGAATACATCATGAAGCTCTGTGTTCCTGTATCGAGTCAGCCAGGTCGACAAACACTGCGCTCTCAGCTCATGGAGACCTGCTAGTCTCATACAGTGATTTGCTCACATCGTTCCTTCTCATGTATTGGATGGTCTTCATGGAACAGTTTACTACTTGAAATTACAACTTAAATAGCTCAGAAAACATTGTCAGTTCACCTTTTTAGATCTCCTATTACGGTACTTTTGTGTGGTTCCCAAAATGCAATATATAAGTGTACAGATACATAAATAACATACATACACATAATTAGACAAATGAGAGCATCTCAGTAGATTGGCCATTAGTTTGGCACAACAGTTCAGGATGGACTGAAACTTATGTATTCTGAATTCAGCAGGCTTGAGAGGATGAAATGACAATAGTCAATGACCTTCATAGCAGAGGAAAGAGTTACAACTGGTACAGATATAACCAGCACAGTGAGTCACATGGCTACTTCTCCATTGAAGTGGACTGTTCTTGGTCAGTTTCAGCCTGTGCCTGTCCAGCACCGATCCAGAGATACAGCGTTTTGACTGGGTTGAGTCGGAGTCGATTTGATGACATCCAGAGCTCTGTTAGCCATCAGATTCACTGACCTGCTGTAAAGACCTCATGGTTTTTTACAGCAGGTGAGTGAATCTGATGGCTATCTGCTGGATGGATCATAGCTGTCCATAAGCGTGTCGTTGACACTTATGGACAGGGGATCCTAGTGCTGTGATGACTTCGGTCTACATCCTGTACACAGCTGACATAGCTGTGTGCAGCATGTAGAGGAACGACCTATGGACGAAGCCCTGACAGAATGGGTGCCCAGTCTGAACTATTGCAATTGTTAATACCACCATCCACACATTCAAGAATGAACAAAGTCAGTCCAGAGGTAGATGAGCAATCCATAATATGATGAACTAAGATGGTCTGTCATTAGTATCATATGGTCAACCATGTTGAATGCCATGCTCGCATTGAAAAGAAAACGGTATCACATGTTTTGTGTCAATGTTATCGTAGAAATACAAAAGCAGAAAAGGAGAAAATCATTTCAGTTGATTGGCCTCTTCTGAAATCCAGTCATCGCTTCAGCATGAGGTCAGAGGCTTCCAGATAGCACGACATCTGCTGGGCTACAGGTTTAATCAATCACACTCAGTAGAGGGCTAAAACTGCATCAGTGACAGTAGCAGGCTCAACGGCTAAATCAGAAACTTTGGAAGGCTTGTTCAGAAAGGATGTGAAAGGCATTCAATTATTACGCACCTTTAAAGTAGGTCTAGAATGACATAAAGATCTAAAACTGTTCTATGGTCATCAGATGGATTCAGACACCAACTGACCTATCATATGCAATACGTGACAGAAGCGGAGGAAGCCAGTTGGGTTGACACTCGCAGTGTGCGTCAAGAAAGACGATTACATCCCCTTTGGCATATTTAGCGCCTTCTGTGCGAGTACGAATCAATCCATATCGCTCTGGGTTGCGATACAAGTTCACTTTGCCATTGAACTGCTTAATGTATTCTTCCAGCTGAGATTTCAGATGATCTACAATGAACAAACAACGTGTAAACTGTGGTGATGGAAGCATTCAGAAAATGAGATACACGGCAAACAAAATTTTAGCATTAAATCACTAGCATTAAATCACTCAGCATTATAAATAGCTAAAGTTAAAGAGCATGTGAATGTACTAGACAGTATAAGCCAGTGTGTTAGACAGCTTGGCAGAGATCACTACATACGTCTCAGATAACATAAGTCAGATACAGACAGATTGTAATTGTAGTTGCTTATTTTATAATTATAAATGTCTCTTCAAGACAACTCATCAGAGGTGCTCCCAACCTGACTATACAAGACCACAATCAACTAGCATGGTCTTTAACTGCTTATGAAATGATTATTCCTTTAAAATTGTAACAGATCAACACCAACTCTGTTCAGCTATATAGCATATCCGTAATACATTTTTTTTCCAAGGCGTATCTCTGACAGACTGTGTGCTGTTGTTTGTCAAGGCCCCTTGTAATGGCATGTGCTGTGTTACGACGCCATAGAAATTGTTGGCATTATTATTATTATTATTATTATTACATTACTTACTCATTTACTTACTTAAATATCACATGCACCAACTGTCTTCTATCAATCTCATCAGTGTTGCCAGTTCCGCGGTTTTCCCACCCAATTGGGCTAGTTTCAAAATTTAGTCACGGGAAAAATTCGCTGTCCACGGGTTGCGGTTTTTTGGGCTACTTTCATTCTTGTCCGCTATTTTTTGGGCGGGTTTTGGACTTTTGGTTGCATGTTTCCAATATCAGATATCCACGATTTCAGACAAGTCCTGTGCTTATTACTATCAACTAGGTGTCGTTAAGTCATGACTGTCTCTGATATATCGAGCTCTCCGTCAGATATCAGATCTGTGTCTGTCCCTACGCAGATGACTGGAAGACTGCAGGCCTATCACAGTAAATTAATTTACATATGAAAGACTTCATAACAAGATAGGCCTAAACAAACGTCGTATAACTAGTAATTCCATTACGCCGTGATTTGATCCAAACAGTTTGAATGTTTTCTGTTAAACGACTTATTAATCTAAGTGGTCAAAATATGCAAAATGGTAATTCCAGGACTGGGAAAATACATACAGATGCAGCAGGCGAGCGAGATTTTAGAGAACTAGGAAGTTTTGTTTTGTCACTTTTGGTTCAGCAATGCATCAGCTGAAAAAACATTTTCTCAAATGACTCTTATTCGAGATGTTAGGGAACAAATTGCCCTGTTCAGATGCATTCAATTTTTGAACTTTACGATGAAACAAGTTACCAAAGTTCAAATAGCAGTAAATATTACATAAATTTTGATAATTTTCAGCTATTTTCATTTTGTTTATGTTATAATTTATATTGGGCTACTTTTGGGGAAGCCTTTGGGCGGGATTTCCGAAAAGTACCTGGCAACACTGAATCTCATCTAACTTAATAACTTCTAACTCATCTAACTTAATAACTTCTGTAGCCCAAGAAATCAACTGACAAGTCATTTCAACTGAAGTCACAATCAAAAGTCATAATACTACAGTGGGTCATTTCCCATTGCTCTTACCTACTGCTGTAATTACTCTTGTTCATTAGTAGTAGGATTGACTACTATAGTGCCAAATATGTGGGCTTCCCATTGAGCACATGCAGCTGCTAGACTTATTATTGATGGCATTACAGAATTTGACCATATCTCGCATATCATGCGTGATGTACTTCATTGGCCACCTATATCCTAGCACACTGAATATCAGATTTTGACCTGGCTTTCGTGATGCCAATTGGGGCTACTTACACAGGCTGTGCTGCCCCACTTCATGTTTTCGCTGGCCGTAGAAATCTTCGTTCCACTGGTTGGGGTGAATTAGTTGTTCCCTTTGCATGCACTTAGACAACTCAGCGTCATGCTTTCTCAGTGATCGAGCCATTCATCTGTGATGGCCTTCCTTTGGCTCTTCATCTAGTCATAGTTAGGGATTCTGCATGCACTTCCTACAAACACTTGTTCTCTTCTACAGTTCTACTGAGTATGGGCCGGGAGCGCCTCTGACCATTTAGACCAGGGGTGGGCAAACATTTTCTACGGAGGGCCACATTGAAAACTTTATTGTTGTCGGGGGCCGCATATCTATTTGTCTACTACTCTACTTCAATTACAATTTACAACGTATGAAACTATGAATTAATGATAATAACCATGTAGTTGTCACACTGTTTTACACATGCACATAACCGTCATAACGTTTTAAAATACGAACTGAAACAGTTTCTAATTTGGTAGTAAGATTTTACTATTCATAATTATTTCCACAAAAGTTTATTGTTACCTATCTGTCCTATCATAATAATTATGAAAATGAATGAGCTTAATTTACATACAATCTGACCACAAGTAAAATTGAATTAATGAGAAGTATGTAACTGTTCACAATTCTTGATAATCTTGATAACACTCACGGCACAGCAAACAGACTGCTTTGCTCCCAACGTTCGCGAAACAGTACCTAGCAGTCCATTCGTCATTAAAAGCCCGACATTCATCCTCAACCTTTCTTTTCTTGGCAGCACTCATGGTTAACTCAACGTTTATTCGCTTTCAAATTACGAAAACTAAACTTCACCTTTCAAGATGTAAATAAAAACCACTTCCGGTTGAGCTGAAAAGCGCAAGAGCAGTTTCGAATAGGGATGTTAACGCAGTTTCGAACAATCAATACTCCATACTCAATAGGGGTGTGAACGATTAATGACTAATCGATTTTGGAGCCATAAAAACATATTTAATATCCCTAGATTGGAATCAAATACTCGGAATAAAATTTTAAAATATAGCGAAAATTGTAATCGAACAAAATTAACTTCGACGCAGGATCGCAATATGTACTGCCCACGGGCCGCATAATATACTCTGGCGGGCCGCATGCGGCCCGCGGGCCGTAGTTTGCCCACCCCTGATTTAGACAGCACCTTCGAGAGGTGCTATATAAATACATATGGTCTGATTGAATGAATTAGAAAAGTCAGGTTGAAATCTGATAGATCAGAGGAATGAGAAGTCAGACTATGGTGGATATACAAGTTGAAAGAGACGAGTCTTACATTTAGACCGGAATGACATCAAAGCAAATAAGCCTCAGACCAGGGACCGAGAAAGCTCAACACTGTTCTTCTGCGATCATTCTTTTCCTTCTGTCGGCTGTGAGCAATTGTTTGGTGTAATTCTTTTCCTTCTGTCGGCTGTGAGCAATTGTTTGGTGTCATTCTTTTCCTTCTGTCTGCTGTCAGCAATTGTTTGGTGTCATTCTTTTCCTTCTGTCGGCAGAGAGCAATTGTTTGGTGTCATTCTTTTCCTTCTGTCTGCTGTGAGCAATTATTTGGTGTCATTCTTTTCCTTCTGTCGGCTGTGAGCAATTGTTTGGTGTCATTCTTTTCCTTCTGTCGGCTGTGAGCAATTGTTTGGTGTCATTCTTTTCCTTCTGTCGGCACAGAGCAATTGTTTGGTGTCATTCTTCTCCTTCTGTCGGCTGTGAGCAATTGTTTGGTGTCATTCTTTTCCTTCTGTCGGCAGAGAGCAATTGTTTGGTGTCATTCTTTTCCTTCTGTCGGCTGTGAGCAATTGTTTGGTGTCATTCTTTTCCTTCTGTCGGCACAGAGCAATTGTTTGGTGTCATTCTTTTCCTTCTGTCGGCTGTGAGCAATTGTTTGGTGTCATTCTTTTCCTTCTGTCGGCAGAGAGCAATTGTTTGGTGTCATTCTTTTCCTTCTGTCGGCTGTGAGCAATTGTTTGGTGTCATTCTTTTCCTTCTGTCTGCTGTGAGCAATTGTTTGGTGCTTACCTTCTGTGTAATCTTGGCCAGTGACTCTAAATATGCATCACATGTCAACCATGGATGGAAACTCATTGGTCAGTTTTCAAACTGTATAAAAACAACAGTTTTTGGAAACTTCATTCCATGTCAAGTAACACTATATTTGATGTTACCACTCTTAACAACTTCAAACTTAAAAAAATGCCCAAAAATGTTTGTACAAACGCGGAGATGTTTGTGACAAAATTTGCATAAAAATAAAAAACTTCTACAACCTTTATCACTGAAGTCATCTACCATCACAACTTCATGTAAGAGATGTGAAGGCGACATGTTGATAACACTATGTACAGTACGAAGGAGCGTTGAGAAGCCTTCATTGTGAAAAACAACAATAACACTTGCTGTTGGAAGCTTCTCTGGATACTGCCAGTGTTTACATCTGTAAATTGAACAATATAACAAACATACAATGCAAATGAAGGAAACTTAGTTGTTAGAGTGAAAAACAAAGACACTGTTTTAAAACAAGGTTCCTTAATAAAACAAACACATTCATGACATGTTCATCCGTTAGCCAAATTTCAATGCAGAGCCGTCTTAATAAACCTATGCTTGCATATCTTAGCAGACAGTTAGATTCAGTTGCCATTCAGACGGCAGTGTATCATCTAAACTAACCAGCATATATGAGGATAATATTATGTGGTGCCTCTGCATCTTATTCTTCAGGTCCTCTACCCTCCCTCGGGCAGGATCATCTGACCAAAGCACCACCCCTCATTATGCTGTGCCTCCTCCTTTAGCTTCCTTCATCATTCATGAATCAGTCATCATCCAGCCTAGTGTTTAGTAACATTTGTCATAAGTCTTCACCTTCTTCTCCAGCCTTCCATTCTTCCTTTGATGATAAATCATAGGAGGAAGTCTTCTCTGAGTGTGACCAATCCATTTCATCTGACAATGCATTCTTATTGTAGCCATCAGAAGTCTTCTTTCTTCACCATTTGCAACATTTCTTCATTATTTTGTGTTCTCTGTCCAACTAATTGTTTCCATCCTTTGCCGTATTAGTATCTCAAAAGTATCTTGAAGACCTTCTTTCTTATGGTCCATGTTTCTAAGTTATACAGGTTTCAGAAACACACGATCCTTATTCCTCACTCTCATCACAAAGTTATCTGAATGCCTTTCTTTGGTCATACCTAAAACTAGAACGTTTATTTGTTAGCGAGCTGATCAATAAGAATTCTCTCCCTAATTCTGTTCATTTTGCTCGGTCACTTATGTCACTTCGTTCTCAACTTAAAACTTACCTTTTTTCAAATTGCTTATCCAGCATAGTCTGTCTCTTTGTCTTAGCGGACTGAATAACTGAACACTGACCTGATTAATGCTTGGTTTTGGTACATTATCAGTTGACGTTGTCCATTAGACAAGATAGAAGTTATTAATTACAATCCATATAAGTCATTCGCTTCTGTAGGTTCTTAAATAGTTTTCTCTCATTAACTTCTTCTGTTTGTAAATGCGTTCTTGCCCATCGTGATTCTTCCTTTTATTTTCTCACCAAGCTGACTCCTACTTTAACATGTACATTCTGGTTCTTTGGTTCAGCGTCATCGACCAGCCACAGAAGGGCTTCCACGTCCTCATTCCACACTACAGAACAGTTCGCTGGCAATGATTTTCCACGGAAAGCATCTGAGGGTTAAGCAGACTGCACTCACTCAGCCTTGCACCATCTCTCAACACCCCAGCCGGCTCCTTATAGCAGCCATATAACGACCAGAATCATCTGTATTGATTTGAAAATTTCTCTTTGAAATGCTAACCACCTACCTCAGTCATCAGCAGTGGTTGACAGGTGATTTTAATATGCATATGCAGAGTGTCCAAGATTCTTGTGTGTTCTTGAGCAGATTAGGTAAATTATTAAATTAATATCAGATTGCAACAGTACAACAAATCAGTGACAAAGATGTAAGTCACAGGGTATAAACTCATGATTAACCTTGAGTATTTTAAACATTTATCAATTTATGTGCAAATTGGATTAAATATTCTTGCTACCATATTTGTAGTGCAGTTACTCTAAAAGAGAATTTACTAATTCCAAAATATAGATAAAAGTTCAGAACAACGCAGTCAAACCATTCTTTTACACAAACATAGTATAAATCAGTAGTGCACAACCCGCAGCAAGGTTTTATGTGGCACGATTGTCTGTATCAGTTAATCCAAAATCTTGCTAACTTTGGAATTGTTAACAGCTAAAGGACACTTAGACGACTCACCGAGACAAAGCCAGAAAGTATGCTTGGAAAAGTCAAATCAGCTCAGAATACTACCGGTAACTATTAACCTTTATTTTAACAAAATAATTAAAAACACAATTCTCATTAAATAAAATTTAAAACACGATTCTTATGAAATATCTAAAAATATGATTCTGATGAAATAATTAAAAATATGATTCTGATGAAATAATTAAAAACATGATTTTTATGAAATAATTAAAAAGTGATTCTTATGAAATAATTAAAAATGTCTCTTTACAGACAGCAGAGATCTTTGTATTTATACGGAGCACTAAAGCAATGCACACGAATGCCCATCACTCTGCGCTCGGGCAGTTGCTTTTCATACTGCTTCTCTGTGACTTCTGGTGTGAGACAAGGGAGCGTTTTATCGCCCTCCCTGTTTAACATATTCATTAATTTGTTTGTTGTGCGACTGCGCCAACTTGATATAGGATGTCACATCAACTCGTTATTTATTTGTTGTCTGCTTTATGTGATTCCTCGATTTTCGCCTCTATGTACAAAAACATTGAATATTCAAGGACGCTAGGTTTTCGTTGTGTGTTTTCGTTAGGTTTTTGTTAGATGTTTTAGTTATTATTAGTTTTAACCGTTGTAGTTTCAGTTATCGTTTTTGGCCGGCTCCGCGAGTTTTAGTTATTATTAGTTTTAGTTATTTCACCAAGTTTGCATTTTAGTTTTAGTTTCAGTTAACTATAGCCTTGAGTTGTCGTTAACGAAGGTTTTCGTTTTAGTTTTAGTTAACGAAAACAACACTACTCTAGTCAAACCACAAAGTGAGATGACTATATCTGATGCAGGCAGAAACTGGCAGAAACAGGCGGCTGAGGAGCGTACAGTCATAGAGGCCGAACAGCTGAGAACAGCAAAGATTGGCCTCTGCAGGTAGCCGACACAACACAGTCGTCGAGCAGGCTTTGACAGAAGTCGAGAGATTTCCATCCACGGACCATTACCTCCTTGATTAGTTGGCAGCAGTAGAGAAATGGAATGCTGTAGGTAATGGAGACATTCATACTATGAGCCAAGTTGGCTCCATTTTGATTGTAACTGAGCCACAGTCATTTTAGTCAATCTAGTTATCTCGTGTGATGAATAAATTGAGACAACCAGCGTTTGGTATTTGTGGGCACAGTACGGTGTTGCTTCACGTCAAAACTGGCAATGAGCTGTCTCAGCTGATTGGGTTGCTTGGGCAACCCGATCCTCCATATGGATATTGAGGTCTCCAGTTACAACCAGCTCGCTGTGGTATGTGGCCAGAATTTCAAGAAGGACTGTCAATTCCTGGACGAATGTCGTAGATGGTGGCTGAGATCCTGGTCAATAAATGGCGGCAACGGTAACTGGCCCACATGCTGTTTCAGAGGAACTGAACAGGACTTGAAAGGCTATAAAAGTCACATTATAAGTTCTACATGTTTCGCATGCATCATGTTTTGAACCAAGACTCCAGGTGTTCCACGTCCCAAGCCACAGCACAGCATTTTGTGCTTTACAGTCCATTTGCTTACTTGTATCCAAATGACTCGGCATCTGTGTTGACCGAGTTCCTTTCTTGGAGCGCAGACACCACATATGCAGCTTAAACAACGTCCTTATTCGTTCATTGTGTTAACAACAGACATAATGCTGTAGGTGTACATAGAAAAAAGAACTATATAATATAGTATGAAGTAATAGCTTAGTAAGAGTTCAGGAGATATCAAATTTTGTGAATCTTTGTCAGGAAAGTTAAAGTTATCTGGTCTGAGTCTAAGAAAATAGGGAGTAAAATGTTCGTTAGGAAAAAGGCATCTGAGTGAATGATTCTCATTTAAGAGAATGGTTTTGAATAGAGAAGTGTCTGCTTTATTAGCAAGAACATTCGTAGATGGGGAATCTGTGTGAATAAATCCAGAGCGTTTTAGTCAGACACCAATCCAATTCCAAAGTTCATAAAAAAAATTTAAGTCCAAAATCAACTGTTCAATATAACAAGTCCTGTGAGTTCAGACACCTTATCCAACAGAATATACAAATAGAAACATATAGCCAAGAAAACCAAAGAAAACTGATCACTGCAAACATGCTGCCTGGCACCCCCTGGATTTAGTGACTGCCATACAGGCCAACAGTCACACTGATGTTGAGTACTGTAGCTACGACATGCTGTGTAAATAAGTGTTTTGTATTAAAATATTTGCTTTTAATTTCACAACTATTAAAGTTTAATAAAAAATCAGACATTTTTGACAAAGCTACAGTTCTGCAGGTCACGACTTCCATTATACAAACAGGTTGTGCACCACTGATATTATAAATAAATATATGCTGGCAATGATGATGACAACCAGTTACTTACTCTGACATACGTAAATCTGGAATTGTCCTGTTCATAGCAATTTTATCACTGGCTATCATGTTGAAACCATATTCCCGAATGGAACGATCTGCCTTCTGTTGTTCATCTGCAGCTATATAAACTGGCTCACCTCTTTCTCCTGTAACAAGTTCACCAGAAATCATGTCACCGATAACAAATCAAAATGAACAAAATGTACTGACTCAAAAGACCTTGGGCTGCCCTCTCTATGACCTCTAAATCACATTTACATTTGTAGACCTGTTTTCTCTTACCTTACGTCCTATTAGGGTTCAATATCACATCTAATGCAGCACTCCAATTCAGTCTTTTCTGACGTTCAGTCTTATATGTTTAGTAGCAGACTTTAATAAAGCCTTACAAGGCCAAATTTCTCCTCTTAGGAACAAGTCAACAAGTCCATACATTTTAATTGATTGCTTAGTTATTACATCAAATGAGATTATGTGTATGCAGTTTAGACCATTTGACCATGTTTGGGCCGTATGCATAATCAGTTTACTTTCACATAAAGACAACTGTAGAATAAAATTTCACAGGCTTCAAACTGTATTAAATGCTCTGGTTTTAAGCTGACTTACATATGGAACTACAAATGGTTTAAAATCCGCTGATCCGAGCCACAACAAAACCTCTGAATATTGACATATTACACCGACATTGCATTCATTACACTGGATGCCATCGAGCAAAGCATCGAGCACCATCTGTCCTATAGTTCACAAGTTACATTTAAATCAGGTGACCTCTAGTCATGCTCATCATTCGTATGAAAAAATAATGTAATCAATCACACGACACTTTCACATTTGCATTAAACCAGAATAGGGTCTTGATAACTCTTGGTGGTTGGTCCAAAGGTTCTGAATTCTCAGCCCAGTTCTATACGTTCTGTCAGTTCTTTAATGTCTAACTGTAGCCTCAGGTATGGCTGCTCTGAGCTGTATGATTTTGCCAGGCCTCTCCTTCAGTGGATTATAATTGTTTGCAACTGTTTTACTTGAAGCAGTCATCGGCTGATGACTTATGCATTATGACAATGTTGGTCTATAAACCAGTAAGCCAGAGCAATGTCTTATGCTCAGAGCATAAGACTTTCAATATGCTAAACTAGACTTGTCATGGATGCAATACAGTTAGACAAAGTCGGCTTCCAGTCACAGTAACCATTCTCAATATCCACAGCAGTGTCATCACCCTAGATAAGAATAGATTAGATACCTGGACCCGATTGATAGGCCAACTTTGGCTCATAATTTCCGAGTTGATTCGAGTCAAAAACTGCCTTTGCACCAAACTCCTTTGGTCCCAAGTCAGGTTCATCATCCATTGGAACTCGAAGAACAGCATCGTCATCTTTTCTCTTCACATGCTACAGTAAGCATTCACATAGCCAATGAAAATCATGCAACAGATCAGCCACAGTTTCTAATCATCTTCAGTAATCATCAACACTGACAGTAGTCGCTCAAACAATTGGTTCCAAAGTTGTTTGGCAGATCCCTCTAAGAATCCCTGCATTTAAAGTGTAACCCACTATTAAATTCCGTTGCCATCTATCAGCAACGCAGTCACTGAAAAATTTGAATTAATCAATCGTTACAGATATAACAACACACAGGGGCGTCTACCAAGGGGGGAAGTGGCTCAAGTTGAGCCAACTGAAACACAGGGGGGTAAATTTTAAATTTAAATTTTGGGTGTGGAAGATTTCATAAGTCAAACGAAATGCACCTTAAGCTAAAATGAAATAAAGATAGATAGAAGGCCTTCCTCATAAAATTTGCGTAGTCATAAAAATGAGCTATAATTTGCAGATTAATTTTTCGAGCATTATTGAAAGCATAGATATGATAACGTTATTATATGAATTTATATCTATGATTGAAACGTCATCCACTAAAGCATAGACAGCAGCCGTGTCGCTAAGTTTTAGTGTTTTACGTGTTATATACCAGTCTATTTATGTTTCTTTTATTTTTCTTCTATTTCGGAATTTATAATATTGAAATAACTCTTTCAATCGATGGATATTACGTTGACGTTTTGACCACAAATTATGCCGCGTGAGAAAACACTTTACAAGTACCGGTGTTTGGAGCCAGCGTGCTCTTTCCTGATACGAAGCGATAAATGGCTGCAGCATTG
Source organism: Aporrectodea caliginosa (assembly GCA_020284085.1). NCBI lineage: Eukaryota > Metazoa > Annelida > Clitellata > Crassiclitellata > Lumbricidae > Aporrectodea > Aporrectodea caliginosa. The sequence continues at coordinate 1,233,252 of JACEVL010000491.1, read as the reverse complement.
CCAGGATAAACATGCTTTCAAATATGCCAGGTAATTAATAGTAGTGTGCCAGTGTTTAGCCTTAACATTTGACTGTTTTATACAATATCATAAATGTATGTATATTATCAGGGACCGTATTTCGTATACGTAACGTATACGTATATAAACCACTTTTGCTTGAAACTCCGAATTCAGCTGTTGATGATGAAGAACTATGCGATGATATTACTGGAGATGTGGTCGAAAATGTGGATAATACAGAAGAGTCAAGGAATAGACGTGCTTGGGTCGAATATACATTCACAAAGCCACTAAGGGTTCTGCAAGAGCTGTCTGGGTTTCCAAATCTGAACTGTCTGTACAGGAATTTGGCATCCCTTGCAGTCACTAGTTGCAGTGCAGAGCGAGCAATGAGTAGAGTTAAAATTGTCAAGAACAGGTTGCGATCAACAATGCTGGATGACTGGTTTTCGGCATTGCTTGTGCTTGCTGCCGAGAAAGATTTATTGGATAATATCAATGAAAATGACATCATTGATCGCTTCGCAATGTGCAGTTTGCCACTGCAAAAAGAACTAATTCATGGATTTAGTAATAATTGACAGAATGGTACTCTGATTGTAATTTTGTACGATTTCTTTAGTGTTAACTTGGTTCAAGTTTAAGTTGGTTGTTATAACAGAAATTAGCACTCATGATTACGCCTATGTATAAAAACTAATACTCCTGATTTCTAAAGGGTAAAGGCTATTAACGATACTCATGATTATATTTTATATGTATATATATATATGTCATAACTCATGGCAATGATGACATATTACATGATATTCTGCTATTCTTTTTTGTTGTGTGAGAATTAATGGAATGATTTCTCACAATTATTTTAGAACATATCTTATACGTTCTGCAAAAATCCCTAACCCCTTACAAAACCAGAACTGAGAACCTCTCGCATTTTAGGCTCCACGAGCATGCGCCCTTACCGATGTCGCTACCTTGACCATACGACCTCGACATAAGGATAGCCTGAGAAAGTGCTCAGGATAGGGGGAACTTGAGCCAATTTATCATAAATTATAGGGGGGATAGACGCCCCTGACAACACATGTTAATTATGTAATCATTTTCAGAGGTAATGATTTAGCTTGTGCGAAGTTACTTCATTTGGATCTTGATGGAATCATTATTATGCTGTCTGGGGTGTAAAATTAAATGTTGCAGGCCTCGAGGAAACTCAAAAAGGCATGATTCACACATATGAAAACTTCTGATTTGCATCTCAAAGAGGCAATATCGGACAGGTTTACAGTTCACAGTGGGGTACAACAGGGTGATCCAATGACTACAAACATTTTTGCAGCACCACTGAATGAGTGGAGTGCACAGTCCATCATGGCATGATAGAAATGTTAATTCTGATGCTGGACGGTAGAAGCAGGGAGGCAAAGGGCCTTGGTCTGGAGATCAACTGGGATAGCAACAAGATGCAGATTTGCAGAAGAAACAAGTTTCTGCACAAACTGACACAGCTGTTTGAATTAATTGCACATATTAATGCAAGTATTATTCAAGGTTCCAGTTTGGGCCCGATGGATTTCATAGTTGCAATCTCAGACCTAAAGCCAATCAATAAATGCAATCGCATTTTTAAATATGCAGATGATTGCTATCTCGCTGTCCCCGCATCAAGCATCACTACCACTGAGATGGAGCTTGAGCACATTAGTGTTACATGGTTGCAACCTTAGCCTTAATTCGAACAAGTCCAGTGCGATAATATTCACGTGCCCCAGGGTACGATCGGTATACTCCTCTAAAAGGTATTGCATGGGAGCAGACTCTAAATATTCTGGGTGTTGAGCTTACAGAAAAATTTGGGTTTTCCACCCATATTAAAGATCTAACCATTAAAGCAAGGCAGTCCTTTTTACACACTTTGGATCCTGAGGTTGCATGGGTTCTCAGGAACAGCTTATTTGATGTGGTTCATACCACTACGGTTGGCATGATGCTGTATTGCTCGCCTGTGTGGTGGGGCTTCACAAGAGTGCAGGAACAGGCAGCCCCTGAGGGAATTATCCGGAGGCTGGTATGTGGGGTACTTACCTATATATTCTCTCTCATTTGAGACTCTTTACAACAGTGCAGATTTTGCCTGTATTCTGCGCAATCCTTGTTGTGTATTGTATAAATTGCTATCGCTGATAAAGGAAACTCCTTTTGATATTCATTTTCCAATAGATTTAACTTTAAAAGTTGCCCACATATTAATTGATACAAACTGGCAATCTGAATAAAATAGCTAAAAGCTGATCTTCAAGTCAAACAGTGAAAGAGAGATAAAACTAAAATCCTGCACAATAGCTTCACAAATTACTAACCTGTAGATAACAAAACCTACTGATTTTAACATATTCTTACAATCTTGCAGTTTTGGCATACACATGACATTATGGACATTACATAAATCATGCAGTTTCTGTTCAACAGCAGGTCAAAGAACTCCTGTCTATACAGAGAATTGTGGCGCATGTGCACTAAACATAACCAATGCTGCTGCACTCAAACACTTTTACGAAAATGCAACAACCAGCTTTGCACTCACATCCACAATGCAACGTTGTCAGCGGTTGGGCCAAGAATGACCTGCATTTCCTCCTGGCTATACTGCTAGACACATCCTTCACCAACACCTAAACGGTTGTTCTCTTTTGCAAAGGCTCGATTAGAAATGCCTCTGGGTCTATAACTCGATGTTAAAGAATGAATGGATTTGAAATGCATGAATTGAACTTCCTTCCTCTGAAATGAATCATCAGTTCTGATTCAAAATCAAATCTTGAAAGATCTTGCAGGTCACTAATACACAGCTGCATTCTAGTTTTATTTATTCGATCTAAAACCAAATCATGAAGTTCGATTTAAACTAATCAGCTTTCATGAAGTAGAAATTTGTACCTTAGAAAGAGATTCCCTTTTCATTCGTGCATCTGTTTCTAGCTTCTGCCATTCCTTGGAATCCAGATAATGGATTACCATCGGCAAGGCAAACACAAGAAGTATGATGGCAATAAAACTTTTAACTAAGAACTTAAGAGTCAGCCTCATGTCAAATATGTAACCATCAAAAGCAATCCATAGACAACTCTACCTACAAAAATTGGAACATAAAAATCAAAGGCTGTAAACAGAAAGAATTTATTACTGTAAAAATTAAATTCTACTGAAAGCCAGACAGCATGACATAATGTAGTAAAAGACAAAATCCAAATTTTATACAGCTTTCTGAGGCCATACTCTGATAGGATACTCAGATAATTTTACAACAGTTGGCATCACAGTAGAGAAATGAAACATAACAAGACCATAATAAATCAACACGTTTCAGAAAGACTATATCAAAACAATCAGTTCATTCACAGAGATCAGACACAAAAGATTATGTTTACTACACATTGCAACCATTATATATAAAAGTGGGTTCTTGGCTTATACGTTGAAATCCTGGAAGATGTACGTATGTCGGTATCTGAACAAGTCCACATTGAATTCTACAAACCTCCCAAAGGCAATCCTTACTAGACTAAACCATTCATTAAGCATCACAATTTCACCTGCACTTAAATATTCAAACAGCTGGAAAAGGCACTGGTCATTGATAGGCTCTTGCACACATGTATATCCCAACCAATGGCTTCTTGCCCAAGGTCGACAGCTGAAACCATACTTAATGCTTTCCAGTCATGGTTGAGTTATGAATTATGTCGACATCTAGGGGATATGACAGTCCTTGGAGGGGCGTTGCTCCTCCCTGGGTGGGCATTGGGCAGACAGTAGCCACCAGGTCAGACAAATTGGCAATAAAAACAATTTTCACGTAATGTGGCAGAGGGCACAAGCTATCTCCTATGATTGGTTTCATTATGTCTGTGATTTCCAAGGACATTTTCCTTGCGATGATCGTCAAATTGGGGTTTGACATCGTGAGGGTCGGTTAGGGTCAGGGTTAGGGTTAGTGTCGTCATTAGAAGACAGATAAACGCTACGACATAACGCGTCTTACGAACAGTTACCTCTACCTCTATAGTCCGCGTTCATTTCAGGCCATCACCTTGTCACCTTATGCCGTCAGTTCGTGGAACTCTAGCGACCGTCGTGACCAGCTTCCTCCAATCCTCCCTGCCTTGTACCACGTCCCTCAGTTGTGCAAGGCTCATCGCTGTCCTCCTATGTATTTCCTCCATCCAGCGAGTTCTCGGCTGACCCCCTCCCCGCATGCCAGCATCATCTCCTTCTCCAATCCCTCTGCTCTCATTACGTGTCCAAAGTACATCAATTTCTGTCTGATGGTCCTTTGTTACAGTGTCAAGTCTCCTCTTAGTTGACATATCTCTTCGGTGACAGATGCATTTGTTCTGTTTTCTGTCCACGATATCCTCAGCAATCTTCTCCATATCCACATTTCACACGCATCAATCTTATCTTCTATTGCTTTTGTTTTTGTCCACGTCTCGCTTCCGTATAACACTATCGGGAAAATCATTGATTTCACCAGCCCTGCTTTTGTCTCCATACTCCATACTTAGGCCATAGCCATCGTTAATTTTACGTCATAGCCCGCCTTTATTTTAGGTCAACCAATCTCCGTGCGCCCCCGTTTTCTTGCAGCCAATGGCAACATCCCTAAATATGCTGCGTGCGGCCAATGGCAACATGCCTTAGTATGCTGTGTATAATACGAAACGTTGCGGTATATCGGAAAATTTAGGTTCCCGATTCTATAAGTTTGCCTCTGATGCTATACTTCATGTCCACTTAAACTGGCCAATCACGGCACACCAGGTTCGTTTGTTCTGGCCAATGGCAGCATGCTCAAAGATACTGTATTTACCCGAAACTGTCAGCCCTCGATAGCAAATGTTTGCCAGTATCTATTATTATTTTCGCCAAATAAAATTTAAAATTTTACCTTAATTTTTACAATTACCCAAAACTTGATTCCAAAATGTACTCTGCAAAAAATATTCGACTTTACTGATTTAACACGTCCTATAGGCCTACAGCCAACGCGCGAATAGTGATAAATATGCACAAGTCATTCTAATTAGAAGGAAGGCTATTTACAAGGTAAGGAACACCGTTATGAGGCACTGCGTGTCATATCTGACAAATACAGATCTTTGCATGTGGCACCACATCACAACCAATTGCCCATATATAACAAATGCGTACAGAGCAGATATTCTTGGGTTGTTTATAGAATGCGTGGTGCTTCTGCGGCGGAAAATGCCGCCACGCAACCCGCGAAAACTTACTTCTGCGGCGGAAATTTTTTTCACATTTTATCTAAAAACGACTCTAACCCTAACCCTGACCCTAACCGACACTCACGACGCCTAACCTGACCCTAACCGACACCCACGAGGCCTAACCTGACCCTAACCGACCCTCACGACGCCAATTATAGGACGTAACGCATTTTGAACAATGCGCATGCGCCGAAGGCTGCGCATGCGCAAAGGTCTTCCGCCGCAGAATTGTGTCGAAAATGTTACTTCTGCGGCGGAATTTTCCGCCGCAGAAGATTTATCCTTATAGAATACCGGAATACAAACCAACGTAGCCTGAACCGAAGAAGCAGATTCTTTTCAACCGTCTTTAAAATAAGATCCTATTTATTTCGCATGCCGACTGTTGTGAAGCCAACAATTACAATTTGATTAATCCTTTTCCTATTTTATTTAGTGATTTTTTTTCTACATCAACACAGATCAACCGGCAACAACGAGTAACCACCGGACGTACGCGTACAAGTGCTAAGCATCGACGACTGATAGCTCATAGATAGGTCATAGATAGTTTATATGGATGGCATTACTGTTGCGCTGTGTTTGTTGTTGTTGTGTTGTATGATTTGTATTTCTCTACAAAATTTCTACTCTTTGGTTTTTCTGTTGCCAATTTGTTGCCCTATTGTCGCTCTAACATTGGCTACTCGTTTATATGGTACAAACAAATCCGTAACAATAACAGTATCGCAGCCTATGAAGCGGTTTCGGGGTAATACAACAGAAAGAAACTTAGCAAATTGTTATTATAAACTTTTTATCTCACGAGTCCTGTATAAAAAGCCATCCTCTGACCACTAATGCTCATAAATCTCATCCCACGTTACTCTCTTAATTAACTTAACAATTCATCAGGCAATAGCAGTGTTTAATCTAGACGTCTCTGGGGGGCAGTGGCGGCACTACACCAGGGCATGCAAGGGCAAATGCCCTGGTAAAAAGCCTTTGCCCTGGTCGTTGCCCTGCCAGAATTTTTGCCCTGCCGACAATTTTATTTGGGGCGTAAATCGCCCCTGCACTGGTTACTTGTATGATTGCCCTGGTTAAAAAAAATGTCTGGCGCCGCCACTGCTGGGGGGGGGTTTCCCCCAGAAAAACCAAAGAGATGAAATTTTGTAGAGAAATAATTTCTGTCCCCCTTGAAACTTGTTTGAAAACTGTCCTTACTACCCCCCTCGAAATTTCTTGGGAAAACTCTCGTTACTACCCCCCCTCGAAATTTCTTGGGGAAAACACTCGTTACTACCCCCTCGAAATTTTTCGCAATATGTTCATATGTTGGGCACCCCAGAACACTCGATTCCCCCCCATAGCAAGGGGACTAGATTAAACACTGGGCAATAGTTGATAACAATTTGTTGCCCTATTGTCGCTCTAACATTGGCTACTCGTTTATATGGTACAATCTTGATTAGCATTCATTCGTAACTTTTGTTAAATTGCAATGTACCTGATAGCGGTGTGACTATCAGTTTTGTTACCAATTAAACGAATATAATAATAATAATAAATCTAATCATTCTTTTCTTTAAATCATTCCACTAAATTTAAAATACCTGAACGAATACAATAAAAGTTGTATCGCTCAATTAATACACTTTCTTCGTCAGTTATTCGCAATCCAACCACGCCATTTAAGGTCCCCGAGTAGGGGGGAACGGACATTGTCCCCCGGACATTGTCCCCCCGATTTTGCGTAGGACATTATCCCCGGACATTGTCCCCCCTCTGTGTAAATATATGTATATGTACATATTTATGTATATGTACATTTTATGTATATATATATAAACGTATACGTATATGTTTGTATATATATGTATTTATATATACATGTACATATGTTATCCTATATATATATATAGATATATATATGATATATATAATTATATGTGTGTGCTTATGTATGTATACAAAATGTATGTATATATATATATGTATATACATTATGTATGTATCTATATGTATATATGTATGTAAATACTATACATGTATATAGATGTATGTGTATATGTACAATGTACATGTATATGTATATATGTATTTACGTGCATATGTACTTATATATGTATATATATATATATGTATATGTACACATATATGTATATGTGCATATGTATGTATAGGTATGTTTACATATATATACATATATACGTTTGCGTGTGTATATATAATATATATATATATGTAGTCATGTATATATACATGTAGTAAGGTATTTAAACATATATACATAAATAAATATAAACATATATATATAGATATATACATGCATATACATACATATAAAGTACATATATACATGAACAAACATAATATATATATATATACATATATATATACTTGTACATACCTATACATACTACGTACGTATACACATATACATAGGCCTATATATGTACATATATATACATAAGTACATATATACGGAAATACATATATATATACATGTATACATGCATATTATACGATTATATCTTAGATTATATCTTAGACTGGGGGGATAATGTCCTACCCTGGGGGGGACAATGTCCGGGGGGACAATGTCCTACACTCCTGAGTAGTCGTGTACGGAGTACGGACCGGCTATTTAGTACAGCGGCATAGCTCTGAAATATGAAGTGATTGTGCATTTTGTGATACAAACATGAAATTTGGTACACACAGTATACATGGTATTAGGACGAGATATAGATATTGGGCCATGCTGAATTATTTTTTGTGTGGAAATGGCGGCCATTTTTCAAAATGGCCGACCAAAATAGAGTTTTTTCAATATCTCAGCTTCTAATTCACTTAGAATCATGATCTTGGTGTCTAAACATACATAATTAGGAGCAAGGATTCCAATAGAACTAATTTCAGCCACATATCTACACGAGATTTGCAGCCAGGGACGTCATTTTGGGAGGGGGCAGTCTGGTGCAAAATATGGAACAATTGCTCATTTACTGATAGAAACATGAAATTTGTTACATAGTATGAACATGTTCCAAGGGAAAATTGTACCTATAGGGCCATCGCAGTTTTGCCACTGGCCTCAATGGCAACCATTTTCCAAAATGGCTGACCCAAAATAATTCAGCATGGCCCAATATCTGTATCTCGTCCTAGTACCATATATAATGTGTGTACCAAATTTCATGCTTGTATCACAAAATGCACAATTGTTTTGCTATGCCGCTGTACTATATCTCAAGATTTAAATCTCCGAAATAGGCCAACATCCGGAGGTTCGCCCCCCCCCTGTGCGAGTGTAGGACATTGTCCCCGGACATTGTCTCCCCCAGGGTAGGACATTATCCCCCCCAGTCTAAGATATAATCGTATAATAAGCATGTATACATGTATATATATGTATTTCCGTATATATGTACTTATGTATATATATGTATATGTGTATATGTATGTATATGTATGTGCAAGTATATATATATGTGTATATATATCATGTTTGTGCATGTATATATATATGTACTTTATATGTGTATATGCATGTATATGTATATATATGTTTATATTTATTTATGTATATATGTTTAAATACATAAATACATGTATATATACATGACTACATATATATATATTATATATACACACGCAAACGTATATATGTATATATATATATATGTAAACATACCTATACATACATATACATATATATATACACACATATATATAAGTACATATGCACGTAAATACATATATACATATACATGTACATTGTACATATACACATAAATCTATATACATGTATAGTATTTACATACATCTATACATATAGATACATACATAATGTATATACATATATATACATACATTTTGTATATATACATAGGCACACACATTTAATTATATATATCACATATATATATATATATCCATATATATATATATATAGGATAACATATGTACATGTATATATAAATACATATATATACAAACATATACATATACGTTTATATATATATATATACATACAATGTACATATACATATACGTTTATATATATATATATACATACAATGTACATATACATAAATATGTACATATTTACAGAGGGGGATTTTGTCCGGGGGATAATGTCCTACGCAAAATCGGGGGGGGGGACAATGTCCGGGGGACAATGTTCGGGGGCAAATGTCCGTCCCCCCCCTGTGCTGCGCCCGGGGGCGGCCGCCCCTCTGCCCTCCTCGTCAATCGTCACGCCACTGGTTACAGCTTAAAATAGTAGCCTAAGCTAAAATAATAATATTAATCCTCTTAAGTATAGACATTTTCATAAGGTTTGCCCGACAAAACTGTCTTATAATCTGTAATGTAGATATTGCAAAACACATAGGGCCTAAATATAAAATTTGTTGCTTTCAACTACTTTCCGTTATTGGTTCATCATCTATTTTTAGCTCAACCAATCACACCTCACCAAAGAACCACCAATCCCAATGCAACAGTATTTTTAAATAGGGTTAGTGTCGTCATTAGAAATTTGTTATGATTGTAATCATAGTATAATAGACCTATACAGGTAAAACATATTAATGTCATTAGTAATTTCTATCTCCATTCAGTAATAACGAAATTTCTAATGACGACAATAACCCTAACCCTGACCCTAACCGACCCTCACGCACCGTCATGCATCGTATATCCATATTATTTAACCCATTACTGCATGACTTTTCAAAATTGTGCCAAATTTGGAAATTCAGCACCTGATGGTATTTGTACAAGATATGTGAAAGGTTTTTGCCAAAGAAATGAACGTTTTGTTAGTTTTGCATGTTACAAAACGCGTCCCAGATATGGGACGGAGTGTAGGACATTGTCCCCCCTGGACATTATCCCCCCGGACATTGTCCCCCGGACATTGTCCCCCCTGGACATTGTCCCCAGGGTAGGACATTATCCCCCCAGTCTAAGATATAATCGTATAATAAGCATGTATACATGTATATATATGTATTTCCGTATATATGTACTTATGTATATATATGTACATATATATGTATATCTGTATATGTATGTATACTTTTGTATATACATGTATGTTTAAATACATAAATACATGTATATATACATGACTACATATATATATATTATATATACACACGCAAACGTATATATGTATATATATACATAAACATACCTATACATACACCTGCACATATACATATATGTGCACATATACATATATATATACACATATATATATATATATAAGTAGTACATATGCATGTAAATACATATATACATATACATATACATGTACATTGTACATATACACATACATCTATAAATTCTATATACATGTATAGTATTTACATACATATATACATATAGATACATACATAACCATAACCATAACCATAACCAAAAATTTTATTCCTTCAAGTAGGCAACAACACAACTTTACAAATATATAACAGAATCGCCAACAAAAAGCAAAGGGTGAGAAACCCTTAAGGGGAATAAGGGACCAGGGTCCCGCTAACAGGGTTACCCATGTACATGGGAAACGTGGCATCATTATGCATGAGGGTAACAAAAACTGTAGAGCTTAACTAGTTAACTAAATATAAAAAATTACACACAATGATTGTCTGCACCGAGCACAGTATGTACAAATTTGAGCACGTACGGCAGGTAATATCAGGGGAAGCATGGAGGGAGTCAGGGATCCACAGTCAGCAGGTAATGACGGAGTTTCTTTTTAAATATTGAAAAGCTAGGAGAGACACGAATGGCAATAGGGAATTAGGGAGATTATTCCATGTCCTAGGGCCAGCACTTTTGATGGAGAATTTCCGTGTATTTGTTCTAGTGGCAATTCCCCTATAATTGGAAGAAGTCCGAACATTGTAAGGATTAGTTTGGGATGTCAAGCTAAAGAAGCCAGTAAATGCTCCAGGCAAAAGATTATGCATATATTTAAACATAAACTCTGAGGTCTGTTTGATTCTTATCTGTTCTATATTACAAATATTCAATTTCTGTAACATGGCCCGAGAAGACAGAGAGTTCAAGTTACCCAAGATAATTCTGGCCGCTCTTTTTTGTAATGAAGTTAACCTAACCAATCGAGAAGAGGCCCACACTACATTGCAATAAGAGAGATAAGGGTGGACTAAGGAGTAATATAAGCCAAGTCTTATTCTAGTCGGTAGAAGGTGGGCAGTACGGGCCAAGATACCTACACTTTTCGCCACTTTCTTAGAAATATTTTCTATATGTACCTTCCAAGTTAAGAACTGATCTACATATACACCCAGGAATTTGACTGAGGTTACTTGGGGTAAAGGTTTGTTATCCATAAAAACTGTTCCTTTGGCTTCAGGAATATGCTTTCGATGTGAACAAAATAGTACGTAATTAGTTTTATTGAGGTTCAAAGATAACTTGTTCACTCGAAACCAATCGACCACATGCTTAAGTTCCTGATTCATTGTTTGAAAAAGAATGTCGTATGATTTGTGAGAAGCAAAGATGTTTGTATCATCGGCAAAGAGTACGAAGCGCAATATTGGGGAAGCATTGGGAAGGTCGTTTATAAACAGTAAGAAAAGAAGTGGTCCAAGAATAGACCCTTGTGGCACCCCAAATTTGATTAGTTTCAATTTCGATGAAGAGCCATTACATAAAACCTGTTGCATTCTATTGTCTAGGTAATTTCTGAACCAATCCAAAGCAATTCCACGCACACCAATATTTTGTAATTTGCTGGAGAGTATGTCGTGATTGACCGTATCAAAAGCTTTTGCAATATCAATAAATATACCTAATGCAAATTCACCCCGGTCAATAACAGATGATATATTATCCTGAATATTTAAGAGCGACATTGAGGTTGAATGACCCGGCTGGAAACCATGTTGTGAAGTATGTAGAATGTTCATTTTATTAATGTAGTCAAATAGTCGAGAATACATAACCTTTTCAAGAAATTTGGAGAAAAACGGTAAAATTGAAATTGGTCTGTAATTGGTTAGTTCCTCCTCTTGACCCTGTTTATATATTGGTAAAACTTTGGCTATTTTCAGAGCAGAGGGGACTATACCTGAAGACAAAGAGCAGTTAATGATATCAGACAAGGGAGCAGCAATAAGGTCGAATACCGGACTCACAACAGTTGGATCAATCTCATCGAATCCTGCACTATGTGAAATTTTTAGAGTATGATTTATAGATATTAACTCAGCAGGAAAGGTAGGATAAATGGCAAAGGAAGTTGGTAGGGGCGGGTCTAAATATGTTTGAATAGTGTTATTTGAAGCTGGTATCTTCTCAACAAGATCTTGAGCAACATTAGCAAAATAGTTGTTGAATTTCTCTGACATAACATCAGCTATAGAATTGCCATTTATGCATAAATTGGTAATGATTCTATTCTTATCCTTGGTATTAATTATAGTTCTTATAACCTGCCAAGTTTTTTTAAGATCATGACTATATTTTAGAAATTCAGACTCATAGTAGTTTCTTTCAGCTCTTATACGGATCATTTTAAATTTATTTCTATAAGTAACAAATTTGGATTTATTTTCATGGGAAGGATTCTTAATAAATTTCAAGTATAACTTCGATTTCTTCCTACACGATTTGAGTAGTCCAGGTGTCATCCAAGGTTGTTTACAGCCCCTGTGTGCCTTGAGTTTTTGTTTTTTGAGAGGAAAGGCTGTGTTATATGCTGTTTTGAATAGAGATAAAAATAAGTCATAGGAGCTATCAGGATCATTCCCTTCACAAGTGTCAGATACAACAGACCAATCAACTTGGGACAGTAGCATTTTAAAGTGCTCGCATGAGGCCGCATTTATGTTACGAGTAACTAAGTTCGCTGTAGTATCCTCTGCAATTGGAGTGAGATTGATTCTTGCCAGAATAGGAAGGTGGTCAGATATGTCTGATGCAAGTATGTATGAGTCCACTACTTTAAAAGTTCTGTTAGAGAAGATGTTTTCTATTAGAGTCGAGGAGGTTGTAGTATTTCTTGTGGGTTGTGTTATAGAGGGTAAGAAGTGGTGAGAGGACATGATATCAAGGAAATTGGAAGTTGGAAGATGGTCCTGGGCTTTTAATAGATCAATATTAAAGTCACCTAAAATATATATATCTCTAGTTTTAGATGTTAACATGGATAATAATTGCACGAATTCATCGTTAAAAGCTCCGACACTCGTACCCGGGGGCCTATACACCACCCCAATGACAAAGTGTGATCCGTCAGCTTGGGGAAACCGAAGCAATAGCGCCTCATAAGTGAGATGTGAACGACAAGTGGTTGGGATCTCCATTTCACTATACTTTATGTGTTTCTTAATGGCAAAGCCTACTCCTCCTCCAAGGCCTGAACTCCTAACCTTATGAATTAAATTATAGCCTGTGATTTGAATAGAATCAGTTGTTGATTCCTCAAGCCAGGTCTCAGTAATTGCAAGAATATCAATGGACAATTGGTTCAGGAGACAGGCAATTATTGAAGTCTTTGAGGCCATACTCCGAGAGTTGATATGCATAAGAGACGTCAATTGCCCCTTAGAAGAAAATGCTGACTCTAAGGCCGAAGGAGTACTATATTTGGAGACCAAGGGACGATTAATGAAGTAGTTGTCGTCAGGGTCCAAATCATCGTTGAGAGTTAGGGGACGATTTTCTTGTACATCGGTATATACCTCTAATCTTGGTCCCTCCCTTAAACGTTCAAGTGACAGGATTACATCAGGTGTATCATTCAAACACTGGACAAATTCATCTTCACAACTAATATGATTAAAGGGAAAGAGGGTCTCCAAACAACGTGTACAAAACCAAGAGGATGGATCAATTAAGCTCAAGGATGTAATTTGGTGGCATGCCAGGTGGTATCCCTTCCCACAAAGTGAACATACTACTGCCTTGTGCATACCAATTATACGATGCAGACACACATTACACTTAACTAAGTTCGTTGCAGAAAAAGGAAAATCCCTATGTTGGGACATACAAGCGCCTTCACTGGGCGATCAAGCAACATCAAATCAAAGTAAAAAACCAACAAAAGCAAAGAGAGTCAAATTCATCACAGTACATCAATTTCTCATTCTTAATGAGTATGACTGCTTAAATAAGGGCAGAGGTTAGACCTCATATGATAATATGGACTTCTGTCACATCTGTTACAATTACATGAACGAGGACTGAAGTTGAGCATGAAAGAAGAGCATTGATTAGATGCACTTCAGGAATACCACATTCATCTTCCGCAGGTGCTCTAAAATTCTTGCCACCTTATCCCAACAACGAAGCAGTCAGGTGACCTAGTAACGTAACAATGTAATTAGAGTGTGAGTCAATATTGTACTCAAAAAGACATTATATGCAATGCTCAAGAATGCTGCCATGAGACAGATTGGTATCATAAAACATAAGATATAAACATAGTTCCTTATTTTCCAGAACTTAACTGGGTTCATGGTCAGATGCACAAAAAACACTGGATACAAAATTTCACTGAGCACGATACATAATCATCACTTAGATGCATATGGTCAAGAGTTCCATACTAACTTCGCAACACTAATGTGCCAGTCAAACAGCCAAGTGGCATCGGTTATGATTAACACCTTCGAATAACATATGATAACAATTCAATGACGTTAACATGTTTCAACCCAAACCATCATGACAGAACATAATATATACACTAAGGCAACTTTAGATTACGTTCAAGCATCTAGGTTAATGACAAAACAACAAGGCGTCCTATGATGTACAAGTGTTTGTTTCTAACATATTTCAGACCGTTACAACTACTCAAAAGTTTTCTAGAAACAAATGCATCAAAAGAACGTGCAGGCACACACAACACTTAACGAAGGTCATTTCACATGAACAAGAGTCCATATAGGTTGCAACAAAGGTGCCTTCACTTGGCGATCGGAAAAAACATCCAAAACAAAGTTAAAATAAGAACACAGAAGTAAGGAGAAGGTTGAACTGTCACGTGATTCCAACACGTTACATTTGAGCCATGCTACAGGAGACGTGACAATGACCAATGAAGTCAAGTCATATTACACATGCAATCATGAAGCTTCAGGGCCAAAGTTAGAAAGCAAAACATAAACATGAGCCAACTAGGCTTATTTCAGGTGACCATCAGTGATGAGGTGTGAAGATGAAGCTAAATATGTTACATATTTCTGTTTCTACAAAAAATACACAGTGGTTTAAACATGGTGTATGAACACAAAGGCATGAACTTGGGATGTTTATTCCATTCAGGTTCCATCCAACACCTCAAAACTTGAGTATGGACATAAAACCTAAATGTCCTTTAATTCAGAGCATGAGCTCCAACCAACAGTGCTGTGATGTGAAAAATGTTGCATTTCACCATACATGTTACATATTATCTATATCAACAAAGCTATGGTTCACACAATGGGAAACATGGCTAGCTCCTGACTAAGTTCTACTTCAATGTACTTTTACTTGGCCATTGCATGGTTTAAAAAAAAACACACACGCACCAGACTCGATTCAGGTGCACAGGAAACCATTGCTTGTTCAGGAAGCACAAAACATTGGACATACACAACACATTATCTAGGCTCCATTCAAGACACAAGTGGCCATAGCATGTCTCAGTGCACAGTACTTAATTAGGTTCAGATCCTCAAAATTGGTTAGGGCATGAGACATAATCTTCACCTGACAAGCAGACATGTTTCAAATACACAAGACATGAATCATACCCAACCCTGTCTAGTATCAATTCAGTTGCCCCTGTAACATTATTGCTTGTTTTAAGGCACAAACACAATAAACAACATTCACAGCATTCCATAAGGTTAAAGTCAATACAAAGAGACCATAGCTCGTTTAGAATGCAAAATACAGGTGTCGTATTCGACACTTAATTTGGTTCCATTCGAATACACGATTTACTTTAATACACGATTAACTTGACCCATACTCAAACCAGCCGGGTATCAATTCAAGTGACCAGAAAACCATTACTTGTTTCGAAAGCATAAGACATCATACACAATATACAAAGCAGTTACCTGGGTTCGATTCTTATGCACAGGAAACCAGCGCTTGTTTGGAATGCACAAAACATGGAACAAGTACTACATATGACTAGGTCCATTTACACAATTGACCAACGCTCTTTACAGTGCATGAGACTTAACAAGGTTCAACTCAGATGATATTGAAATGTGGGATATCACGTTCAAAATTTCCAACGCAATGCCACACCACTACAGGCCACAGCAGGCCAGGTGCTGCTCATCGTTACTGCAGGACCATTTGGTCAACAAAGCATGAAGGATCAAAGTACAGGTTATTGTTACCAGAGATGTGTGGGTGTGTGCGTTTAGGTTCAGACAACTATGTATGTATAACTATATATGTATAATGTATATACATATATATATATACACACATACATATATGTATCAGGGGCGGAGACTTAGGGGGGACAGGGGGGGACGTCCCCCCCAAAACTTGAGGTGGGGGGGACGGAGCTGCTTATATCCCCCCAATATTTCTGAAATATTTCATGAATATAATAATAATAGCTACAAGTGACAGCTGGTTCTTATCAGCACTCAAATAATAGAGCAATTTTGTTCAGATGACAGCTTAAAATGCTACCATTACAGTGTGGAAATTCAAAAATTTTAGATAGGGGAGGGGTCACATCCCCTCCCCAAACTCAAACACGACTCAAACTACATGTTAGCTAAGAGTGACAGCTGGTTCTTATCAGCACTCAAATATTAAAGCAATTTTTTTCAGATGACAGCTTAAAATGCTACCATTACAGTGTGGAAATTAAAAAATTTAGATAGGGGAGCAGGGACGTCATTTGGGGGGGGACAGGGGGCATTCCCCCTGAAAAATCAACTATATGTATGTCAGTGCATTTGATGAAATAATGTAACTTAATTCGTCACTAGGAGTCTAGGACAGTGCAGCCCTTAATATAGTCACTTGTGATTTTCTAAGTAGGCCTATTGATTTTTGTCTACCTCTTCGTATGCACTTTGCACGTAGCCCGAGGTACCGAGACAGTTAGAAAGATCTACATAATCATATAAATGAAATTTGTAGTAGGTCTGCTTTAGCTATATAAGTACTATGTAACTGGAGACGAACAGGCAATCCAGCCTGTCAGTCACACAGATTCTCTCATATACCGACTGGCCGAGAGAGCACACAGAGTTGCCTGTCAAAGGCGACTAGCCGAGAGAGCCCACAGAGGTAACGGTCAACGGCATAGTTGTAAGATTGATAGCCCCTGATAACCTCTACATGATGTAGGTCAATGACAAGTTGTTTACCGAACTTCAGAAGGCTGTAAGGGAATCCTATCATCTCTGCCACCAAGCAGCAAATCTTGAACATTGTCTACTATAGCTAATGCAGGAAACAATCTGCCATAATCACAACATTAGAAGTGGCAAAATATCATACATAATTACCTAGTTATCATAGACCACCATCAGTGTACAAAATTATTAAAATCAATCAATCAATCAAAATTCGTTTAAGCTATTTGTGGTTATTAAGCTGACGCAGACGCAACTTAAACAGGCAATATTGTTCGGGGCATTTTGGAGACCGTCACAGAACAAAGATCAAATATGTTAGTTGACGTGGTTATAAAGAAAACGTAAAATATAGTTAAATGTGTGAAAACGTACTATTGATTTCCCAATTATTCTTTCTGAGAATGTATGGTATGCATGTGTGAGTGTGTAGTTACATATATATGTTTTGTGTATGTATGCAGTTGTTAAATTCAGCCGGATCTGAGATCAAGCACCTCTGATTTGAGATCCGACATCTCAACTATGATATGACTTCTTACAGAAGAGACCCATCAGCTAAAACAAGATGAGCTACCCAAAATAATTATCAAGATTGTTACGAGCACAAATCATTTAATGGTGTGTGTGCATTCTGCAGAGCTCTGGAAAAAATAGATAAAATCAGTTTTATAAATTGCTCATAGATTCCATTTCTGCGTGACTCAGCGGAGTTCAAGAGAGAGTCCTAAAATTGAGTCTGTGAACAGTAACTGTTGTTGCCTATTTCATGCTTTCAACTTTCATCATTCAATCAAGTCATGTCACAATATTGGCTGCCTGTGTCTCAGCGGATCTCATATCGCATTGCTGCTCTGGTTTCTCGTTGTGTTCTTGGCTGTGCTCCATCTTACTTGCGTGATCTTTGCCGCCCAGTGTCTGATGTTCCAGCGCGTCGGGTGCTTCGCTCTGCGACGAGGGGTGAGTTCCTTTGTTCCACGCACTCGCTTGGCTATTAGGCAGCGCCGTGCTTTCGGTTGTTGGCCCTTCCATCTGGAATGACCTACCACTTAAGCTCCGTGTTTTACTTGTAAGCCATCTGACAGGGTTCTACAAGTCCCTCAAGTCTTTTTCTTTAGTCGTGGCTGGGCTGGGAGCGCTCTGAGTAGTTTCTTGAAGGGGCGCTTATATAAATGCTCTGAATGAATGAATTGGGAAAAGGAATTGAAGCTGGCATGTACATGTAGTAAGTTTTTGGTTCCATGATTGTACTAGGAAGGAATACACAAACTTCAAAGATGTTATGGGTGTTGCTGTATGGGGAAAGTGAGAGAGTTGTCAGAGTCTCGTTACACTGCCTGTTAACACTGCTCAGTGTGAACTTGGCTTTGGCAGACTGAACTTGATTTGTATGCCACTAACATCATGCCTAAAAGTTGCACATATTTCCTCAGGTTTGAGCTAAAGATTTTTGATTGCTTTGTGGGGCTTTTAGGTGTTAAACCACTTTGCTCAACCTGCCTGCTCCTTTTTCTGTCCTAATTACACTTCTCAGCCCTTCCGTCACCTCTGCATTAAAATTTGCGAATAGCTCCATAGCCATAGCAGTTCAGCTCTTTGAATAAGCTCTGTCCAGAATTATGACAAATATCTTATCCATCCTATGAATCACCAAAACTTCACCTCTTGCTGTCTTTCCACGGGTCTTTTACTTAATACAATACAATAATACAATACAATACAATACAATACAAATGAAATTTATAGCGCGCTTTAACAAGACAAGTCTTGCACGAGAGCGCGTTTCGCTACATTCTTAGTCATAGTGCAAGGTAAACAGATAAGTTTTTAATTTTGTTTTAAACTGTGCAACAGATATGCACTGTCGAACTGAAGGTGGAAGACGGTTCCATTCAAAGGGTCCTGAGATAGAGAAAGCACGGTTTCCAAACTTCCGGTTTGTGCCGAAGAACGGTGAAATCCCCTCTCGTCGACGATCGGAGTCCTCTAGTATTGAAAAGTGAACATGGCGTGACCATGGATGCCATGTATGAGGGGGAGGTTCCAGAGTGAATGTGATACATGAGGAGGCAGATTTTGAAGGCGATACGGGCGCTGATGGGAAGCCAGTGAAGTTGTTGCAGTGTAGACGTGATGTGATCTCTTGGACCAAGATCTTTTATTAGGCGAGCGGCGGTGTGTAGAACTGAGGTTAAGGGTTGCAGTGTCGATGAAGGAAGACCGGATAGGACAGAGTTGCAGTAGTCGAGGCGAGAGATGACGAGAGCTATTAGAATAATACTTAAAAGTACTGAAATCACTGCTCTGACAAATCCTATCCTGATGTCTCCTTTTCCTCTTTCCTCACTAGCCGCTTCAATTATAAAAAGACACATGTATTTCAGCCTTCTTACTGTCTGACCCTTTTGATCTTGACCTGGAACCAATTTGATCCTACATGTCTAACGATGTTGCTTTGACTAAGCGCCGGTGAATGATTTGGTTCCCGCGACTTCGCTTTAAGGGCGCCATAGATAAATACCTTAAGATTAAGTTTACCCTGATGAATTACTACCCTGCCAGCATTTCCCTGGGCATTAAATGGGACCCACATGGGTTCAATATGGTCTATGGGAATACGGTCCTGTATGAGCTCCACGTGTAGGCCTCAAGGCCGTAGTCAGGATTTTGTTTCGGGGGTGTTTACTAGAGAGTGACATGGGGAGACAATCTCGTCCCCATCCCCGCCCCGCAACAAGTAAGTCTTCCCCATCCCTGCCCATCCCCGCAGGTTTTCTCCCCATCCCCACCCCATCCCCGCAGGACGACATCGCATTCCCCGCAAAAGTTTACACCAATTAAAATTAAAACATAACATATTTTAGCTTACAAAGCTATTTGTATTGCTGACTTCATTAGTCTGTAATTATCTTATCGACAGTTTGTATTAACAAAGTCTTGACCATTTCTGACTAGAAGGCTTCAGAAAATAAGAAAATCTCCTTATCAGCTCTCAAGTTCTTAACATCACCCGGGTTTCTTGCCGGCTCATTCCCCATTACCGCGGTATTACCGCGAGAGTAAACCCCATTACCGCGGTATTACCGCAATTGTTGTCCCCATTACCGCGGTATTACCGCAATTGTTGTCCCCATTACCGCGGGATTTACCGCGGTTTTCCCGCGGGGAAATTCCCCATGTCACTCTCTAGTGTTTACTCGTTCTTGAAGAAGCTGACAAGCAACCAAGTCAACCATCTATAAGGGATTTGGAGGAGCGTTGTGAGCTCTCAAAGCACTGTAGGCTATAGCTGCATCTGATTCATCTAAGTTCACATGAGTGCTCTTAGTTCTTACACCGTATTATGTTAGTACATGCGATATTTATATTATACATTATTTAATTTCGGGGGGTGTTTAAACACCCGAAACACCCCCCTAAATACGGCCTTGGTAGGTCTACATAAGTATATAGACCTACTGGCAGCCTAGCCACGTATAATAAGCGTTACCAATTTCTGCAATGTTTTTGTAAGAATTTTCTGTTATTTGAGACGCTGTTTACACAAACCTAAAAAATGGCTGCATTCGCTTCTGATTGATTGCGTCTTCTCACTTGATTGGAATTAAATTTGGACTATCTTCTGGAATAACAAGAACGGATTAATAAATCAACATGTAAGTAAGACAGTAAGTAAGTATATACTTTATTTTATACTTCAGTCCTGTGTAACACAAAGACCGCTTTGTAAACCAGAAATTCGAACTGTTCATAATAGTGGCGCTAAAGAAGTTCTTAGAATCGATTACAAAATTAGAAGACTCTACAAACTTTAGTAGACACTCTTCTGCAGCGAATATATTTAAAAAACTGAATGCAGTTAGCTCAGCAAAGAACAAGAAATAATGGCGTTTTGAAATGCTTCAATTAATTTCTATTTATTTAATAAATCAAACTTATTGTAATGAATCTGCTTTTGCGCATAACCTTTATTGTCGGTTGGATTTTTACAAGTGTTATTTTAGGTAACGTGTTGATTTCGCCTTCTGGAGATTTCTGTAAAATGACACTCAATGCAATTCGTTGTTTCCAACCAATTATAAAACTAGTCCGCAAGGGCCAACTGGTTTTGGTCGATTTCATTATCGTGTCAGAACTCGGGGAAGGGTGAATCGAGGAGGCCTTCAATTTAGGCGTTGTGTTTGACTCTAGCCTATCGTTTAATGAACACATTGACTATTATGCAGATCTGCCCACTGCCACATCCAGGGTTAGACGCCACATTCCCTTTTCTGTCTTGATTTGTTTGGCTAACGCTCTGGTCTCTAGCCATCTTGACTGGGGTCAGCCCGAAACCCGAATCCCCGAAAACGCTGAAATCAGACAAAAGCCCGATTTCCAGAAAACAGTTTTCTAGAAAGCGGCCGAGCTATTCAGAGATAAATTGTAAACATGACATGGCCTTGATGTATATCGATATACTGCCTATTCAAATATTTATTTGTTAATTGTATTCTTTTGGGTCGGACTTAGAAAATAGATTTGGGGGATCCGGCCGAAATGCCTTTCGGGGATTCGGCCCGCACCCTCTTGACTACTGCAAGTCACTTCTTAGTTCTTATGGGCATTGTGAAAGCTAACATGATATAGCTTCAAAGAGTCCAAAAAACTTACCTTTTCGTGAACTCATTTCCTTGATGGGCTGTTTCTGTGTCAACTTGGACTCCCTTCTTGGCTTTTTACTTGACTCACCCTGGATTTTGGATTGCACAACAATTTTGCATAGTAGCAATGATCGACTGATGCCTTGAGCATTATGACATTGGTGCTATAGTAGTTCATAGATTAGGTGCTATGATGCAAATTATTGGTGATGGTGGTCATTGGATGGTGTAGGAGTGGAACCAGAATAGCATAGCTTGAATGTACATTTATCATACTTGAGTGAAATTCTTCAGAATCTTGAGAGGGCAAGCGGGGAGTGCTGAGATTGACAGGCAAGAAAGTAGGACAAGTGAAGTGGCAGGGTTGTGACACCCTAAAGTTGTGTCATCATGAGCAAGTGTGCTTGATGTATTGCAGAGAAGTGAAGTCAAACACCTGTTTAGTGCTGATTAGATGCATTTTGTTAAGATAACCACTCCAATAATATTACTTGAACAAGGAAAATTTTTTCGTTAGGTAACCACCTCCAGTGATATTACTTGAATATGAACAAATAAATGTTATTTTATGTTTAGGTTCAACATCACCACAGTGCAGTCATTCCTATCTTGGTCGACTTAGAACGGGTGTAATTTCTAGCTACAACTATCCGTTTGATTATCGTCACAACCTGACTTGTATTTATTCGATATACCTCACCATCCCATCAGAAGGATCTCGCATTGTATGCCTAACTTTTCATCGGTTTAACCTGGAAAGCTCAACACCGTTCTGTTCCTTTGATTACGTTGAAATCGGGGCTAATCCGGTCATAAAATACTGCGGAGCTGGACTGTGGCAGTATGGCGTGGTTGATCGAGGAAACCCCAACTCCAACATCTGGTCTCGCCAATTTTGTTGTACGTAACGGACAATTCTGATTATTTATAGATGTAGCTACAGCCATACAAACCATTTGGTATATTAAATAAATTAGTTGAATTATATTGAATATATTAGTATTTGAACAAAGTTTTGTATGCTCTTCATATTTAAGACCCTGTTCTGATTTTAGAAAATGCCTAAATGACGAATAATCATTTTGGCCTCTACAAGAGAAAGAGAGAATTTTCTATTGAAAAGGCAAAAGAGAAGTTTCAGAAGGATTTACATTTGCCACATTGCAAGTGTCCCACGTGGCAATATCCACTTAAATTCTTGTTGACACAACTCTTCTGATTTTGAAATGATAAGAGCCTTAAAATGCAGCCTAAACTTCATTGCCATAGTCCTATACGGAAGGTTGACTTGATGAAGTGCTTGATAGATGCAAGTTCTAAGTTTGCAAGTTGTAAGAAAAGTATAGAATGGGAAGGGAATTATGATCTGTGGCATACCCTATCAGGGCCATTGCTATAGTTGTGTAAAGTAAAGTAATCAAGTTGTTTGTTTTTATTACTGATATTTGATAATTTTTTAGGGACAGTGAAGAAGGGAAACACGTTTAACCTGAAATTCTCGACAGATAACAATGTAAATGGCAGTGGATTTTATGCAACATACAACGTCTATGATACTCTTACCACACCTCCTACGCTGCTTGATGGTCCAAGTGGCCAAGGTGAGTGATTGTGACATCTGCATCAGCGTTCAAGCACGCTTTGATATGTGATATTATACGCTGTCTGTTGTTTCATGTTCAGCTGTTTTAAGTTTAAAGTAATATTTGACTAATTTAATGCTTTTTTGGACAGTGACTGGATGATCTGTGTTGGGCTTGGCTTGTTTCTGTGACGAGTGTTACTATCCTTTAATAATGCAAGCTAAGATTGGATTTCTTCCTGGGAAACTGGTGGTTTTAATTGTGAAAGGAGTGTGTGAAGCCTCCCTTATCCTATGTTGAGACATGGCAGGGAGCTATGGATGCTGTTTTCCTTTTGTAAGCCCCTGAACCAGCAGTGAGATTAGATTGGATGAGATTACAGTATATTAGGTGAGACTGCTCTTTAGCAGCTGAGGTCTAACAAAGGGAGGCTATAAATTTGACCTCTGGAGGGGAAGCTGATATGTGTTGTGGATGTATGTTTATGTAATTGTGATATTGTTATTTTTTGTTTTTTTTAGCACCATGTAGACCTGAAGAATGGACTTGCTTCAATCGAAAGTGCATAACCCAGCGCCAGTTATGCAATGGCAATGACGACTGTGGAGATCGATCAGATGAGTCTTATGCACATGCGCGTTGCAGAGGTGAATGTGAATGTCTTGTAATAATTGTGTCAGCTTTGATATTTATTAGAGGTGCTGCGTACACAGCAATCAGTCAGGTGGAAAAGCGTGTGTCTTTAATGTTCAAGAAACTGCAGTGCAGTCCACAAAAAGTGGAGCTGAGTAAATTTCATTGGGTAAATGGTTCCATAAATAATGAGAAGAAGACAGAGAAGCCCTGACATGCATATGTTGAGGTGTGAGAGCGTGGAAAACAACGAGATCATTCCTCATCGCAGAATGAAGCATCCAGCGACTGGGCTGTGTGGAGACCGGAATGCTTAGCTCACTGCAATTGTAAATTGAAACAGATTGCTGACTTTGAGGTCTAATATTTCCACAGCTATTGCCTGTGTGTTTAAGTTATCTGATGGAAATATTGTAGCTTATTTATTACTCTGATTGACAGTTAGCTTATTTCCATACGAATGAATGCTAGTTTCCTATCTTCCTACCTCTTTAGCAAGCACTTCTATATTGTTGCAATTCTGTACCTGCGGCCAGCATGGGAAGTTTTGCGATGCCGCTTTTTTGCTCCGGTGGCTCTCAACAAGCTAAGCACAAGTGTGTATCTACATTATTTGATCATCTTGGGTTTTTGCTTTTGCTCTAAACTATCTTAAAGTTTTGCCTTTTTATTTTCTGTGTTGCTCTTCATTTAGGTCAGAATGTATTGAAATGTGACTTTTCTGACTGTGGGTTAGTTTTTTATAGAATATTCTAACAATACATTTATACAAGTACAATAGCAGTTATAAATTACGAAAATATTGTAGCTTATTTATTGCTCTAATTGACGGTTAGCTTATTTCCATAGGAATGAATGCTTGTTTCCTAGCTTCTTACCTTCTTAGCTTCTTACCAAGCGCTTCTATATTGTTGCAAATCTGTACCTGCAGCCAGCATGGAAAGTTCTGCAATGCTGCTTGTTTGCTTCTGTGGCTCTCAAAAGGCTAAGCACAAGTGTGTATCTACATTATTTGATCATCTCGGTTTTTGCTTTTGCTCTAAACTAACTCAAAGTTTTTAATATTTATTTTCTGTTTTTATCTTCATTTAGGTCAGAATGTATTGGCTTGTGACTTTTCTGACAATGGGTTAGTTTTTTAAAGAATTTATTCTAAGTAATGTAGTATTGATTCTTGTAATCATAAAAGTAGCAGTTTATATATTATGACTATTCGGAGCATATTGACCGTATTCTAAATTAATCAATTGTAGCAGTTGTAATAATTATACGATGATGTAGTTTGATCGGTTTTGGGCTCATTTGATGTGATCTGCAGAGTTTTACGTATGGTCAGACACACTTGTATTTTGTCTCATGGTTTAAACAAATTTCGTTCTTGGCTGAACATATTTAAAAGCTGATTTTGTTTTTTTTAGGATGATTTCAGATGGATATTGTGAATTTACACATGAGGGTTGGTTTAGAACATCTGGCTCCCATTCCGCTCATGGGCCAGCAGGAGATCACACGAATGGCACTGGTAATATTACAGCTACATGTCCAGTCATATTTGTATTTCGATCAGAATTAATAGGTATGCTGTCTACTAAAATTTGCATTATAATAATAATTATCATATTTAACACTTTAACTACAAGAGGGAGTAGTTTTCCATGCATTTTAGTACAAGCTCATCATTGAGGTGTTAAAAACTATAATTATTGGACTTTTAATAATTTTTATAGTAAGAATAAAATTTAATATTGACAAGAATAAAAGTTAAATAATAAATACAATTTTTAAATGTTGTTCATTAATATGCAGAAAAGTTATTTACATTAAGCAGACTCTGGTTTATTCTCTTGTGTTATTTATACTTTTTAGATGGGTACTACATCTACACAGATCGCAACCAAAGTGCTTTGCTCCTAAGTCCAGAGTTGACGATGGCCTTGGACACTGAATTCTGTCTTACGTTCTGGTACTTTGTGTATGGTAGCCCGGCCTCTGTTGCCCTTCGGGTCTACATTGGCCGAGAGCAGGCCTACTCGCGTCCGGAATGGAGCCGGTTGGAGCCAGTCGTTGGGGAGTGGACGCAGGCAGAGGTGTCAGTTGTTCGTCAAGCGCCTCTGCAGGTGATCTTTGCAGCTGAGTTGGGAAATGTCTTCAGTGGAGTGGCTCTGGATGACATCAGTATCTTGCAAGGATCTTGTTCAGGAGGTTTGCTCTCTTTATGTCTCTGTCTCCCTGTCTATGTTTTTGTCTGTCTCTCTCCCACTCTGTCCATTTCTCTGCCTGCCTGTCACCCTCCTTCCATCGTCATCTCCCTCCCATCTCACTCTGTCGAGGTAGACTTTTGCACTGCTTCTGCTGTGCATGCTGTTAAAAGCTCTGTAAAGTTTTCTGTAGAGGGCATTCTTTGTGTCCTTAGTAACCAAACGAGGCCATAATTTTCCATCTAACAGGAGCTGCTCTTAATGCCAGAATCTATTCTAACATTTAGTTGAAATAGCTTCTTGGAATTGCGACAATGGTTTGGGACTGGCTTCTTGGCAATATGCAACATATGGTTCTCTGGGACTGGCTGAATACATGCCACGTTCTCCATTCTGGGCACTGACAGCTTGAGGCGCTGTAGGCTAGGTATTGCCTATCTTCGTGATTGTAACTTTTAGGGTTAAACCTCCACTATGTGTCGTTTCTCGGGGCTGACCTGGATTTCTCTTTAAAACTGTTCTCTTTGGCCGTGCTGGAGTATTGAGTAGTTTCCTTGAAGGGGCGCTATACAATTACATCATCAATAATTTAGTTCAAAAGAATAACTATATCTCAGTTCACCTAAACATAACTATAAATGTATTTGCTAGTAGCTTGACCTGTTTTGTTTTAATGATAATGCCATTAAAGAATTCTAAGCATTTTATGTTAATTTTTAGTTTAACATTAATTAGGTTATTATTTATCGGATTTTCTTTTGTTTAAATCTTTCAGCTGATGCATCGTGTAACTTTGAGTCGAGCACTTGTGGGTGGCAGACCGTGAGTGAAGTTTCTCACGTGGAAGGTGTCCTTCGGGCCGACAGACGTTGGCAGATTTCCAGCCGACTGGTTGCGCCTTACGGTCCTCTCTGGGATCACTCATCTACTGATGGAGGTGAGATACATTATGGGGAATTGTTATTAGTAATTGGTTTTCCATTGTATATTTTTAGTAAGCACTTGAACTCTAGATCTCTGAACTGTGTAAAATGTTGAGGTGCTTGCTGAATTTAAAACTGCCAGTACTAAAGTTTGACTTAAGTTATGATTTGGTGTTGGAAATTGTCGGAGAGCCAGGGACATTGCCACATGGAACTGCCTGGTAGATTTGGTTAGTTACACCAGCATGACAGTGGAGAGGTATTTAGAGAGAAATAGGAACACTGCGGTAAATGAATGTGCAAGTAGGACGTTTTTATACACTTACATTGGCCTAAGACTGTCAATTTAGTGATGAGATGTTTACTGATTTTAGCTTTTATTTGTCAGTTAAGTGTAAAATAAGGCCAAAATGTTAAAGCCATGTTTTGTTTGTTTCTAGTTTGAACAAAATTTAATGTCCTATTGTGATGATAATGTGTGTTGCAGTTTAGTCCTATATCTCGTCATATATTTCTGGCTTAGCTTCTGTTACTCTGGTATGATACTGTTCTGCTGTTTGTTTCTGAGACCATTTCACGTGTTGCAGGTGGTTCTTACCTGTTCGTCAACAGCTCAAACAAAGGAGCTGGCCGAGCAATTCTTGTCAGTCCACCAGTATCATTGACTCCAACACAGAAGAAATGTCTTCATTTCTCTTTCTATATGCATGGCGCTGCCAGCAACTGCTGCCAGCTGCATGTTAAACTGCACCATGCGGATAACGTGCTTACGAACGATGCCAGGAGTCATTTGGGTGGCATACGAGATCGTTGGGTTGATGAAGTTATCGTCCTCCAGTCTGATGGTCCTTATCAGGTAAATTTTGGATTGTTTAAAATAAGGTTGCAGTATTGTTATTATCAAGAAGCATTTAGATCCTTTTTAGGTGGTTACATCACCTACTTTGCTTTTCATGAGTCTATAATAAATCTTCTAATCTTGTCTTAGAGCTTTTGTCCAACCTTCTCATATTGCACTAGGCATTAATCGATTGCGTTCCAACTCAGCATTATCTTTCTGAGCCACTGTTCATTTCATGTGATGTTCAGTAGTTCATGTTTATCCAACTTTCTGACAAATCAGAGCCGTGACTAGCAATTTTTAAAATGATCAGCATGGTGTGTTGTATGCAGTGGAATCTTAGACAATTGCAATGTAAGCATTAATGTGTATTGTATTATCTCTGTTGTGCTGAATTGTATCTGTTCCAATGCTTTAGATTGTTCTGGAAGCAGAGTTGCAGAGTGGAACAACAAGTGAAATATCTATTGATCGTCTTTTTATTGAAGATGAAGACTGCAAGGAACAGGGTAAGCTATCAGCAACTTACTCCACTGTGAGAATGTCTAAACTGATGAACATGTTACTGCGGAATAATTCCACATGAAATCAGCTGAATAAAAAGACAATTTTACAGCACGCCAGTTTAGGTCTAAAGTTCTAATATAGGCTTCCTTGCTTCCAGAAAAGTAGGAAATGATGTGACATACTTAGACATGCTATTGGAATTGGTTTTGCCTGAAATTGGCTGCATCAGATGTTGGAGTAGTTTTTAATCTGTCTGGTCTAATAAATGACTTCTGTAGTGCCATTATCATAATGCATAAAGCATTAATTGATGGTCACTTCAAAGTTGTAATCCATTAGAGAAGCCAAGTTGATATCCAACATGTCAGAGAAACAACAGTCAGGCAACACAATCTATGAACCATTGTTTCTGTTATTACTTTTCTGTCTTTAAACAAAATTTTGCTGGGTCAGTGAACTGTTGTTGCACTCGATGAACTGTGTTGGCACTTGAACTGTTGTTGCACTTGAACTGTTGTTGCACTTAGGAGTAGTCGCTGTTTGTGACACTGGAGAGTTTCACTGTGCAGACGGATCTTGCATCAGTGCCACACTGATATGCGATGGCATATCAGACTGCAATGACAATTCAGATGAAGACTCCCATGCGGGATGTCACTCAGATGGTAAGTAAGCTAACTTATGCAAAATTGCTACCTGCATGAAATTGTCTGTTTATATAAATGTAATGTCATGCACTGTATTGTAATGGAGAATTTATCAAGTCTGTCAGTGGAATATGTACTCAGAGATGCACCCAGTTTGGTCCTTGTGCCAGTAAGACATTTTTTACTATTAAGCTGAATGTTAGGGGAACAATTTCAGAGAGATATTGCAGCAATTGAAAAGTGAATGAACTTATTGTGTTGTATCTTTTGGGCTCTGCTTTTAGATAAGTTTTATTACAACAAAGTTTTGCTGATTTCTTACTTGTTGCCTTTTGTTGATCATTATTGTGGAAAGTGCAGAGTGGTCAGAAACAGCCATTGATCGGTTGATAACTGTATAATTGTGATTGATGACTTCTGTTGCTTTGGTGTCTAATGCACAAGGCATTGACCAATGGCGCACCAAAACCAAGCTGTAATCACATCAATATTGAGAAGATCAGTCTGTGTATTGTAATAACAGCATTTTAGACATTGGCAGGTTGGATAAAGTTATGGTTGTGTCTTGTCTTGATCTGCTTCATCCAGAAACTGTTTTGGCCACACAAGTGCCAAACCATTGGCAGACACTTGTTCACAATGGCTGCTTTCATCAGATGCTTTGTATGGATGGATGGATCCACAGTTTAACGGTAGCTTATGACAACATAGGCCGTTGCCGCCAACAAAGATTATTTTTGGCATATTACAGCTCTTAGAGCTTTGTAGTTGACATGTAAGTTTGTGGTTTATGTTGTTTATATCTGTACTGATAATGTGCTTGTTTTATTAGTTCTGCCAACTGGGAGTTCTACCATTCCTGATATCGATGGTTGTGATCCGAGTATGTACTTCCGTTGTCCCAATTCTGGCATCTGCATACCTCTTTCGTGGCTCTGTGACATGCGTAACGACTGCCAAGACAACTCGGATGAAGGGACCTCTGCAGGCTGTCATGGTACATCTGCCTATCTAGAATGAATAATGTATCCATGTGATCATACACTTGTAGATGAATATTTATTTTTTTATTGGGCTTTTGAACTTAGGTATTTTCATAGTATTTTGCCAATTCTGTCGTTAAGCAGGGTTGGCATGTATGTTGAAATCAATATCTAATAGCCTGGGTTTGGTATTCCTGTTTTATACCATAGTAGATATTTGTCAATTTTGGTGTTTTAAGATACAAATTATAATTTTCATTTGGTTTAGAATGCAACAGGTTAATTGAATAAATTCACACAGGTGGAGTTTAAACTTTTACTTATTATTTAATATTTTAAGTTCAGAATTTTATGAATACGTTGTTCTGAATGCTTCAAAAATAATTTTGGTTTAACTTAAGTTTTAAATTTTTATGGCTGTTTTTGCTACCAGTATTGTCACAGTTTGCTTAGACTGGTGCATTGATTTTATTCAGTCTCAA
The DNA here is from genome assembly GCA_020284085.1 of Aporrectodea caliginosa. Classification (NCBI taxonomy): domain Eukaryota; kingdom Metazoa; phylum Annelida; class Clitellata; order Crassiclitellata; family Lumbricidae; genus Aporrectodea; species Aporrectodea caliginosa. The sequence continues at coordinate 1,202,159 of JACEVL010000491.1, read as the reverse complement.
CTCGAGCACCATTTCTTGAATGTGTGTTAACCAACTTCCGTTGCCAAAGTGGTGAATGCATTGACAGCAAGAAACTATGTAATGGATACAGAGACTGCCAGGATGGATCAGACGAGTTCACCTGCCCCGGTGAGCAATGCGTTTTTGCATTGGCTTTGAATCCACTGTTAGATCCTGATACCTGTTAATGTTGCGTCTTGGGCAAACCAATGTTGTGGTTGGTTGCAAGTACATGTAGTTGTCAATTAACACTGTCTTTGCTGCATATGAAATTGAATTTTTATTGTATGAGTTTGGTGTAGAGAAACATCCAGTATAGCTGCAGGTCAAGGAAGAGCCCATTTCTATGTGACAGTTAAAAGTCAGCTGGTAGAGTGCATTTTAGGAACTACTTTTAGGTGTAACATACTGTTTATGACAAGAACAATCAAATTATAAATTTAGCACATTATTGATGCAGGTCAATAAGTCAGCCGAAAAAGATCACAAAGACCCGCTAAAGGTTTACAAAGGTTAATACATTCATACATCTTAAAATGGATAGAAATCGTGACAGTTTTGTTGGAAGGCCTTTAGTTCACTAAAGAAATGTATCTAGACGCTTGATACAGCACTTTGTAAATACTAACAAAATGACCTGATATCTGATTGATTAAGCAATGAATATCACTGTCGGAAAACACTTGTCCTCTATTTTAAAAGGCACTGGTGTGGTTTTATTTCTGGTTCAGCTGCTCCAACAGGTCGCAGTTCAACATCTGTGCTGTTAAGCTGTCCTTCGCACATGATCCAATGCGTCACTGAAGGACACTGTTTACCTGAGAAACTTCTGTGTAATGGCATTCGTGACTGTCGCGATGGATCTGATGAAGACCACTGTTCAGGTAGGACATGGTTTCTCAATTAAACATAAAATGTGGAGGAGTTTCACTAGTTACTTTGGCATTCAGGCGACTACAGGACTGCTTTAATGCTGATTATAATTATTTTAGTTTAAAGACTGGCTAAGTATTCAGTTTTGATGAAACAAGGCATATGCAGACACTGAAAGGTAGAAAAATTTCTTAGAAAATATGTGAATGGACAGAAGTACCACCTATATGTTTTTCTGGAGACATTTGCACTGCAGCACTTTAAATTTGTTACAGTTCAAGTAAATCCTCTTTGCAAACTTTTCATTACTGGACTCAGATCGTGGGTTTCTGTCCGAGAAAAAGATAATATTTGCTGAAAAATGACACAGTTGGTTTCATTGGTCGCAATGTTATTATTATTACCGAAATGAAACGAGTCTAGTTCATAGCGTAAGACCTTATAGGAGCACGACCTACCGAAATAATAGGAGTGCGACCTATCAAAAGGAAATGAGTATTTTATGTTTTAGCATGACACGAAAACTTTACTGACTTCATGATAGGGCGTTTATTATATAGATTCAGCATTTAAGACGATATATTAAGGCTGTGTTTTTGTGTTACTGTTAGCGGCTCCTGTTTTTGTTCTGGGTGTTGGAGCAATCGCTGGTATTGGAGTGGCCTGTGCCCTCTGTCTCTTCCTCATAATCTTTCTTATCATTTTTGCTCTGAGCCGGCGCCGTAAGCGCCATCCACCTTGTGGCACCTTCCGTTCATCCTCGGAGATCTCCACCATCTGTCGTTTGTCGACTGATGCCAGCACCATCCAGCGCCAGATTCAGGAGGCACTGCACCAACCGGTTCACAGTGCTGAGCCGCCGCCATATGCTGTTCGCCATCTAGTCGTTGGAGGAAGCTGCACAGAGGTTTCTACAACAGACGAGGCAGTCGCCGCTCCCTCACGTGGACCGGGTTTACTGGCTTTCGATGACCCACCACCGCCGTATGATGTCGTGATAAACGATAACCCTAGTGAGCTTGAGGAGCGTATGACTAATGTTCAGGGTTGTGCAGGTGAAGGGAGGCGGTCGTCAAGGTCTCTGACACCTGCAGGGGAGACCTTGGACAGGTCACGCCGAGGTCAACGTAACCAAAGGTCAAGGGTGCCCGCTATTCAACGATATTCTTATATGTCTTCATCAGAAGGTCCGTCAAGTATTGATCCATTGGAGTCAGAGTCAAATTTTAGTCATACAGAATCAAATCTTAGTCGTGTCAGTAACGTAGGTTCAGAACATATCTACGAAGATCCTCTGGCACTGGCATCTGCGGCTGATGGTCCTAACCCTCAGCTGTGTTTGAGGAGTTCTACTCTAAGAAGAAATCAGCCGAGATCCAATCACTCTGCGATGCTGCCATTTTCGCATGATTATTCACTTGGATCGTCAATTGTTCCAAATTCACATTATGGCATCTCTCCTCTACCGTTATCTTCACCATCGAACTATGATCTGGAGCTTGCAAGTTCCAACGCACCACTTGTCGAAGGACCTTACCATATATCACCAATCGTCCCAACTCCAGCACCTTCCCGGCACTCTGGTCTGTTCTTTGCCCAGCCTGCAGCTGGCTACCCATCATCTGATTATCCTGGAGGAGTTCTTTCCCATCCACAAAGCCATTATCCAGCTGCAACTTCCACTCTTCCATCCCAAAGAACTGCTCGTATCCGCCTTGGAACAACTGCACTGGGCAACCGACCGGATTCAGCCAACCGTCGTCAGAGCCGAAGGAGTGGCAGCAGAGAGTTCCCGTCCAACCAGCCAACATGGCAGCCAACGCGTCAGCCAGAAAGACGAGACCATCATCAGATGCAGACCTACTTTGATGGTTCTAATCAACGGAAAAAGTCGGCCAGCAGGTCATCTTTCACACCGTACAGAGATGAGGCCAGTGCCGACGAACTTCGGCAGTCGCGTGCCTCCCAAGGCCGAAGACCGTCTGATCTGTACGCACACAGGAGACAGGAAGAACCGTATTCTAGACAGGATTGTGATCTCGTCTCTTATCCAGCCAACGCCGCCAATCTCTATGGATCGAGAAATCAGCCGACTCGTTCCAGGCAACAATGTTCCGATGTGCGGGATTTCCCGCGTGCTTCGTCGAGAGATCGTTTGGCAATGCAGTCAGACAGTCAGCTGTTTTCAAGGGCGGCAGGAAAGAGCCCTATGTCATATTCGTCCTGTGATAATGCAAGTGTATCATCGCAAGAGCAGATGCTTGAGGCTGCCAGCAGGGAAGACCAGAGGCGGCACAATCGGCGTGAATTACCGAACTATCAGGACAAGTCATCATCACGCCCTCTAGTGGTAGCGGATGGCAGTGCAGATGTCCCATATAATGTAGAGTATTTAAATCCCACACGTGTTTAGGACTATTGATATTTTCGTCATACTCTTGTTCTCAATAGTTCAGATCTGTTGCGCCTGAGAAAAGTTTAGTATCCTGATGTTTTTGTTAGGAGTAATACTCGGTGTAGTTGCATTTGCTTGTTTATTCATGAGAGTGATGATGGGATAAAGGATGAGATTAATATTGCATACATGATGGTCATAGTTTGTATTTTTTTGACGATGGTGAAGTAAAAGAGCCGTATCAAACAATGTATCTGTTGGCAGCATCTAGCCAAATTCTGAGATTTTTTGTTTTGAATTGATACGTTGCTTATAGTTCTGCTATTTTGCAGTTACAGCTTCTTTTAGCTGCCAAAATACTCGTCTGAGTTTTGTTGAAGTTATTTAATTAATTAACATTTAGAAATGTTTGGCATCAGTTTCTCTTGCCAACAAGATTTTCAGATTGCATCGCTTCATGTATGATCAAGTAATCAAACGTCGAACTTGTTGAGTCCAAAAATCTCTTACGAATCATGGGTCATTATAGCTTTCTGTCGAATTACTTTGTTATGTCCTGTAGCATTACATTACATTTTGACTAGTTCACACTTGAAAACAGTGTGCTAATCATGTTGTGTTGTTGTTTTTTATAAGTAATGTGTTAGAGTTGCATGCCATATTTATATGAGTCTGAAGATCTTGCAGTAAGCCTTTCACTGTGCCTTCCTTGTCAGACCATTAGCTCTGCACAGCCATTGCATGGATGGATGCCTTCTTCTCACTTGCCAAAATGAATACTTCATTCTGTTATTAGAATAACCTATGCTAATGTTAGTTGGCCAAAGAATATACCTATTTTAATGTTACCGTAGTTATCTAAAGAATAACCTATTTTAATGTTTGTTATCCAAAGAATAACCTATTTTAATGTTAGTTATCCAAAGAATAACCTATTTTAATGTTAGTTATCCAAAGAATAGCATATTTTAATGTTAGTTGTCCAAAGAATAGCCTATTTTTATGTTGCTTATTTGAATGCTTTTTGTTAGAAGAATAACCTTTGTTAATGTTTGTTCTTTGAAAATAATCATGTTACTGTTGTGAGTGATGGCAGACAAGTTGATTTATGACCTAATTTGACCTCTGGACTCATGGTACTGGTCAGTGTATCTAAATGCTCAAGGCATCAATCAAAACTTGTGTTTACTTCTTGTTTACTGTGCTGTATGCACAATGTAAGTGAGCAGCTGTCTACATGTACATCTGGTTACATTTACTGTACAAATATAATGAAAATGTTCCCTCTAAGTCGAGGATCCAGTGCACAGGTTCTTGAACTTGCTGTGTGGGAAGATTTGAAGATTTTTCTTGGGTGCATTTTATATTACCCGGGTTTTGGCACAAAACTACTGCATAGCCGTTCAACTTAGAGGAAAAATTTCTGGCTGGCCGAGTGCTTGGCTTGTAACTTGAAGGTTTGAACCGTTTGTGACAGTCACTGCTCAAAGGATTTGAGTCCTTGAAAATTGTTTAGTGTCTTCAACTGATGTTGTGTAATTAGCTGAAGTAAGCAAACAAACCCTGTGTTGTATTTGGATGGTAGGGTTAGAGAATCCGTTTTCATAGCCACTCTTGTGGTGATCTTTTCATTTACCATACTTTCCCGGATTCCACAGGGCATCATTCCATGCTTGAGCTATGCATATTCTGGTCAGTTTTGTCCATGTCTCTTCTCATTTATGTCTAGTCAGGAAACTGCTTGTCACCATCCACTCTGCGTGGTGCTGAAGGCCTGTGGTTATACTCTCTGCTTCAGCAGCTCCATTGGAGTAGTTTCCTCTGTGGAATAGTTACCTTCGTGCTGTAGCTCCCTTAAAGTAGTGCTATATAATTGTGTGATTATACTGTATTTAAAAGTGATTTGATGTTGTATGATATTTTAATTTCCTCATTTTGATGTGTTTCTTGAGCAAAGAAACTGAGTTATTTGAAGTACTATCGTTCATCTGGCAAAAGATGTGAGATTTTGTAATGTGAATAGTGTTTGGGTCGACAAGAACACGTCTTCCCCCTAGCTTCAGGAACTGTCTGCAAATAATTTTAAATTAGTTACAGAAATACTCTATCATGACTTGCATGGTTTTAGGAGCAGTGTGAGTTGTTACATGGCATGTTTGAGATTCATATACCATAAGACATAAATCTGTTAGATATGTGATGTATGTGGAGGGTGTTAGATTTCTCATTTCAGATTTAAAAAACTAGTGATAATGCGTTTATTGTATGCGTGTCTTTGGATATATGTCAGTGTTAAGGATCCTCTAAGGCAGTGCTAGTGACGGTGCCGATGCGTGTATTGTATGTGTGTCTTTGGATATTTAACGTCAATAGTCATAGAATTGGCTAAACATACATTTAAATGGGAATTTATTTTAGGTGATCGATAAAGATAAATAATTAATAAATTAGGCACCGGTCGTCCTGCAGTGGGAAAATTTCTGCCGGTCCGTCACACTGAAAAGTTTGGGAAGCACTGCTCTAAGGTGTTGACCATGGCAAATTGTCCTTACATCTGTGCAGCCAGGATGTTATATCTTGGTGAAGAAAGTAAAGCAGGCAACAATATATATGGTCAATCCATGCTAACTGTTACAAGAGATTGTCTGGTTTATAAATTGCTGTTAACAGTAATCTCTTAACTGTACTTTCAGGGATTGCAAGTGGTAGAAACATTTAGTGATTGAGTGACTGTTTTACCCTACAATTACTATGCAGCAGTTCTTGTGGGAGATTTTCTTGCTTTGGAATTCACTCACGGTTTGGTCAAGTTAATGAAAATGTAATATCACTGCTGATAGATTTGCAATCAGGTAATATTACGCCAACTTTAAGCAATGGAAAATTTGCAATCATATAATATTATGTTGACCTTATGTAATGAATGGGAATCGGGTGTTTGATGGTATTGGAAATTTATTCCCGACAGCCTTTATTGAATCGTCGGCAGAATCTTCGTACAATGATTTCATCAGCAGAATCTCTGTACAATGATTTTGGTCTTTTGACACCTTATCAGTTACCACACTGAATTAAACTTGGGATCCATGTCCAAAGTTGTATTACAATGAAGCATAATTGTAAGATAGCATTTGTTCTTTGAGAGAATTGTGCAAAAAGTATGTAATTGTTGCTTTTCACACACCAACGAGGTGAAAGAGAGGATTTAAAAGCAGTGTAGTTCTAGGACAGTTATATCTGTTAGTTGTACGAGTTATTTAAAGTCTGTTTATCCGTTCTTGTAAACTTGATCAACTAACTATTCTGAGTTTTGGTTTTTGGCAAATCTTTGTGTACATCGTCAGATGACAATAGGGAAATTGTCTGCATCTCTGCAAAAATGCTCACCTGTTTATTACATTTAAAACAATATTGCAAAGATTTGCGTTTTAATATTGCAGTTTAGGAATTTTCTTTGTACAACAAGATCTGGTTAGACTTTCCATTGCATTTGCTATTTTATTTTGTTTTTATAGCAGTGTTGTTTTCCTTATAGGTATATCTTACAATGCTTACTTTTGTTTTGCAATCTGTTTTGCTTATATTTCTCACTGCTTGTGCTAGTTTTTATTGACAAATGGTTGTTTGAGAGTACAGGTGCAAACTCTGTGAAGTAATTGTCAAGGCATTTAATTGATATTGCGAAAATACATAGTTTATGAAAAGTACATTGTGTGTGTGTTTGAAGAACCACATCCTTACCATACCTTTGCATGTACAATTCTGTTTTCTCAAGTTTGGGCCTGGATGTTTTAGCAGTGCATAGTGTCAAAGGATTTGTGCTTATTGAAAAATAAGCAGCAAGTAGGACATATGGTTGCTGTAGAAAACATGTATATAACCATAGATTCATACCTCGTCCAAAGACATCTACCATTTAGTAGTCCATGCAGGGAACAGGACAAGCTATCAGATGATGAAAGAAGTGGTTACCAACTAAAATGCAGAATAGAGGAAGGTCATTCCATGTAGGTCGTCCCACTAGTGAAAACCTGAAGCACTGCAACATCAAGGACTTGAGGTAGATGCAAATGGCACAGCCATGGAGCAGTTTATGTGCAGGGAGATAAACCAAGACATGGCAGTATAGTAGACAATGCAGAATTCAGTGCACTGTGGATTGAACTCCCAACACTGCTTTCTAAGGAGGTTGCTCAACCACTTGGCCACTGTCATCATCTATGGTGTACGCCTCTCTGGAGCTTTGCCATTTCCATAACATGTTATCAGCCCAACTTGCCATCAAGCAAATATAATTTGATCTGTAGTGGTTAAGATTTTAACACGTTTTTCCTTCAGGCGCTGGAGAGGCTAAAGCTGCCTCCATGATTTGAGTAAAAACTGAAAGCAAAAACAAATTCAAAATATGTATGACAAATTTTCTTCTGCTACAACATGGTAGCAGTGTGAGTGCTGTATGTTCTGTAGCTTCATAAGAAAATCGAGACAATTTGAACAACACCATTATCCAATGCTGTCAAAACCGTACTGTACTTAAATGGAAAGTGCATGTCAAAATCTACATGCGAGTGTAGGCAAATGTGGCATCACCAACCAAGCGCTGGTTGTTCTGTGTTGTGGGATTGTGGTCAGCGGGAACAAAATCTAACGTCGTTTTTGAGTTCGTTTTGCAGAGGTCACCGTGTTGAGTTAATTCGTTGAAATTATTACATTTCAGCTGACAACTGATGCCTGAATCAGTTTCATCACAGGTTATAATGCAGTCTTCATTAGCTTCCCCATTATTGTTGTCCTTTTCGCTGCATATGCCACCGTTTGGTAACAGTTCTGATTCAGACATTTCAACATAATTTTCATGATTCCTGCCAATCACCTCGGGTATATCGGTTGAGTTACTTTCTTGCAACGGAGAATCGCTGTTCGTTTTTGATGGCTTTTCTGAGACTTTCAAAAAGCAACTGATTCTGCATTCGATGTTGTGAAACGTTGGTCGTGTGTCTGGGATGTCCTGCCAGCAGTCCATCATCAACGAATATCTAACAAAAACAGTGCTTGTTAGAGGAATGCTTTCTTGGTTAAATAGTGGTAGGCAGTCTTCAGCTAACAAAAGACATTTAACAGTCTTAAAAGTATTCTAAACACAGAATCAGAAAACAAGTAGATAGAGGACTTGGCAGAGTTTACTGTTCATCTTGACTATAAGTCTAGTTAGGAAAGGATTGAAATTTTCTTAGAGTAGTGTCCTATCAGGTGGCAGTCTTTTAATCCTTTATAATGCAATTATACTAGTAAACATAAATACTGTATTCTGTTGACAGAAAATTGGGCACAAGAGAGTGATCATACGCATCTCATGGCAGTAGGAGTTTAATGCACTTTATAGGACAAACAATTTTCAATGGAGAAGACTGGAGTTGAAAAACAAAGATGATAGAGACTGGAGGAGAGAGTTGGGCAAAGAGTTACAAAACTTACCAGTACACAAAATAGATGCACATGAGAGACAGACAGAGAAAAGATAGAGTAGTTAGAAGCTTCATCTGCCTGTGGAATGACAGTGATAACTGTAACCCAACATAATAGAAAATCTCTTGCATTTCATCTGGAGCGAAATCGGGCCGTGCGAGACGCTTGCCCAACTTGAGGTGAGCCTTGATGTCCATGTGGTCGATGTCAGGGTAAGGAGTGCTGCCTCGGGTTAACAGTTCCCACAACAGAACACCATACGACCACTGTTATAAATAAACCAATTTTAATTATTCAGAAACATCAACATTTTTAACTTAGACTGAATACTTTGCATGTTCATATATAAATCATACTGTCAACTGCTTGCATGATGAAGTTGACCTTTTGCATGGAGTTCATGCACACAACAAAGCATATAAAGCGATATATTCAGTAACTATTAGATACAATTACCTGTAGTATAAACTCCAGATAAAATGACATCTACATAAATTCTATAACATTATATTTACAGTAAATACTAGATCAAATAATAAGTAGTGCAAATTCTAGATAAAATAAGCTGAAACTAACGACATCTGATTTGGTGGTAAAGATGCCTGCTTCAAGGCTTTCAATGGCCATCCATTTGACTGGTAGAGGGCGCCTTGAGTCAGACACACGATAGTAGTCCCTCTCATAGATATCGCGCGACAGACCAAAGTCCGCAACTTTGACCACCATGTCTCCGCTTACCCTGCATAGAAGTAATTTAAAATGCAGTGAGTACAACTGCAAGGATCAGAACAACACTAAAGAAATGAATACTAAAATATATGAAGTCAGAAATTATTCGACCATCACAAACCAGTAGTACTGGTAACTAGATACATACAAGGGCAGCATTGATGTTCTGCATTGTCATGTAAGCTTAATTGTGGTTGCATTCAAAACAACTACAAAGAATTCTGTTCTGCCAATATTTGTGAATAATTAAGAAATGTGGAATCATGAAAATCATTAAACCATCACAAACTGTTGCAGCATATGCACCATATCTAGCAAATTTATAAACACGAACTACTGCTGAATTACTGAATATTGTTGGTGGTTACTTTTCAAACTATCTGATATTTGAATACATCTATAGAATGTTATAATGTACTCAGCATCAATCGCTAGCGGCTTTGAAGTTAGGTTACAGTCCACAATCAAAGTCCGATGCAGAAGCCCAGTCAAAATCCAATAAGTATGGAAGACATACGTATGCAAGACTGGAAGCCAGGCTATGGTGGGTAAGTAAGCAGAGGCAGATGAGTTCCAGCAACATTGTAATCTATAAAAATAAACATGTTACAACGTATTGTCAGTCTTTGGGATCAATAAACAAAGATGACTGAGAAAGGGTCAACTCACATGCAATTTCTACATGCTAGATCTCTGTGGACGAACTTGTTTGATTCCAGATACTTCATGCCATCTGCCACCTGAAGCCCAAATTCTAGAAGTGCTTTAACAGTCAGAACCTGAAAAGTACAAACAGACCAATACTAACAAACAGACACATACAAACATGGAGACACACACAGAGAAGGAGAGGTCAAGATTTACAGATACTTGCCCTGTATAGTCAAACAAAGTAGGTCACAAGATAAACTTTCGTTTTTTTGTACTGGTATGGTATGTAAATTAGTCCAGTGGTTAGTATGCTAGAGGGGGTACAAATCCATACCATGGCAGAAATTCTTTTAGCTATAGGCTCCACTTGCTTCCTTAGCCAACTCAGTTATAACGAGTGCACTGAACATACACTGTATGTAAGCAGCATTCTGCGATATTGTCAAGCTATTGAGCACATGGAATCTGCCGGTGAATCAATTCATGATTTCTGTATCATATAATGTACAATTGATTTCAAATAAAGGCTACATGCAAATTCATTACTTCATTCAAGCTACATTAATCGCAACATACAGAAGATAAAACTAAAGAATTTATCTTAAACTGACACAAAGTCTCTAAATTAACAATGCATCCGCAATTTCTGCACTCATAACGAATAAATTTTAAACTGAACATTGTCTTAAATGAAACGTACATTTGCCTCATTTGAAATGAATGATCTGAGATCTCCATTATCCATGTAAGGCAGAACAATGCAGATGCCCGTGTTGGAAGCACCTGGCTTCAGAATGATTCCAATGAGTCTCAGAATGTGGTCGTGGTTCAACTGATGCATCAAAGTTGCCTCATCCAGGAAGTCAATGACTTCCTGAGGTCGGCTGTCTAATTGATTATCTTCAATTCAAACAAAACAAACATCTAGCAATATAAATAATGATAACCATAGTAATAATTATTAGCCAAAGTACCAGTGTGGTCCAAGATTCATTTAGCACAGTTACATAAGGCAGCTTACAACACTGACATCATCTTGCAACTAATATCATAAAAAAACATGGTTGTAGCTAACGGAAGCAACAGAGTATTTCCCCAGAAGGGGCATATTGCCTAATTAGCATAAAGAGACTCTGCATGAAACTCTGCTGGGTTATTAACCAATAGCTCAGAGCAACTGTTCTCAGTAAGGAAAAAGCTGGACTACATGACATTTTAGCCTATTTTAAAACATCCATTTCAGCCTTTCAAAACATCCATCTTTACAACTCTCTTGAAAGGTTATAACACCTGTCTAACATTTTAAGATTATTCCTTAGCACTTGTTTCTCCAAATTTTTTCAAATCCAAATACACATAGAACTGAAAAATCAAGAGTTTGTAATGTCTATGTGAATACACACTATGGTGAATACAGTAGATCTAGAAAAATGAAGATATAGTTTAAAGAGTTACGTGGTGTGGTCAAACTGACCTCGTAGCATTTTCACGGCCACTTGCATGGGAGTATTTTCATTGCCCGTCAACTCCCCAACATACACTTGACCAAAGTTTCCTTAACACATGATAAACGAATCATTATAACATAGCATAACAAGGGCTTAAAGTGGTTTAGAAGAAGCGTTATCTGAGTCAGAACGACAGCAAGTTACCCTGGAACCCTTAATAGCCCAATCCACATAGCTTCTTCTTAGAAGTTAGTGTCCACTGAGACAGCATTGTCATCCAAACCATTCCACAAACCTTGCCCTGAAGAATTTTCGACCTAAAGTTCCTTTGGGTTTCTTCAATAATTTGTACCTATGTCCTTGAGTGACCTTGCTTGGTGCTAGTTCAAAGAACCTCTCCCAATGCACTGCATCCTTATGAGTGATAACCTTATAAACTTCAATTACGATCTTAAGAAAGATCCATGTTCACATCATTAAAAACAGTGTGTACAGTGTATGCAAAGTACTGAACAATTAAAGAACTTAGTCATTATGTTTATTAAGGGCCACACAATCTATAATAATTCAGATATTTATTAAAAAGACAGCAATAGACTAAGCATTTTAAATAAAATGTTTTATGCCAATAAATAGAATGGTATTCAGATACATTACTACAATTCACAAATAAATACACAAAAATGGCAACACATACTTTAATCACAAGTCATGTTTCTAATGCATTCATACTGTTGATGGGAACCTGTTGGCTGGTTCCACATGTGTGCATGGGCCAGCCACTGGTAACTCTTCTTCTAGTTTACTGTGCATTGCTTCCTAACTGATGTAATAGCCTAGTTGTAAATGACATTTACGTTATAATACAGGCAAGTGCACAGAGTGCCTCTGATTTGTTTTACGTTTTTAAATAAGCACTACCGGTATATAAATATCCAATTACAATTACAATCTTGGCAATGCACTGTAGAGTTGAATATTAATTTTTAACTCATACTTTCGCAAATATAACTTTAAAAATAATGCATAAATTATTTTTCAATCGTTATCATTTCTTTAGGAGGTGCTATAAAACTTAAACATAACAAAATGATGCAAAAAATCTGGATGTAAATAAACCTTGTCCAATCATCCTGGTCAGCGTCAGATCCTGGCCTTCGAGCAGACAGTCTTCGACCTTCAACCTTAAGTCATCAGGAAGCTTGCACAAGAACGCCTCCAACGTCGAATTCAGTGGAGTGAGGTACATGCTACGAGATTCTGGACACAAGAAATCAACAATGCATAAGCTCATATTATCTTGAAACATTTTGAAACTGGTACATTTTCACTGGTGTCATATCATTAACCCTGACACCCACATTCGTTTTGCCCAAATTGTGGCAACCAGTGGCCAGTTAAGAATGTAATGGGGTCCATCAAATGTGGGTGTCAGGAAATTAAAGTCAGAATCGGTGGTAAAATATTGAGCCTGCTCCGGCAACAGAAAACTTCATGAAATATTATCAGAAAAATCACAGTCAACAATACTAAATAGAGGCAGAAAAGTTATTATTATTAAACTCAAAAATTCATATTCATGCAACATGAGAACAGTTTTAATCAAACAACATGCTGAAGAGAAATTATTTTCAGTGTTACTTCTCATTGCTAAAACAGTTTAACACCTCAAACTAGAAATTCAATTTAAAATCACAAAGATATAACACATTACACAGAGTGCTAATTATGCTATATTTACAAGTAGGCCTATAGCAAATAATGTTACATTACATAACATTTGACTCACATTAAAATATCTTACATCACTTTACACTTCATCTTTGACACCAATAAGAAAACGGAAACCACCAAAAATCAATGAACGAGTTATTCACTTAGCGTCTTCTTCTTAGATGGTAAGTAGAGGTTCGTTGGACGATAAATCTCTTCCGTGGAGGCGCTCAGGTGATCGAAATGTTTCAGTGGTCGTTTGCGTCTTGCCAGTACGCATATGACGATGACGATGACGATGATGATAAGTACAACTAAGGAGGCAGCAATAACGCTGTATTTCATGACAGGATCAGTGTCACAACTCTCGTCATATTCCAAGTAACCTGGACTATTCAGTATATTTCCCACAGCCACCTGCAAAAACACATTCAAGTGTAAATGTGTGAATAGGAAAAGCAACCCAGGAAAAGACAAAGAAATGCATTACTTAATGTAGAATGTAAGATGAAGCCATTAAGTTGCGTTGTGTCAGCTTGATTATCTTTCATTAAACGATTATTGACTGATTGTGGTTTATCAGAAGCTCCTACATCTTGCAACACTTTAAAGTGCACCATTCTGGTGGGACATACCTGTCATGCAAATAAACAAAGTTTCCACATCATAAGGAGTGCACCCAGCTAAACAGTTACAATAATTATTGCCAACAGAAAAAGTGACAAGATTCCAAAAATGCAGATTCAAACCTTGACAGCTGGAAATCCATTAGGACTGAAAATCTCATTTTCTGGTTCTGGTTGATGAACGGGTGGTGTACAGGTAATCTGGTTACTGGTAAGCTGAGTGACGTGGCACGGCTGACGACCAACAGTAACTACGTAATCATCAAATCCAGCTCCCAAGTCCAAATTACAACCCTGTGCAGAAGTTATTTACAGTGCAAAACAGTTTTAGCTACCAGTAATTAAAAGCAAAATCTTTCAAATCAAAATGCCAGTTACAGAAATGATCTTTATTTATTGATGAAACTCAATTTATCATATTAATGCAGTTTATGCAATGCAATCATATGTTTCACTTAGCTGTAAACGTCATCATTATGCCAATTTTCTTCTTCAACATGTACCGGTATACATCTTTCTCATGGTTATAGCACTCATCTAAAGTGGAAGCCTTCCCTGAGACGGTTACTGTTTAGTCAGACCTTGAGCAAGTCCTTTTATCAAAATTTCTTTGCCTCTTGGATTCAGATTTTACTGACCGTGAGTGGACATTAAATATGCATGATACAATACAAATAATCATAATACTGAGGATAAATGTAAATTTATAGGTCTCAATCCACACTGACACCAAGTAAATCTTTTGTTACATTACAATAACTGAGCTGAAGAACAGTTGTATTCATACACTACCTTAATGATCAAGCTAGAGTCATTGTGTGGTTGACATAGTTGCAACTTCTTGATGCGATCTGGCTCATTAAAGCCATAAATGGTTGGGTTTTCATAGACATCTAGTAAACCATAGCGTGGCAAGGTCTCACTGAGGTTGAGGTATTTGTTAACACCATCAAAAATGAAACCGATGTAGAAACGCAGATCATCCCTGGAATCATTCTTCAGATCTGGAAGTGTATGATTAAGTGTTCCAGGCATGACATCGCGTTTCCTGAAGGTGTTTTCCCGTCTTGGTAGAACTAATCTCGGTGTTGGACAAATCAGGGTCTTCTCAACATGCAAACAAGGCTGTGAAGCACGGAAAAAAATCAAACAATCAGATAGAAATTCATTGTATATGAAAAACAGTTTAAAACTATTTGTAAGTCATAGGCCAGAACTACAATATACAGGCTATGAGCCAAGAACAAACCTAATAAAATATTGCCACCTTTCAGATGTACCTAACCAACTGTCTGACTGTCTTTGCATTCCAATTGAGAATCAACCATGTTCTAACATAATCTATTCTTATCTGAGCTAATTCAATTTAAGTTTATTCATTTTAATCCAATCATATCTAATATAGCTTCTGTGGTAGAGAAACTGAATGAACAAGGCATGAACTGGTGCCATACTAGAGCCAAAGGACAAATTTAGTCAATTCCAGATCAGTGTATTGAGAGGTAACCCACTCAAGTAAAGGGTTAATCAAATGATAAAAATAAGTACACACTCTGTTATGCTCACTGAGGACATAGGATACTGGTAGGCTGTTTCCAGGTCTTTTTGTACTTCCCTATTAAAGCTACATTTTCAAACAGACTCACCCTGGAATACAGCATGCAAACCAATGTAGCTTAGCAGCAACCATTGACTAAAGTTTTGAGCATTATTACAGTGGTGCCATAGAAATTCTTGGATGATGGCAATGATTTAGTAATATTATTACAATTATTATTATTAATATTACCTTACCTTCACATGTAGATAAAATGAAATACACACACATAGTAGAAACTAAATAGCCAGAATGGAAGACTTGGAAAAACGTCACCAAAACAGAAGACAGAGTTATTTATGTACCGAAGTGAAAACTGTGACGGTGTCTGATCCCCATTCATGCGTCTGATGCATCATCACTCGAAGACGAGGCATGGCAACTGACCTCAGACTTGACCCCACAACAGTCAGGTTAATGCCACCACTACTTTAAAATGAAACAAAAATAATAATATTCAGCATTAGTTATTACCATTTCTAATGTCTGACTTATTCTAACACATCTGGTACAACAGATGCTATTTTTTTATCATCCTGAAAATTCTCCCTATCAGAATAAAGCATGATTGCTTTTTCCTTAAGTTGAAATAAGTTAAAAGAAAACAGTGCTCTAAAATAGTGACACACACAGCTCTACGGAAGCAACCATTTCTAAACGACTGATGCCCATAGACAGAAGTCTAAAAACAAAACTTCATTTCACGATCATTAATTTGTTACTTTAGCAATTTTAAACTCAATATAGTGCCACTGCTTTGAAAATGAAAAAAACTGCTACTATTAGCCTACAATGGCATTTTTAAAGATTGTATTACGATCCATATACTGCAGCTTTTTTACTAATTCATATGCTTAGCATTGGTTAGTGCTGAAGTTTAATTCTTTCTGGATTGTTTATACTCCGTTGTCTACTTTTAGGTTTCAGAGGTTTTACGACTTCAGCTGGTTCTGTCCAACAGACCATGGCTTTTCAGTGTGGGTTCGTTTAGAAGTGACAATCGACCGATGTCATTTCAATTATGATAACAGACGTATTAGCTATTTCAGATGAGAGTAACGTTAGGTAAGTGACTGCTTACCTTTCAATAGTTCTGAGAGGCCAGACACTTTCGATAATTGGGTCAGGGTAATAGGTAAATCCATCTTTAGGTGTGAGGGTTTGTCCGTTAGGTAGTCGAATGGTCACTGGCAGAGACTGATTCAACAGTTCAGACATGTTGGATAGAGGAACAGTTACACAGACCACTTGAATGACAAGGCTACAAATCATCAAAACCAAGATGATATACTCCCTAAGATCAGGTGGAGCACAAAGCCTTAAGACAATTACGTGTAGCATCAAGATCTAAAACCCAGTGCATTTATTCATCACCAACCAGTGCCGGGCCTGCATTGTAGCATGATTAGACATGACAGCATCAGTAAGCAGCATTCTTTTCTTCGAGGAGGAAGCATGTTCTATGTTGCAAAGCGAGCGCACAAACCAATTGGCTAAATCATGGAAGAGAAAAGTTTCAATACTGAGCAGACATTCAGAGTCAGATTTTACAGTCTGCTGCCCTGGTCAAGTTTTCTTGGAATGGAGTGATTAAGATTGAATCAGAACTGTGTAGGCCTAGTAATCGTAATCGTTAAATCTCGAAATTTCTGCAGCGCCTAAAAAAGCAGTCGTGGGAATAAGCTTACTAACAGGCAATTACTCACCAAAACAATTACTAATCAACAAGCAAACAAAACCTTAAAAATTTGAAGAGCTAAGTAAAGCACATGCCTGGAATTGTAGTCAATTAAACAGGGAAATGATCCAATGCTGACAATGAGACCTCTGACATCACGCACAAAGCCAATGCTCATGCTGACAACAGTTCCTCCTGACTCCGGACCAAAGTTTGGGTAGAAACTGGCAAAGTATGACTCCTATGGATGAAAATACAACACAAAAGTCTTCTCATTTCTAATTCATACGATTCCATGAACTACAATGTAACTCACAAGCATTAAAAAAGCATACATTGAAGAGGTTGTCCAACCTCTCTACACAGACTCATCATTTGGATAGAGCTCAAACCAATAACATTCATGCTACAAGACAAGCACTCTTGTAATCATCACCAACACCATAACCAAGAACCACCATAACGAAGTCTCACCAAAACCAACACTCAGTCAATCACAAAACGCTACTACACACACTCATGCATGCATGTATGCATGCACACACTATTACTCATCACAGTACTTTACAATTTATCCATATTTCTGCATTTGTATAGATTGATCCTATAATGAAGAGAAAACATTCAGCCTTTGAATAAGATGAGCTCTGTTGGCTGTTTGAGCGCTAGTGAATGTGATTCTAAGAAAATGCAATCATCTACTTAACATTATTGACATTACTACAATCAATCATTTAGATATTTCAGAACATTTTCACTATATTAGTAGGCAATGATAAAGATAATTATCAGATCATAATGAGGCTTGGCAAATGAAGAAATCCAACTTAAAATATATTGTAAAATTAGAACTAACGCATCTCCTGCCGCCAAGACTGACATCACCCTCTGCGAGGCGACAGCTGCACTGGCCAGTGATGTCATTGCAAGCAGCGCCATCTACTGTTCCAAGAACAGAGCAGTTGCAGGGGACACACCCCTCAACATATTCATCCCGAAGATCGTAAAATCCCGGCTGACAACGATCACAGGATCTTGTTCCAACATTCCTCTTGCACGGACACTGCCCAGTTTCCACGTCACAGACAGCACTTCGGTTGATGGTACCAAGAGCAAAGCAATCACAAGTGTCACATCCAGGACCTGATTTCGACCAGAATGTCTCTGGCCGACAGCGGTAACAAGTTGAGCCTTCGACGTTTCTCGTGCAAGCGCACTCTCCCATGTTGACATCACAAGAGACTGTGTTGTTGACGTGACAATGGCACATCTGACAACCGTCAACGTTCGATTCCGTCAGATTGTAGAAGCCGTTGGCGCAGACGTCACATTGGTGTCCTCTGACGTTTGGCTTGCAAAGGCACTGTCCACTGTCCTGTCCAATCAAATGTAACGTAATGTAAGTAAGAAAACCTTCATATGAGGCAAACACAGGGCTTTCAAAATTAGCACAGCATCAGTCCCATTGACAGGGCTTAAAATCATTATAGAAATATTCAAATGCATAACACATACTCACATATGTACTTCACACGTGCATACATACATAAATAACTACATACAAACATTACATAAACAAATGTATGCACATATACCTACCAACCTACATACATACATACATGTCTACTTATATTATATATATAATTATATGTGTATGTGAGAGACAGACAGACAGACAGACACAGAAACAGACAGACAGAAACAGAAACAGAGAATCAGAAAGAGAGAGGAGGCGGCAGACCGTGGTGGTGGCCACTGGATGCAGATAGCCAGACAGAGAGAGAAGACACTGTCATTGTCGACATTTACTCAGTCTGATGATGACGATAATGATGATGATGATACATGCTGGGACTTCATCTCTGTCTCTCTTCTCTATCTGTCTCTCTTTGTCTGTATGGCTCTATTTCTCTCTATGTGTTCCTTTTTTGCATTGGAAGAACCTATTCATGTCCCACTGGATACTGGCCCATTGCACCCACTCTACACTGCATACCTTTGCTACATGGCGTCAGTCAGGCTGTCTGCATTTGCATCTGCCAACCCTTCACGCTTCTCTCAGACATTACATTCTTCTGATAGCTAGCCACCCACAGACAAGATGAATACAATGACCAATAAAAGCTGGACTTATGCCCTGCTTTTTCATCATCTGTCGCCATAGACGCCATGGATGATATAAGCAGGACAGAAGCCCAGCCTATAGCCCTACCCCACACATACAAACACATATACATTGCAAAAGCATATTGGGTAGGCTAATTATGAGACAAGGTAAGGTATGGTGAAGTAATTTCTGAGGGCTTCTGATACAGTATTTCAGCATTAATGAAAAGCAAAATTAGTCGTCTTATTTCAAAGTCTGTTGCCACCTTTCTAAATGCATAAATTTAGGAGTTCAGCTATTGGTGTCTCATGTGAAATCAAGACTGCAATCTCTAAAGAAAAGTAAGCCACACTCATCACCATTATAAATGCAGAGATTTAATTTAGAGAAAAATTTATCCTATTACGACTAAAGTAGTGGGGAAGTTCTGCTTTTAAATATAGACACTATTTAATTAATTATAGTGAACAAGAGACATTATTCTCTTGCTCTTCAGAGATGTTGAACTTTAAAAGAAAGACCTCACCACATCACAGCTGCTGCTGCTGTTAATTGTACCACGCAAATCACAATCACATGGGAGACAGGTGCGATCTTTTGCTGAAGAGTTGAGGTAAAACCCAGTGACACATGTCTCACAGTTTAATCCAGAAGTCGTAGAGTTGTCACCACAAATGCACGACTGAAGATCAGGATTACACACACTGTCACGGCCATAACAGTAACACCTGCAACATAACATGATCCATTATTATTATTATTTTCGTATTTATTAAGAAATATTATCGACAGACAAAACATCAGTTTATGATGCTGAGCAACAATGTGTGAAGGACTTACTCAAGGTCCCTGTCAGTGTTAATTTCGTGAACGAAACGAAAACGAGAACGAAAAAGATTAGACAGTCGTTCACGAAAACGAAAACGAGAACTAGAAAGAAATTGTGAACTGAAACTAAATAAAAACGAGAAAGAATTGACGTGGAACGAAATAAAAACGAGAACGATATTGAAATCTTGAACTAAAACTATACAAAATACAAGAATCTATTGTGGTAGAAATTTCGGCGGCGACGCTGTTAAACGGCGCCCATGTTTAAATTGCTGTCACCCTACCCCACTTGGCTCTATGCCATAAAGAAGCCAGAGGGGGAAGGGCAGTCCAGGCAGTGGCGTCTTAACCTCCGACCGGGAATTGGAGAACAAACCCCCACTCTGGCCGACTTATATATGAGACCTAGATCTAGTCATTGAGAATTATATTGCAGGCCATTATATTATCGGAAATCAACAACCCCCAGTTTATATTCAAAGCGTGTGTAAACTCTCCCCCATTTCCTGGCAGCCGTGGGAGATCTTTATCCCAACCCCCATTGGCAGACACCACTGGGGGAAGGTGGCTATTCGGACTTAAACTCATTTTATGGCTCAGTTCCTCTTTAATTAACCCCCTCCCTTCTAGCTGCCTCTTGTTCACCACACTTGCTGAAGGCCAGCAGTGTTAATTTCGTGAACGAACTAAAACGAGAACGGAAAAGATTTGATGAATAGTAACTAAACTAAAACTAAAATGATTATCAGACATAAAACTAAAACTAGAACTAAACTGAAATGATTGATACCGAACTAAATAAAAACTAGAATAAAAATGATTTTCTGAACTAAAATAACACTGCTGCTACTCCCTGTGCAGCAATGCATTCTTTCGTTTTCTGGACCTGGACTCTGATATTCCATATTCCCTCCCTGTAACTTTTCCCTCTGCTCAGACAATTTGTCTTTTCGTTCTTTACTAAAGACTTGTCCTTCTGAAATTGCTATCCACTATCCACCACAGACTCTCTCTCTCTCTCTCTCTCTCTCTCTCTCTCTCTCTCTCTCTCTCTCTCTCTCTCTCTCTCTCTCTCTCTCTCTCTCTCTCTCTCCCTCTCTCTCTCTCTCTTTTTTTTCTCTCTCTCCCTGGCAGACTGATTTTCTGGATGTTCCCCTGATTAGTGATTACGGCTTGGTTTTGGTGCACTACAGAAGCTCCTAATTAATACTAATAATGCAGTAGCTGTCTCAGTTAAGGCTCAACTCTGCACATTGCATTACAAGGCATGCACTTAAACCAATTGAATACTTTGTCACATATTTCATGCCTCAACAAAAACTCCTTAGAATTGCTGTTTTTTTTCATTCAAAGTTGATTTCTTAAGTTGAAGCTGATGCTACTGTAATAATACTTACGTTGCATTGACCACGACTTCATACAAGGCATGGTACCGGTACAACGGATGATCGACGGGGAACCCAGTCAATGAGATATTAATAGCGCTGGCCAGAGTAAAATTGTGGAGTTGGTCTTCATCACCTGGTACCTCTCTGAAGAATTCGAAGGTCAGAGAGCCACTTAACGATGGCTGACCAGTGATTGTTCTGCAAACAATAGAATGCAATGTAAACAGAGGTTACTTTTTTTCCTAATATAAATGTAAGCAGTGGATGAAAAAGTGGATGACCAATTCTATGCAGAACTTCAGTAACAAAAGTAAATCTCCCAATGTAACTGAATTGTAGGGAAGTTTTCAATTTCAATTCTAAGCACTTGGGCCTAAAAGTTGGAAAAACACAAATCCCATATGGACAATTCTCAAGGTCCAGGACCTCCGGATTCATCCACATGCCAGTACTAGACTAATTCCAAGGTCCTGGACACAGAACATCACTGGACTTGCCAATAGTTCCCAGCTCATCATGGTACCAAATCATACTGTTAAGTTCTGTAATTAGTCATTTATTTTGCATTGGTGACTAATGCATTGTTATGTACAAATTTAAGTTGTTTTGTGTTAAACCCACAATCATGGAAAGATGGCACAACAAGAGAAGCAATTCAATTACACAGTAATTACACAATTACACATTAATTACACAATTAATTATATTATTACACTTCAATATAAATACAAGTACCTGTAAACATCATTAAAAGTGCACTGATTAATATAAAGAAAATATATTCATTTCTGTGGCACTTGTATTTCTTCCATAACCAGTCTTACAGAGGCACCAAAAACTGCAGTGGATTGCTTCCAGAATTTCTTCAAATTCATTTACAATATTTATTAACACTTTAATTGGTTTCATTTTCTGTCTTCCGATGTAATAATGCATTCAAATTCTGAAGGAAATTAGAATCAACCTATTTTGAACTCTGCATTGACAAATAAAAAGTCCACTAAACAAATCATAGCATCTGCTCACAGAGAGCTTGTGATTACGCTGGTGCGGTGCCATGTACTAAGCTTTCAAGTAGCTCTATAGAAATGTCAGCTAATACGATTATGTTTAAAATCCAACAAAAATAAATTAGAACACAAAACAACTGAAATTTGTACAAAGTGCTACAGCAGTTCAAAAGTGCACTCTGAAGTCTGAAGAAGGTTTATTTTAGAGTGTAAAACTATGAAACTTGACTGAACACTTACTGGCAAGGAACACCTAATCCTGTGTTGATGGACGAGTCTGAACAGTTTCGGCTGAAGCTTTGCCATGGTTCCCATGACGACAGCGGTGAACGCTTCCTATGGATGGTCGTTACTAATGGAAACGGACTGTGGAAAAACAGATGCACTGACCGAACCTAAGAACGTCAACACAGAATACGATCTGCTAATCATTCTGATCAAATCCATCAGCCATTCACAGAAATCTAGAACAGGTAACCAATTTCAATCATACAGAACTGATATACTATGCATACATTTAATATTTTGTTACCGGTGCATGTTAGTCAAGTGGTTAGCGGGCCGTACTGTCATTCAGAGGTTGGGCTCAAATATTTCACAATATTACAGGACATTGTCTGGTATTGATTAGTACTTGCATAACTTGTAAACCTTATAATATTAGTATCATACACTGTGCATTGCGAATGTGTCAATTAGTAATTCCAATAAATTTGATTTGATTTGATTTGATTATCATATCTAGTAAGTCATGACCTGACCTATATTAAATTCATAAACTGACCTTGAAAACAGAGTGAGTCCACTAACAGGCATGACCTCAATGAAATAACAGCGACCACCTAAGAGACCATTGATAAATGTCTTCATTATGATAACGGCTCTATAGAAGTCATTAGATAATATGAGAAATTAAAGAATTTGCAGTGCTAATTGGCAAAACTGTTTGCATCATACACACAATTACATCTACGGACTCAACATACCTGATAAATGCTTCCAAAATCAATGACAATGGAATTAGTTTCCAGTGAGCTGTTGACTTGTGATATCCAGAAAGTATTCAGATCATCATCAGTTATGAAATCAATTGGATGGGCAAAGTGGTTGAGTCTGGGCACTGAGTCGGGAAGGCTTAGGTTTCCAGGATTCTGTTGACATAGCCCTGAATCACTGGGTACCAGTGCAGGGTACCTAGATGGACAGGTGCAGTTAGGTTGGATTAAATGGTCATCATCCGTCAGCAACCGATTGTAGATGTACTGCACCTCCCTAAAAATAAAGACTTTCATAATGAAACCAATTCTCCATTTTGTCAACAAGATATCACAACAAAAACACATGGAAAAGGCTAAAATAGAAGCACACCAGACGCTCGTAACAATGCTGGGCACTGATTCTGCAAGTCATGTCAAGAACCGCCTTATATCAAGGTTATTTAAAATGAGGTAATTTTTCTACAGCTGAACTCATTTTGGGATCAAAGTCCCTGATGTATGTTATGTTAGAATATTGATTCAGCATGTCATGAGGTGTCTCCAGTGTAGTCTCAAAACGCACACCTACTGTAAAATAGAAATTAAGAAGACTGTTATTAGATGATGTTAAAGTGAATCCAAATTATACAAATTTACTGAAACAAACTCAACCACTGTATGGAATTGGGTCTGTACAAGTCTATGAAAGTGAGGAATACTTCTGAGAGGAAAGAGGCCTAGAGGAAAGTGCAATGGTGCAGAGGAGAAACTGCCAGTTTACGAAACCTGTGTTTAAAAACCAAGGTTGTCTCACCGGTATAAAAAGCTCATTGCACAACTGCTGCCAATTGCAAATCGATAGCAAAATTAAGAACACGTCATTGCTACTGAATGAAATGTTAGCTAACCTGTTTGACAGGGCTCCAAAATATATCTGGACATTTTGCATATAACCAACAAACTGCGACTGTCCTGTAAAGAAACAGACACACCTAGAATTCATTAAGATAAAATAATCAGAATTGATGTGGAATTTCAATAACTGTCATCTAACTTCTGCCGACAAACTGCACTGGTTTCCCAGTCACTTTCAGTACATGCCCATCGTTAAAGGGTTAAACCATAGTTGTGAATCTGAATCCATTAATTAAAGAAGATTAGTTAAACTTCGATGGGACAGGCTGTGGTGGGTAAGCAAGTTGACTTCCATTTATGCAAGAGCATCAAAGTTTACCAAGCGGTCTCCTGGTCTCCTAGGACTGATCTCCCAGATTTCGATAAAAGTTATCTCCCGGTCTCAAAAACTTAATGAACAGAGCAGTTTCATTCAGGAGTATACAAGCACTGAGCATGTCAGAAACTCACAGAAAGTGCTGGAGCTTACCAGAGATTGACTGACCAAGATGACACTTGTTTGCTATGTTACGCTGCAAAAGGCTCAGTTGAAAGACACCGGGAGGAAGGACTTCACCATTCAGGAATATATTAATGAAGTCATCATATACCTAGAATTGAAAATCATGATCCAATGGCATTACCAGAATTCTCACACATGAATGTTTCATTGTAGATAAAAAAATATTTAAATTTACACATGATAAGATTTGTAAATATTGATGTTTAAATAATAACTGTGAACAATAAATTTACGTAATTAATATACTGTACCTGCTTACTTAAATTTATTCCTGGATTTCGCTGTTCAGTCTTGAAAAAACTTTCCAGTAGTAGGTTATTCTTCCATATACAAACTTACACTGGACAACACTACTCTAACCTACATCAGACTAAACTGCACTAGACTAAACTACACCAGCCTAAACTACACTTCACTAGATTTGACTAAACCAGACTATCTTATAATAAGATCAGGTGGGTTGGCAAGGAAGAACTCATATTTAAGAAAGATGTTCCACAAATGATATCAAAGCACAAGACATGAAAATTGGTGAAGCAGCCTACCACAAAGGCCAGATGATTCCACTGGTTAAGAGGTAGCTGCCAGGAAGGTTCCTCCAACAAAATAGATCCAGATTGGATCTTGATCCTTCCTGACTCCAAATCGATCTTAAGCAGCGGATATGACGAACTAGCAATTTCAACCAAAGTTCTGAAAACCACACAGCAAAACCATGCAAAAAACACTATCAATAAATTCATTTACTTTCCAAAAGATTTATATACACTTCACAATCAAATAAAAATGCATACCCCTGGCTAGAGCTGTACCGATTAAACGGCCATACGCGTATGCTCGGGCCGATTATTAGAACAATCGGCATAATCGGGTATCGGCAGAAATAATCGGTTAATCGGTGCCGATAGACAAAATTGTGTTATAATTTAATATTTTACTTGAATTTTTGCATATTCCAAGTTTTTTATCGACTTTCATCTATCGTTTCTACGTCCCTTATTATTTATGCATTAAAACATATCGTTAAGAACTTCCCAACTTAATTTAAACGTCCACCCTTATAGTTGTGACGATAGATTACTGGTTTATGTTTCGGAACCGCACATTTTGACTAAAAAGGTAATGAATAATTCGGCCTCATTATGGGAATTGGCAGTTTAATAATCGGCTATACGCGGTACCGGGCTATCGGCAATTTAATAATCGGCTATACGCGGTATCGGCATAATCGCCAAAAAGCGATATCGGTCTGAGCTCTACCCCTGGCAAGTTCAATTCAGAGCAGCGCAGACAATGGTTCACATTGTTGATGCTTGTCTGCAGACATGTGTCAATTGCGGACAAGTAGTTCTTCATCTCATGGCAAAACATTTAGAGGTCAGATAGGGCAATTTAAATCATATCCTCAATTATACAGGAAGCCAATGCAGATGACCGAGTGGGATAAGGATTTGTATGAGGAGGTGCGTTATACCGGGTGTGCCAGAGAAGTCTGGATGTGTTGAACCCTGTTGAGTTCAAGATGTGAGATACATGGCCTGTTTTACCTATAAAACTCTGACAACGAGCACTCCCACCTACTTTCAACCACTATTATCTCCACAGGTCCCTTCCAGCAGTCTGAGATCTTCAGATATGGGCCTTTTGGTTGAGCCTCAATGTAGCACCATCATGGATTCCTGTGCATTCCATGTTGCTGTACCCAAGGAATGGAATTGCCTACCAATGTCTGTCTGATGCTCGAACTCTATCTCTTCCTTTAAGAAACGCCTCAAAACTCACTATTTCTCACTGGCTATCGAACATCTGGCTATCTCTCTGCTCTGCACCTGGTGACCGACTAAACGCGTATCAGATTCTCATTTCTGTGTGACCAGCAGGGCCAGCAACACTGCAGAATAGATGTCTGCGACCCGGTGACATGAAGCTCAGCCTGCCTAGAACAATGGAGAGAACCATGGCGTTGGACGCTCAGGGTGGAGCAGCAGAGCTCTTGTAAGTAAACAGAGGCCACACCCGCAAGGCAGTGCCAGATACGCCATAGGCCTACTGCTTAGCATGAAATGTTATGTACGTCAAAGCTATTAACTTAACATGCCATACTGATTAACATGCCAAAAAAGAAGTGCAGTGTAGCACCAACTATAGACTTTTTCAGCATTATCCCTTTTTACGTGCGGTCTTGCTTCTATGCCATATCTCAAGGCATGTCTACCCCCTGACCCCTCTGATGACTTCATGTTAACGAGTCCACAATTTACTGTTATCTGATTGCAGAACTTTCATTGTGTGAACAACAAAGAAATGTTTATATTAGAAATTGCTCTAACAGAGACGGACAGTGTCATCTGACTTTGTAAGATTGGCTTCCAGGTGTGTGTGTGTGTGTGTGTGTGTGTGTGTGTGTGTGTGTGCGCGCGCGCGTAGCATCATAACAATTATTAACACTGTATTTCAAATTTATGTCTTAGAACAACCCCTTGGGGGTCTGTTGTGAAGAGCCCATATATCACCCTTAATGGTTGGGTGAAAACCTATTGCTTCTTTTCAGATTCATGACAACCATTCAGTTCAACCAAATCAGTGACATCGCAAGCAGTCACGAAATCGTAAAGCTTATTTTCTCGTTTTGAAATGACACTAAATCTTGTATACCACACACAATATTAAATGTACTGAATACACACCTTGGCAGAGATTTTTATTTAAAAGTACTTTTGCAATGCTTTTGTGGTAAAATGGGCCTTAGAAATGTACAAGAGATTCTGATAAAAGAAAAGTTGTGCAAAGTGTGGGGGCCGATAGCGCATTGGATAACACACTGGCATAGAGAGCGACAGGTACCGAGATAGAGTCCCGTAGGCGGACAAGCTTTGTAGGCTGCTATTAG
This sequence comes from Aporrectodea caliginosa, assembly GCA_020284085.1. Classification (NCBI taxonomy): domain Eukaryota; kingdom Metazoa; phylum Annelida; class Clitellata; order Crassiclitellata; family Lumbricidae; genus Aporrectodea; species Aporrectodea caliginosa. The sequence continues at coordinate 1,174,363 of JACEVL010000491.1, read as the reverse complement.
TGCCGTGTATTGCAGGTTGTCTGTTCTGTTAGTAGTTAAGATTTATGTCTTCTGTCATTTGTGTTCTTGTGAATTGTTTAATTGGCATAACATGTAAATGTACAGTGCAGTGCGTTTGTCAGACACTTAATTAAAGAAAAGATTATTATTATTATTATTATTATTAAGTAGACATTTGAAAGGAAGAATAATGTCACCTACAAACAAGAGAAAGATAACAAGACATGAGATAGAAGACAATAGCAATAAAAGATTCCAAATTATTCTTATCTGGATAATAAACAAATTATACAAGATTTTATTAAAGTGGAGAAATAAGGACAGGAATGCAAGAATGATGACACATTGCAGAAATTTGTGCATTTATTCTATTGTAGTGTATTGTATTTTGAGTGGCGGCACCAGCCATACAATTTCAGCAGGTCGTGTCAGGGTCATGGGAGTTATTCAGCAGGTCGAAGTAATTAATGTTTGAGTTTGACGCATCAAGCAATGGCGGCAAAGAATACTTAAGAATTTCAATTTTAGAGTTTACAACGTAGACTTCTATTGACATACGAGATAAAACGTAAAAAAGTTGTTCAGATATAATAATTGCACTAGTGATCTTAAGGGTCAGATGCTAACGTTTTATATGTAAAGAAGATATTAAAAATTCCGAAGAAGTTTACACAGCAGTACGTAGTAAGTAGGCAGGTCATAAGGCAGGTTTCTCAGAGTACAATAGGCAGGTCAAATGACCTACCGCGACCCATGGCAGCGCTGCCACTGTGTATGAAACACTCCTTAACATCTCAGCACCCTAATATTCAGGAGATGAAATAACTTATCGGTTAGCATTGCTTCCCTCTGGTAACGTATTCTGTATCGGCTTTGCTCTCTCATCTGGCAAAGCGTCTTGGGTGCAGCTCCTCGCTACTTATGTTCCACCTTTACTCTCTTCCTCTCTTTCCAGGTCGCTCAGCCCTCCGTTCCTCTACTTGGGAGGATGACTTTTTGGTTCCATTTGCCCGCACTGCTACAATGCAGCGCTGAGCATTCTCTGTTGTTGGTCCAAGAGCTTGGAATGACTTGCCATCTTTCCTTCGCCTTTCTCCTCGTATTCACTCGACTTCCTTTTACACCCTATTGAAGACTTTCCTCTATGATCAGGCCTGGCTCAGGAGCACTTCTAAGTAGAGCCCTTGAAGAAGCGCTATATAAATTCTGTGATTGATTGATTGATTGATGACTTACAATTGACAATCAAAGTAGGTCTAGGTACAAAGCATAAGACATTTATCATCTCCAGTAAATTTGCTGTTGCAAAACATTGCAAACTAATTAGTCATGAGATCCAAGCACTACCAGTCAAACTGTCACAGAACCACTTATTAGTATTTGTCAGAAGTCTACCAATGCATACTAGTCTGTCGTGCGGAACAGTCATGATTTAGCTTTCTAAAGCTTTACATAGTCCACATCTTGCAACCAATACCCTTGAGCAACATAAAACTACCTGCCTTATTTCCCTATGTATACTTGTCTGCCTGTCTGCCTTCCTCCCTGCCAACCTGCCTGCCACCCAATACCTGCCTACCAGACAGAGACGGAGACAGACAGACAGACAGACAGACAGACAGACAGACAGAAACCTGCGTGAGAGAGAGGCAGGCACTGCAGATACAGAACGAAATCCCTACCTGCCTACCTTTCTGCCTGTAAGTGTCCCTACCTCCTTGCCTGTCTGCCTCCCTCACTACCTGTCTGCCTTCCTCCCTCGCTGCCTGAGAGACAGAGAAAGAAAATGAGACTGACAGACAGAGACAGACAGAGTGAAATAGAGAGACAGACAGACAGACAGAGACAGAGATAGACAGACAGTCAGAGAGAGAGAGACAGAGAGAGAGACATAGACAGACAGAGACAGAGAAAAATGAAATCCATAACACTCCATAGCTATTGCTATTGCTGCCTCATGGCTAGCTTACGCTACTGCTCTTGTTCACACAGGTGCACATAGTTTCTTCAAATTTTTTAATTTCTGTAAACTACTTAACACAACCATAACCATAACCATAGTTTTTTATTGCTTCAAGTAACAATAACAAAACATCATATCTATACATTCAATAAATCAAAACAAAAAGCAACTGGTGAAAACCTTAAGGGACTACTCTCCCAATGTCAAGGTAATCCAAGCACAAGTGAAAATAGACAGTGACAGGTTATGCAAATAGATTAATAAAGAGTATAATTATGTCTTAGCTAGTTAACTAATTCTTAAGGTAATGTTGTACGTGTCCACATTAAGCATGTAATAATTCATTCATTCATTCTGAGAATTTATATAGCGCCTCTTCAAGATATCTACTCAGAGGCGCTCAAATAACAAGTAAAGTAAGTAAGTAAGTATATCCTTTATTACGCCAAATGCTAACCGCACTTTGGTGTACATTATGAAATATATAATCACGAATAAATCATCCTAATAATAAATGTTTTGTGTGCCAGCCTGTCTGCAACAGGTAGAATTCTGTCATGTTTAATCTTAAGCAACAGGGGCAAACATTTACAAGGGAATGACAAATAAAAGAGTAGATAAGTTGAGTGATTCATGGATGATTTTTATAAGTTTTTAGCAGGAGAGAGCTTCCAGCAAATGCTTTTAAAGTTTGCTTTTAATAATATTACTTAAATAACTACAAATCAGTCTTTTGAGAGAGTTCTGTTACATATCTAAATAAATTCTCTAAACAAAATTTACAATAGATGCTTCTTACCCAGTTGAATTATTCTGCATCTGTGAATAGATCCACATGCTAATTGTAATGTTCCACATGTCTGAGATTATGATCGGAGCCAACCAGCTTTGATCGACGACCAAGAAGCAGTTGCTACCAGTCGAAGCCACAGGTGCCTGAAACCTGACAGAAAACTTCCCAGCAAACTCCGAGGGACTGAGAAATCTGAAGTCCTTTGTGACGCATCCACTCCATCCAGACGAACGTGATTCATCGAGTAAATTGAGAACAATCTCTGGCCGAGCAAGAGCGGCAAAATGATAAAACGTAGAAGGACAAGCGAGGTCACATATACTGCGATTCACACAAGTGGCCTCAGTCAACGTTGATGGTATGTTTTCACAGAACTGTGAGGAACTCTTCATGCCACATGTAGCGTCCTGAGGCCATGTTGTCGGTCGCTTATGCAAGGCTACGTTGAAGAATTCTGCTTCACAGCTAACCAGAGACATGTAATTTAATAATCCAAGAAGCAACCAAAAAATGGTTTTCAACGATTTTTTCTGTAGTCCAGTCATTGATAATGGCACAGATGTCGATCGTGCGCTAGTAGTCTTCCAGAGACTATTATTCATCTGCTGAGCTTGAACAACTTCCTGTGTTTCTGACATCGTTTCACACAAACATCAGGTTGTCTTTGGTTTTAGATTTGAGACAGCAGGCCATGGAAGACACCATGCCAAACAAATACTGCCTTTCCAGTCATCTACAAAGAATAATCAAAAAGCACTAAGGCATAAAGATGACAACTTTAGCATTGAAATCAGTTCAAAACACTTGAACTGTAAACCCCATATAAACTGTTACAGTTTATATAGGTTTAGTCAACATAAAGATGACTTTTTATTTGAATTTTGGTCTAATTAAAGATTTTGAGGAGAGGCATAATCATGTTTTGCAGATGAAGTGCAATGAGAACATTTCAGATGCTAAACATTTGGTAAGAAAGATAGTGAATAAAACAAGAATTGAATTCGATAGAGATAACCACGTAGCATCCTACTTCAAAGACTGTCTCACTACTGAAAGACAGAAAGAGTCCTCAGATGGCTTGAATCTGATGTAAAATGGAGTACACAATCTTTCCACTTGGCAGTGATGTAGGAGTTTGACCAGGAAACAACACCCCACAACTTTGCAGTCACTTTGACAACAATACAATCATATTGACCCATGTCAGTTAGTTTGGCTGAGGATGTTTCTATCAGCTGTGTCATACAAAACCCATCCACAGATTAATTCCTACTTCACAAGCAGTCACCTCAGTCAACAGCTTCATAGTCTCTGTGGTTGACTACTGCAACAGCCTACTTGACAGTCTGCCAAGTTGTCAGCTAGAATGGATAAAGTCTGCTACACTATGCTGCCCATCTCATCTACGGCTGGACAGGTGGACATCATTTAATAAAGTAACTGATCTGCTGTGCAACAACCTACACTGTTTGTATGCTCTTCAGCAAATCATATACAAGCTGTGCTTGATCACATACAAAGCAATGAATGACCTCAAGGTCAGACTATATTTCTGACTTCTGCATTTGAGTAGAAGGCAACAAAACAGATGTCGGCTACTGTCCAGTCCTCATCAAGAAATCCCATGGTCTTCCACAAGGTTTCTCTGTCACTAGACTTATTGCATGGGTCAGTCTTTCCGATCATGTCAAAAATGCACCATCAGTCTCTGGACACATGGAAGTCACTATTGTATTGTATTGTATTGTATCTAAAGATTTATATAGCGCCTCTCTCAGAATAACTATTCAGAAGCGCTCTCAGCACAAAACCCCAGAGGAAAAAGAAACGTCTTTAAAGATTGAAAGACCAAAGAGGAAAAACTAGTCATTAGTTTAGCCCTTAAAGAGGGGGGGAAGGTCATTCCAAGTAGAGTATGCCGAGCTTTCTCAGTTGTAGGACCTCCGTCTGGAATGATCTCCCGCCAGAGCTACATTCATTATTCTGATCAACCCAACTGGGTTTTATAAGTCATTCAAGTCTTTTCTTTAGTTGTGGCTGGCTGGAAGCGCTCCTGAGTAAGTTTCTTGAAGGGGCACTAAATAAATTCTCAAATGAATGAATGAATGACAGTCATGGCTCAAGGTCTATCTTTCTCAAAAATCATGAGACTGTTGTTAATTTTTGAACTCATGTACATATCACTTTATTTGTTCAGCCCCAGCCATTCTACAGCACTTCATAAAGTCATCTTATAATTATTACAATTATTATTTATTAATATTATTAAGATATTAAGCAATCAAGGTGCCACAAGCGATGTGACCCATGTTATGTGGGCACTGAAATAAATAAATACGCCTAAACTAATGACAGCGCTGACTCAACTACCTATTATTCTTGTTTGCATGAATACCTTTTCTTCTTCATTGCCTTTTTCTGTCATGTAATTTTTATTATGAAGCTTCACCATTTAAAAACACAGAATTCAAGTAGCCTACATAGGGCCTATACATATACATTTGAACATACATTATGAACAAGTATTACTTAATTCCTTTGGGTATACTTCGGACTTTCAATGTTGAATCATAATATTTTAAAATATAGCTCAAATAGTTGTTATTACTTTTTACTGTTAGGCCTACATGTTCACAATGTTCGTTCTGACAGTCTTAGGCCTACATGCTGAAGTTACTATAATCTTTACAGGCAAGCGTAATATTATAGGTCTATTCCGTTTAATCAGCTAGGTCTATAGACTACATTGCAAGATAGAATCAAACTTACATCAAAACACAACTCCCGACATGGCAATCGACCGCTTTCAAAAGTAATTTTTCAACTTCCAACAGTTTTAAAAGCCAAATCTAGACTCGTCCCAAGTCCCAACCCAAGTTGCAACGAGTAAACCCGCCTACAACAAATACATAGCGAACAATCGCTGTAAAAAGTCTCTTTAAAAACTCGTCCCTTCGTCGGCTTTGTACAAGGAACCAACAGACCGTAAAAAGCAACATTGGTTCCGACACAAGCACACACAGAACAACGATTAATATAACAGAGCAGCAGAGACAGCGCTGACTCAACTACACGCATTTCTAAACGCTGTCTAAGTGTCTACATACAATATCCGCGCACTGGCACTTATTAGGCTATATCTATGATTGGCACGACATAGTTATTGCAAGTGCACGTTTAGGCCTATCTATAGCATCTTACAATAAGAAAATACAGCAGAGATGTTCCCAACCTGAAAAGCAAAGGAACACGAATGAACTGAATGGTCGCAGATACGCAGCCGGTTCCCGAGTAACCTCTGTGGTGATTGCGCTGATTGCAATGATTCGCTCGAGTTCTTTTACACATGCCCGCAACTGAAGAAACTGATTGATTATACAGTCTGTGGAAATAATGAGGAAGTAGGCCTACTACCATCTGTGGCGCTGATCCAGATTTATGACAAAAATCTAACTTCATGCCAGTGTGCACTTTATGGCTCTAGACATATATATTATGATAATTATTATATCCACAGAATCAAGTCAATGATTTTGCAATGAAGGCCTAGGCCTACATCATGAATTCATCGGCGCTGAAGCCGTTGATGATCAACTGGAGGGCGATGTAGGTGGATATAAAAGGCATAAAAATTAATGTACTACGTCAAGGCTTGACGGTCAAGCGCCTCTGGGGTGAGGAATGAGGATGCCGGTCTCACACAACGACCGTAGCTTAGGCCTATTTCTGAGACTAGAATCGTAGGCTAATCGTAAACTCTAAACACCCAATCGAAAGCCAAGCGCAGGGAGTCAGATTATTCTCGAGCGCTGCATCAAGTCAGAGGGGTTTCCAAATGGTAGTCAAAAGAAGATCCGAGTCCAGTTTCCATGAGGTCCAGGCTCCAGCTCAAGACGGGAAGCAGAGCGGACCAGAGAATGGCCAGATCTACCTGTAGGCCTAATAGGCTACATAGCTTTGGAGCGGGCTAGCATAAACCGGACACGGGGACCTTAAATGACGTGGCATCCATTCAAGCGGTCACCAGTAGTGAAATTCATGAATAACTTCGTATGTAAAGTAAGTATTGTATTGTATTGTATTGTATTGTATCTGGCTATTTTTAAAGCGCTTCTCACAGCAAAAGCCTTTCAGAAGCGCTCGAAGCCTTTCAGAAGTGCTCAAAGTAAGTAAGTAAGTATATTCTGTAATATAACCAGCTGCCAAACAGCGTCGTGCGTTTGCCAGCGTTTAATAAAGAACACGTTTACTTACTTACTAACTAACTAAAATACTAAGTTATGCGGGGAACCAGACTAAAGAAATTAATTAGGAGGCCTATGGCAGATTAACTTGACCCAGTTTGAATCCAATGACCTATATACGTTCATGGAGGACGGGCAACGTTAAGAAGGTTGTTTGAAATGGCGATCGGTCCAACTCTAGAATCCGATCCTGTAAAGGCACCGGTGCCTGATGCAATAAAGGAGGACTTTGGTTATCTAGAACTACCGCCAGATCGCAAGGAAGGATGGATGGTACAGGAAGGATTCAGCGAAAAATTCGTGCGCAAGACCAAAGCCAACCCGTTCGTTCCTATAGGTCGAAGGCTTATTCTGCATAATAATAAAAAAAATATATCGCGCCAAGTTTTAATTAACCGCACAGATACACAAGTTTGTGTTGTTGCCTGAGATATTGTAAAGGACAGAGTTTGGGTGGCAGATCTGGACAGCCTTAGGTATATCATCACATCACATCACTCCTGTCCTCAAATCACTCCACTGGCTCAAAATTCCTGAACGAATAGAATATAAAATCATCTCACTCACGTACAATACACTTCAAACCTCCCAACCCTCCTATCTCCGTCAGTTGTTCACGATCCAGCCACTTCGTCCAACCCGCTCCTCCTCTCTAACACTGCTCCGCCCTTCCGTCACCTCATCACTAAAATTTTCAAACCGCTCCATAGCCATATAGCTGTTCCACCTCTTTGGAACAAACTTCCGCCAGCACTACGACAAATATCTGACCCATCCTACAGAAGTCACCAAAACTCCACCTCTCGCTATCTCTCCACAGGTCTTTCACTCGAAACTGAAAACACTGCTTTTGACAAATCCTATCCTGAATCCAACACTTCTCCCTGCCTACCTCGCTGTCTGAACACCAAACACCATCCACCTTAGCTGCCTGCCTGTCTGCCTGCCTGACTATCTGGATTTTGACCCCCTGCCTATCGATTTTGTTTTGATTGAGCGCCTGTGAATAAGCTGGTTCCACGCGACTTCGCTTTTGTGGGCGCTGTAGAAGTTCCGAGTTTACGATTACGGTTATATGTCTACATGAACGTGAGTGAGACCAGTTTGTGTATGGACTTGTTTCCGAGTTTTTAATCCAAATCTCAGGAGAAAAAAAATTAAGGCTTGCTAACATTGACTTCGCGTCGTTTGAAAATATGAAATATTGTTGCCTGCAAAAGTGGTTGAGTCGCTATTGTTAGCTGTTTTAGGTCCAGAGTAATATGGACTTTGTATATGCTTAATCAAATTATCTTGATCCTTAGATAGATTTGTGAATGGGGCAAGTGATGTAATAGATTACACTTGTTAAAAGACGTTTTTCACGTGTAGGCAAAGACAGCATCCTTGTATAACTGATTAACCCTCACATATCGATTATGTTGTGACTAAGCTGTGAAAAATGCGGTTCTTGTGACTTCACTTTTGTGGGTGCTGTAGAAATCTTGAGATTACGATTACATACTGTTGTAGTGTTTAGTCGTGATAATGGGAACAGGATTTTAGATACATTATTTGGTTGCACAAAACTGTATTACTTACAACATTCTTTTATGGTCCTGGTTTTGAAGGATCATGCTCTGAAACAGAAACGCAATAGCAATCTAACATCAGGAGACCTTTATTTAATCATCCAACTTGTTTCATGGTGTTCATGTACCAACCATGACTGTTGGACTGAGTTAGCCCAGCTGGTCATTATAATTCACTGTAGTATTTTCAGAGGTCGCTAGAAACCGAAATAACAGTACTTAATGGTTATTGTAATTTTGTTGTTTCTGTAGGACTGGCTGCGACAATTGCTGCCCTTTCGTACGGTCTGTGGCAGCTGAAAACGGGTGATAGAGTGATGTCTCAGAAGATGATGCGTCTTAGGGTTGCTGCACAGGGTTTCACGGTGGCTGCTTTGCTGGGTGGAGTGGCATATCAGGCAATGCAAGGAAAGCGACCATCGACATAGGAACGTCATCAGGATGTTACGGATATACTCCACGAAAAGTTACGGCTCGTCAATATTGAAGTGCCTTCAGAAGGCATAATTTTGGTTAAATTCTGTAATGCAGGTGTTCATTATTAATTTAGCGAATATCCTGCAACTATTAACTTGAACACCGTGCACAAGGGTTTGTGATATGCGGGCTGACCCAAACACATTTCGTTCCATTTATGAACTCCGGTTATCCATTAATGGTAAAAGACATCGTGTATGGTGCAGTTGGTTGATAAAAGATTTCAGTGAACTGATGTCAGTTTGTGTAGATTGCCAGAGCAAACATCTGTGGATATTGAACATGACAGGATTTTCACTTGTATCATCGTGTATATCAAGTGTTATTGTTAAGTGAATCCATTTCCATGTAGTCTCGGAATGAGTACGAGATCAATGCTTCATGGTGATAAAGTGGAGGGGTCATTCCGTCTCAAATCAACAAATTTTTTGCAAGTTTCCCACTCGACCGTCTCAGATTTTGATGAAATTTTCACAGAATGTGCATTGATGTATTGGAACATGGTGTGCAAAAGTTTACAGCAATATTCCTAGTATTTTATTTTTTACGGAATTTTAAGGACGACTGGGGTGACCCTGTTTTTCGCGATTTGAAAATCGTGTCTTAATTTGCTGCCATATTCAGTAGGCCGTAAGTCCATTATTATTGCAGGTAAATTGATGAAATTTGCAGGACACCTAGCTTATGTGGTGCTAATCAAGGGCTGTTGAAGAACTAGATATCTGATGGATAGTTTTTTTCTAGCTGCGGATTGAAAATTGGAAAAAAACAACGACAATGTCTGGCGCCAGTACTTTACTGCTCCACTATGACCAAATGGGTTGATTAACAAAGAAATTGTGAACCACTTGCAGTAATAGTCCACATTGTGTGCACAAATAAGCAATTAGGTTGGCTTTATCATGTGTACCTTTTGCATTATGGCCATCTGAAATTGACAAAAACCTAATTTTTGTTTTTTGACGACCATTTTCAAGGCCTTATATGGGCATGTGGGACAGGTGATACAGCTGTGAAATTAGCACCATTGGAAAGAGCAGCTCAAATACTGTATAGAACAACAAAAATTGTTTTTGAGACTCATGTAGTTCAATTGATGTAGTTGTTTCCATTATAGTAGTGTTTTAAGCATTCGCGAGCTGATTCCAGGTGCCAGTACTTTACTGCTCCACTATGACCAAAAGGGCTGATTAACAGAGAAATTGTGAACCACATGCAGTAATAATCCACATTGTGTGCACAAATAAGCAATTAGGTTGGCTTTACCATGTGTACCTTTTGCATTATGGCCATCTGAAATTGACAAAAACCTAATTTTAGTGTTTTTACGACCATTTTCAAGGCCTTATATGGGCTTGTGGGATAGGTGATACAGATGTGAAATGAGCACCATTGGAAAGAGCAGCTCAAATACTATAAACTGCAGCAGAATTGTTTTTGAGACTCTTATAGTTCAATTGATGTACCCGGGGTAGTTGTCTCCATTATAGTAGTGTTTTATGCATTCGCGAGCTGATATCAGGTGCCAGTGTAGTTTACTGCTCCACTACGACCTAAAAGGGCTGATTAACAGAAAAATTGTGAACCACATGCAGTAATAGTCCACATTGTGTGCACAAATAAGCAATTAGGTTGGCTTTATCATGTTTACCTTTTGCATTATGGCCATCTGAAATTGACAAAAACCTAATTTTAGTGTTTTGACGACCATTTTCAAGGCCTTATATGGGCATAATGCTGTGGGATAGGTGATACAGCTGTGAAATTAGCACCATTGGAAAGAGCAGCTCAAATACTATAAACTGCAGCAGAATTGTTTTTGAGACTCTTGTAGTTCAATTGATGTAGTTGTCTCCATTATAGTAGTGTTTTAAGCATTTGCAAGCAGATACCATGCTGAAATAATCATGAAATAATGCAGACCGTGCCTGGTATCAGCTCACGAATGCTTAAAACACTACTATAATGGAGACAACTACCCCGGGTACATCAATTGAACTACAAGAGTCTCAAAAACAATTCTGCTGCAGTTTATAGTATTTGAGCTGCTCTTTCCAATGGTGCTAATTTCACAGCTGTATCACCTATCCCACATGCCCATATAAGGCCTTGAAAATGGTCGTCAAAACACTAAAATTAGGTTTTTGTCAATTTCAGATGGCCATAATGCAAAAGGTACACATGGTAAAGCCAACCTAATTGCTTATTTGTGCACATAATGTGGACTATTACTGCATGTGGTTCACAATTTCTCTGTTAATCAGCCCTTTTGGTCATAGTGGAGCAGTAAAGTACTGGCACCTGAAATCAGCTCGCGAATGCTTAAAACACTACTATAATGGAAACAACTACATCAATTGAACTACATGAGTCTCAAAAACAATTTTTGTTGTTCTATACAGTATTTGAGCTGCTCTTTCCAATGGTGCTAATTTCACAGCTGTATCACCTGTCCCACATGCCCATAAGTAAGGCCTTGAAAATGGTCGTCAAAACAAAAAAATTAGGTTTTGTCAATTTTCAGATGGCCATAATGCAAAAGGTACACATGATAAAGCCAACCTAATTGGCTTATTTGTGCACACAATGTGGACTATTACTGCAAGTGGTTCACAATTTCTGTTAATCAACCCATTTGGTCATAGTGGAGCAGTAAAGTACTGGCGCCAGACATTGTCGTTGTTTTTTTCTCCAATTTTCAATCCGCAGCTATAAAAAAACTATCCATCAGATGTCTAGTTCTTGAACAGCCCTTGATTAGCACCACATAGGCTATGTGGCCTGAAAGTTTCATCAATTTATCTGCAATAATAATGAACTTACGGCCTACTGAATATGGCAGCAAATTAAGACACGATTTTCAAATCGCGAAAAATAGGGTCACCCCAGACGTCCTTAAAATTCCATAAAAAATAAAATACTAGGAATATTGCTGTAAATTTTTGCACACCATGTTCCAATACATCAATGCACATTCTGTGAAAATTTCATCAAAATCTGAGACGGTCGAGTGGGAAGCATTTGTTGAATTGAGATGGAATGACCCGGAGGCTCATAGTGGATCGTTTCAAGGACAAAGTAGAGCAGTGAGAGACAAGGCCTTGTGGTCTGTCTTTGTGGACTGATCTTAATATTATCTGAATATGGCTTGGTTTTGGTGTGCCATCGGTGGATGCCTTGCACCTTGACACCGGTGCAATAAAGTTATAAAATACAATTTGTAACGTCAGTGTTTAGATGATGGAGGTAGCATAACTCTAAAACAAGTGTTTCATTCAGCAAGTGACATTTAAGCGTGGGGCGGTGGTGTAGGGGTATGTTCGGTGCCTTGCAGCCGGAGGGTTGCGGGTTCGAATCCACCTCAAGCCGCCGCCCGGCGGGACCCTGGGCAAGTCCTTCACTGCAATTGCTCATGCGCTTCGGCGTGAAACTCCGATTCAGTGTCCGCGCTGTAGTAGGGAGCGCCTCTGAGTAGAAATCTTGAAGGGCGCTATAACAAGTGCTCATACATACATACATACATACATAAGCTGTCTACTTGTGAAGAAGCTGATTCTTTTTGTTGATCAGGCTTATGTTTGGCACATAGACAGAGTTTAATAGTAGCAGTGCGGTATTTAATATATGCTTTGGCGCTTATTTCTGGGCTGAATAGTTTTGATCTCACCTTGTCACCTTGTGCCATCAGTTCGTGGAACTCTAGCGACCATCGTGACCAGCTTCCTCCAATCCTCCCTGCTTCGTACCGCGTCCCTTAGTTGTGCGAGGCTCATCGCTGTCCTCCTATATATCTCTTCCATCCAGCGAGTTCTCGGCCGACCCCTACTCCTCCTCCCCTCCCCGCACGCCAGCATCATCTCCTTCTCCAATCCCTCTGCTCTCATTACGTGTCCAAAGTACATCAATTTCTGTCTGATGGCCCTTTGTTGCAGTGTCAAGTCTCCTCTTAGTTGCCCTATTTCCTGGATGACAGATTCATTTGTTCTCTTTTCTGTCCACGATATCCCCAGCAATTTTCTCCATATCCACATTTCGCATGCATCAATGTTTTGATCTCATACATGCATAATTTGTGCTTCTGCAGTCCACTGGTTTTCTTGCATGTTTGTGGGAAAGGTTTCTGGTAGAAAATTTGAATTGAGCGACTGACAGATGACACTGACAAGACATTCCTTCCAGGGTTTCATAATGGCATTTAATATAGTTCAGAAATTACTTGGGTACTAATGTTCCTTTCTAAGACAATGATCATTTTCTATTTCATCATGGTTTTACTTTGTCACTTGTCCGGTCGGGAGCACCTTTGAGGATGTTTAGAGGCAATACATGTATATAAATGTGCTCTTACATTACGATTACACTTATTTAGTTTTTATATTTATGTAGCCCTATTTAAAAAGAATACCAGTTGGCAAGACTGGCTCCTTGTCCATTGTGATTGTGTCAAAGGAAATTCAGACTTGCCTGTGTCTGTAACAAATTGCTCAGTCTTCCACTTGGTCACACATAGATCCGATTGCTGCTTAGGCTAAATTGGGTTAATCTAACAATGGATAGTGAAGTGGAGGGTCACACCATCCCTTATTCAATGCTTAACCAAATTCAAGTGATAATTGATTTGTGCATGCATATTGTATTGATTAGTCATCAAAATTGGGAAAACAGGAGTAGTTATACTTGAACTATATATAGCTATTAGTACTATAGCTATTGCTGTCAATAGCTTGTACTGTATCAGGTTAATTGGTTGTGTTAGGTAATTGCAATTGCACTGCAAAAAGAATTAACACCGCTGTGTACAATGAGCACATTTCTTATTTGTTTTTAAACACAGCTGAACTTCTATACAAAACAGAACGTGACATGCAGGAAATTGTCTCACGAGAGACATAAAGAATTTGAAAATCATTCAGATGGACAAATGTGTCTAGATTCGTGCAGACTAAACGATTCACATTGCATCTTGTTGCAAACTGAAATAAAATACCAGAAAACCTAATAGTGTAGTTCTATTTGGCGTTTCCTTGTCCTTTAATGCAATCATAAAATAAGGTGGTATGTTGTGATCATGATTTTTCACTGTGCCCGATGAAGCAGACATCTAGTGTTTTGTCTCCTCTACTTGAGCCGTTCAATGCGAAACATGAGAAGGCATGCTATACATGTCTGTAAAATGTAGGCGGTAAAGAAGGAATGACTGCAAGGTAGAGAGATCGGTGTACAAAGTCTGCAGTTTTTCCTGTGACATAATTTATGCTTAAGCGATGGAAATCAATTTTAACATCAAGATGAACAGACACAACATAATGAGAAGAGTTGAACATAGACATTCGGTAGCCACAAACACTAATCAACAATTTGGCAAGAAGAGCTCTTGCAAGTAGTAACAACAATGCCAACATAAACAACAAATAAACAGGAAATTCATCTTAAGGTTTAATAAAAATATATAATGGTAATAGCAAACTTAGAATCAATTAACGCTTAAAGGCCTGGATATTCCCAACTGAAAGGTCTAGATTAAGGTAGCACCAGATGAAATTGCAACTGAAAGTTCATGTATGAAGTAATGCCTTGTTTTAAACCATGTGGCATTAAGGACCTTTATGATCCATGTTGTAGGGGTATTCTATAAGGATGTCCAGTAAGGGGAGGGATGATGGGGTTACATCCACATTGTAAATTCCGTATGCCCAGTTATTTCAGTAAAGCTTGTGCCTTATTACACGGTAGTTGAAGACCAACTTCAGTCCCACAGCCGCCTTTATTGGCTTGGATTTACGTAGTTCTTTTGTGGATCACACCCTATCAAAGTGTATGTGCCAGACACTGCAGGACAGTTAGCCCTGCTGGTCATCAAATTAGCAGCATATCTGAATGCCAGTATGTTGTCTTCAATCACATCAACACACTTTGGAAAGTACTGCAATTTGCAAAATACAGAATGCTTTCTTTATCCAGTTGTATCAGCTTAACACCCCGGCACCATCATTAATGTTCAGCCTAGCATCAACAAACAATTAGCCATTATGTACCAACTGTGTTTTTGTCAGCATGCCTGAGGGAATAAACGAAAATTGATTGGTCGATTGATCGATAGCTGCACCTTCAGGCAATTCATGGATACCATTGCTCTGCCAACTTGCCAAGCACACCAACTCCTGAGTTCAAACTTTTGCCGTTTTATATGGGAACATCGATATAATTGATCTATGTCTGTTACCTGGAAGTTGCAAACTTTGGAGCCTTTACCTGCTGTCCATCAATGGCTTCCTGCCCTCTTTTTCAGTACTAAGCAAGTTGATGTTGGGCCAAGACCGTTTTAGTACGAGTTTCTTTGAAGTAGTTCAATACAGAAGAAATTCTCAATTACCATACATGTAATTTAAACTATTCTATTCTGTGCAGAGCATATGCACACTACATGTAGTTTGGCAAAATGTTCTGTTTGCAGAAATACTCTGTTGCACCCAATTTCTCCCTCCTCTACCGCTCGACTAAATGTATCCAATGGACCACCGACCTAACTGCGACTGTCTAACTTTACTACATGGTCCAGGGACCACACAACACATGTCAGCCTTTTATGTTGACTGCGCAAGACCAGAAATTGCACCAACTTTCCTAGCAAATATTACAAATCTTAAGACCGATAAGTGTGGAAATAACTAATCTATGTGTTAGTGTATCTGATTCTAGGGTTTCTGTTTCCTAAGCACTATTCACTTGTAACTAGTGGTATTATGGTGACGACGCATTGGGGAAAACTTCTTTACATTCATTACACTTAAGCATAAATAACATTCCATGAACACAAATATTTACAATGACAGAAACTGAAATCATTTAGTTACACTAGAGTCACTGATTATCACAAAATATTCTTCAATTCTCAATCATTCAGGCCTGTAACTACTCACAAATTAAGAATAAGACCTTTACCTGGGGCTATACTGACAGTCCTCTGCTTTCTTCCTAAGGCTAACAAGGCCAACAAACCAGAATTCAGGTCTTTTTATACATAACTATGAGACTAACTCACCATAGCCTAGAACAGTAAATCTCGCATTGGCATGGTACTTCTTATTTACAATTAAATTGACACAGTTGGCTAGAACTCTGCATGGTTACGTGAAATTCAAAATAAAACTGCAGCAAAGCTTTCAATGTAAGATGATGATGCATACAAGTTCAACCACAACACGTGCTGCTAATACCACAGATGCAGACAAAACGAGACGTCACTTCAACTCAATTAGCGCAGAAGCTTCAAACAGACTACACATGATCATACATGCAATGTGCAGTCAACGATTTTACTTAACAGCAGGTAAGCATTACAGACTTATGACAAGATCAGCCCACTTAATACGAGGGTCACAACTTGGCAATTTTGCAGCTTGATTTTCAATAAATTTCATTTGTGGTAATAGCACATTTTGTGTTCTTCCATTCTCACAAGGCATACGACATCTTGGTTTCTTGAACTCCAATGCTGCATCTATTGACTCACATCCTCTCCATCCACCTACCACTTGTGAACTTCACATTAGCTCTGTACCACCATCTCCATCCGGTCTGTACCCCATGTTCTTCCTCTGTAAGAACATGTGAATCTCTTTGAAGCTGGGACGCTTTGCCTCGTCACGGTGACAGCACTCGATCATCAAATCATAGACTTCACGAGTGCACAGTGCAGGCTGATCAAGACACTGTTCCATTCCATCGGCCATGTAGTAATGGTTGCAGCTTTCGA
Organism: Aporrectodea caliginosa; assembly: GCA_020284085.1. Taxonomy (NCBI): domain Eukaryota; kingdom Metazoa; phylum Annelida; class Clitellata; order Crassiclitellata; family Lumbricidae; genus Aporrectodea; species Aporrectodea caliginosa. The sequence continues at coordinate 1,157,559 of JACEVL010000491.1, read as the reverse complement.
CCACCTGTTTGTCAGTGAGGCTGTCAAAAGGCCACCGCCGAGCCAAGGTCAGGATCTCCCACAGTGTCACAGCAAATGACCAGACATCACTTTTTGTTGAGTATTTGCCCTAAAAACAAAACAGTTCAGTAGCACAAACATATTATGGGTAAAGGACATTTCTAAACATCAATTTCATCCCAAGAAGACAACCAACTAGCTAACAGTTTGCATAAAAAATAAATGATTGAACAAAACTTAATTAAGATATGGTAAATTGAAATTTTGTCATCACTTCATAAATGTTAGAAAAGGGAAATTTCAGAAAGGTAATTAAGGTAATGTACAGAAGACGATGTCTCATTTATTAAGTGCAGCTGTCAAAGACAGTGGCCAGTCACAGCTTAGTGTGGTGCTGAGAAATTTCTGACATTTACATTACATTACAGAACAGAGGTTGGGTCATGGTATTGAAGGAATTCTTGGCCAAATGGAAAATACAAAACTACAATTTAAGAATAACTGATGACCCAACAGTGGACTGCCTACATACATAAAGCCATCTGATTTCTACCATCATACCATAGACAGACTACTTGCAACAAGTTATTTCTAATAACAGTAAGAGAGACACAAATTCTGGAACTGCACAACTGTATGAATAACAGACCAGCACTGAATGCTAACCAACAAGACTGCTTCCCAGGACATCCACCGGATTGGAAGTCCAGCGTAATCTTGTACTGTGCAGTAGTCCATTCGATGTCTGGAATAACTGCGTCCAAGGTCAGCCACTCTGACGACATACTGAGGACCGACAAGACAGTTTCTTGAAGCTAGGTCACGATGAACCACGTTGAGCACCTCCATCTGCTTCATGCCAGATGCAATCTGCGAAGCTATGTACACCAGGCTCCCATAGCTACAAGCAAAAATAACATATTTCTGAGTAGCACTCATGGTGTACGAGATAGAAAATATGGTACTACCATATTGTCTATCTCGTAATGGTAGCACTGAAGAGGTTTCGTGACATTACTTCCTGTATGAACTCAATTTGTAAGAGACAACTCCTGAGTCTACACACATGGTCAGCGCATTGCCGACTACACAGCATGCACACCAGGGCTGCAGATAGAAATTCCGGGCCCCTAGGCAGAGCAGTCACGGGCCCCTAACTATCCTTAGACTTTATGAGAAAATTTTTTTTAAACAAACTGAAATAATAATAGTGCGGGTACAACCCTTCAAAATTATATTTATATATGCAACTATTGTAGTTAAGTGTCCGTAATATTATATTTTAAAAGGCATAAATCATAAATTTTTTATAACTGATTATATTTTTTGTAAGTTGATTGCTGGGCCCAGCCCGGGCCCCTAAAAGTCGCCGGGCCCCTGGGTTTTTGCCCCCCTGCCCCCCTCTCGGCGGGCCTGATGCACACTACAAGCCTGACCTCATGATCATCCAGTGGCACTCCTATACAGTAGTGGCACTCCTATACAGTAGTGCCACTTCTGGACCATTAGGTTACGATTACAAGAACCAATCGCACTGCTATGCTGGGCAGGGACTGGGTGCTGTGGATATGATTCTGGCAAGAACAATGAATTTAAGCAGCACAATGCCATCCAAGTGTAGCCATGCCATCTGGGCCAACTAGGACCCCCCCAATCCTGCAGGATAGGCAGTGCATACTGAGAGGCTTAAGAAAGCTGACATGTAAATTGGATGGGTACAATCGTGTTAGTGTCTCACCTGCTGAAAAATGCTTCCACTTTGAAGCCATATATCTGAGAAATATCTCTCTTGTCTCTTTAACACTTTAATGACGAGCTGCATTGGTTTCCCAGTTACTTTCCGTACACTCGTCATTAAAGTGTTAAACTGAGGTCCTACTGGAAGTAACTTAAAGTCAGGTTTTGTACGGTAGTGCCATGGATTGATGACGTGTGATCGCATAATTGTGCTATATAAATAAAGAAAACTGGTGATGTAATGGAAGTGAGCGTAGACCTCTAAACAAAGGCACGACTACGTACTAAGTGAAAATAGCGAAGGACCAGCGGCTGACCTGAGCTCTTTTGCGTCTCTCCTCATCGTTGTGCCACCTTCCGCAATGTGCTGTTGCAGGAAAGTCTTGAGGTCCCCGTATTCACCGGCCTCCATGAGAACTCCGCACGAACTGAACGGACCATCGGTTGTACAGAGACCAACAACCTGCGATATGTTGCCATGCTTCAGGAGCAACATGGTCTTCAATTCCTGTGAAAACTCTGCTCTAAATACAACAAATGAAGAGAATAATCGTTTGGTCTTCAGAGGAATGGTCTGCTTTTTGACCTCAAATTATTAAAAACAATACTTTAACAAAATGCAAATCCATAACTGTGTTTTGCCTTTATGAACTGAGATGAACTAATTGTTGAACAACGCTGTGTAAGTAGTTGCGTCTTTTGCCAACTAGCTTTTGGAATAAACGAATATTTGATTTGATTTGATATTTGATCTGTAAACACTAAACAGGTAAGTCAAAGATAGGTAGACCAACGCATGACACATGTGTAATGATGAGCAAAGGTGAAAGGCGTGGCATTGAACATGCTTCGATGTCAGATTACAATTACAATTACAAAGGAGAGACAGAAATGGATTGGCTAAACATTTTAAAGCAAACAGCTTACATCACGGACCTCTGACGTCAAATCAGCAAAACCCATGTGTGCAAAGAGATCGATGAAACATGAAGAAACCACACAGATCGATGAGGTATAAAACGAAGACCACATCTTAGCTAGTAATGAGAAAGCCCAACTAAACTACCCACTCTGTCGACTGCCTTCCTTCCTTCCTTCCCTGCTACAGGTAAATCAGCTGGCACAAATGACGTATTTATGGAAGCAGCCATGCATTAAGCTTGTTTATGAGACTACTTGATGAGCATAAATGGATGGACCAACCCATAAAGATGCAGAACAGAATCATTGAGTGGAGGGGAGGACTGGAGCTTCCTTATGGAAGATGAGGCCTATAATAAAATCAATAGACGAGAAGACCAATTTGGCAAAAAAATTAAAGGATCCCTGCATTATGGCCAAAAACGAAAATTAAAGGAGGAATTTCCCTTCCTTTCCCGACCCATACCTACCCTCCTTCAGTACACCAATTATACCATACATGTGGTATCATAGCAGACATTCAGTGGATGCCTGAAGTTAATAATAGCCTACATGTAAGACAGATATGAGATAATACTGTTGACTACACTGCAGAGAAGTCTAAGCCATTAATAAATGAACCAGCTCTAGAATATAAATCCAACCAACCTCAGTTGATCATCGGCTCCACCCCTTAGCCATCGGACAATGACGAGCAATGACCTTGAGTTGGAACTAAGGGTCGACGATGCTCCTGAAGACAGATCAGTCCGTGGCCCCAGAAGCACTTCCGACAGATGAACCTAGATGATAGAGCACACAAACATCTATGACGTCCACGATGACATGGTGGTAGGTTGCCGTAAGTAAAGCTGCCTGACTCTTGGGTTAATGGATTCTTGGTTGAATAAGCGAGATGGAAACATCATTCATCCAACAATAGCACAATGTATTTCTCTTACACGTTGGGTGTCCAAACAGCATGCTTTCCCTTGGCCTTCTTTTGTATGGAAAGTAAGGTTCCAACTTCCCATGTCCCAGAGCCAAGCAGAGGAGAGAAGGCACTCCTTCAGTGGCGGCGCCAGCTATACAATTTCAGCACGTCATGTCAGGGTCATGGCAGTTATTCAGTAGGTCAAAGAAATTAATGTTTGACTGACGCAACAGTGGCAAAAAATACTTAAACATTTCAATTTTAGAGTTTACAACATAGACTTCTATTGACATACTAGTTAGATAAAATGTAAAAAAGTCGTTTAGATGTAATAATTGCACTAGTGATCTTATAGGACAGATGTTGATGTTTTAAATGTAAAGAAGATATTAAAAATTCCAAAGTATTTTACACAGCAGTAGGTAAGTAGGCAGGTCATAAGGCAAGTTAAGGGTAAAATAGGCAGGTCAAACGACCCATGGCAACCCATGGTAGCGCCGCCACTGCACTCCTTTCCTACTCTTTGGCCTTAAAGGCACTCTTTAACTCTGTACAAAGGGCAATATCAAACTATAGAACTTTATACTGTATAGTATTGCATTGTATTTGACCTTTGAGCCAGCAGTGAAATAAGGCAAGAGCACATTTCGCAAGGTTTCAAATCCCAAGGTTTTGCATATAGGGCTAGTGAATAGCAGGACCTGCTGTTTCCTTCCAAGTTTATGCCAGTACCAAAATCTTCTGCTTCATGACAGAGACAAGTGCACACCAACAACTTGCCCAAAATCCATGGAGTCCACTCTACATGCTCAAAGTCATAATTGTTGGCTTACAGACCAAACATGCTACAGAACTAATCACTGCACCCCTTTGTGTCCAACATGGAAACACAAAGCGCTTAAACTTTCTGTACTTCCCAACCTTGATGAGTAATCTGCTTTCCCTTTCTTTTACAAATCAGTTCACAATGCCCATCATAAACTATCATAACATAACAATATGCACACGGGAAGTTCTCTAACTATTTCTCGACACAAATCATTCTTCTACGGCTTCTCAACATGCTTTCCTTCTACCACTGAATCCAACTTTGCAACAAAGCCATTGTGGTTAGCATATGAATTCATGCTTGCCTGGTTGCATGACAAGCCATGACTCCATAGCCTGACTAGTCAGTCTACGCTTCGTTGGCCAGTCATACTGGCGCCTGTATAATTAATATTCATGAGCAATGCGCCACTCTTCAGCCGCTGACATCAACATGCCATTGTTCGAGTTTTATACAATAAGATAATACACTAAAACTTTACAAATATGTTGCTGTTTATTATGAATCGATAAACAAAAAAGCCTCCAGTAAGCAGCAATGGCCATAATTTATATGAGAAAAGGAAAACAGATGACAGAAAAGAAACTTGAAAACAACCTGCACCGGACAAAGTAAGTATGAAGGGAATCAGTTAGTGAATGCTCAGATGAATCACCAAACGAAACATGACACCAATTTCAAAGGGTGTTTGTCTCCACATGTAGGTCCATCCCATAGAGTGCAATTTCATGGGTCCCATGAGCCTGCTACTGTGCAGGGACTTAGAACAAGTCCTTTTGAGGCACAAATTGCTCAGTGACATTGATTGATGCCTGTAAATAGATACCGGCGTTATACAAATACAAAAGAAATACATCACAATGATTTATGTAGCTTGAAAGCCATTGCCTCAAGCATGTCGCTGAGCCGTACAGAACAGCAAATGCTTTACTTATACAACTAAGTCTTTATCGTCCTATTTGCAGGATGTAGGGGAGACACTCACATCCTGTTTCTAGGGTCTTGATAAATCCCAGTCAATTGCATCAGGGAATTTGTCTCCTTTTCCACAAATCCTAACCTGATTCCATCACTTTCCCTTACCTCCCTCGCCGTTTCAATTCTAACCACCACCCACTTTAGCCATCTGACTGTCTTTCTGTCTGCCTGACCCTTTGACCTGGATCAGAATTCGATCCTACATGCCTATTGATTTAGTTTTGACTGAGCGCCCGAGAATGATTCCTTTGAGATTGCTTTTTTGGACCGCGTCGGAATCTTGAGTTTATGATTACGATTGCAGTTTACTTCCAAAGTTAAACGAAGCAGGATAATTTGGTACCAGCTTGACCTTGATAAATATCAAGGTCAAATTACCCATGGTTCAAAAGGCACTGGCCAAGCAATCGCCCTGACCAGAGCTCAGTATGGTCCCTGCCTGCATCTCCCCATGGTCTGGCTGTGTGTGTGTGTCTAGGGACAGATTATAATCCTGTCTGATCTCCGCTGGTCTTCTGAGCCTTTGATGTCAAATACCAGAGGCCGATACTATGCACGCTGTGTCAAATAAATGGTGGATTTATGACCAGATCAGACATTAAATTCCTATTTTAGTTCCTCTTTATTCCCCGTTTGTCATACCAATCTCTCCTCAATTGCTTTCTTGCTCTGATTTATGTCAAGTCTTATGAAAGAACATCAGGACCACGAAGAAATGTGAAGGCTGTAATGTAATGTAAAGGTACAGCCTCCACTTCAAAAAGCAATTACCGGCAGGCCCAACAGCCTAAAGACTTAAAATATCTAGTATTTAAACTCACTATGTTTTGTACAGTCAGACACTCAAGTACACTTATGCAAGTACCAATATAGGTACAAAAGTAAGCAATCCTCATTCACCAGACAATTAATGTCAATGTCTAGCAGATATCTTTAGTGTGGCTAGTGTGCTAGACATTGACATTAATTGTCTGGTGAATGAGGATTGCTTACTTTTGTACCTATATAGGTACTTGCATAAGTGTACTTGAGTGTCTGACTGTACAAAATATAGTGAGTTTAAATACTAGATATTTTATGTCTTTAGGCTGCTAGCCACACTAAAGATATCTACTGCCAGACATCCTTTAGCAGTTTGTTCATTAACAGGTGCTAATTGACAAATACTGTACACACGAAAAAAAGAGCTGAACCAACCTCTCCAAACCGCGATTCTCCAAGACGTTCGACAAGAGCGACTTGGTCCGAGGCAACGACTAGAGGATCTGCAACAGCCTCCTTTTCCAAGGTCAAAGGTGAACAAACACCATTCAACTCTCGCAGGAACAACTGCGGCATTGCTTCCGCCGATGAAGGGTTGGAACTGGAACTGTTCTTTCGACTGGATGTCCATGGTTCCCTGCTAGGAATGTTGTCGTAGATTGGTTCCTGTTGGAAGTCGCCATCTGGTGGAAGGGCCGGCTTACTAATCGTGGCTGATGGCGAAGGACTGTAGCTCGTAACAACTGGCTTTGTAACTTTTGGCAGTGGATAAGGAAGCGGCATACAGGTGTCTAAAAATCATGAAATTGTGACATACGGCAAAGGCGTCAAATAAATATAAAGTGAACTGCACATGTCTGAAAATAAACTCCAAAATGTGTCTTGCCCAACAGTTTTGAAGTGCTATGTCTAACTCAACTGCAAGTATCTAAAACAAATCATGAATTAAAGCATTTCTTGGTAATTTTGCGCAGTTAATTGACAAAAAAAGAACTGTCCAATTACAGGCACCCTTACAGTTTTACTGTCAATATTCAAAAAGTTATGGAGCTCTGGAAGTCACATCTACAAACTATAAATAGTGACTTTGATAAGAAATCTTGAGTTAATATCAAGGTTAAAGTCTTTTGAGTTCAATGCTCAGCAAAACAGGGGTCCTTTGGATGCCAGTACATTTGACAGAAACACAGTTCTGTGACTTTCAGAGCCAGTATGTTCATTTAGTCCTGGCTAAAACGTTAAATAAATTTCTGCATTAGTAAGTTCAAACTCCAGCAGTGTAATCAAGGAAAAAACACAGTTCAACATGTTCTGACCACCTGTCATGCTGCCTCCTAACTAAATCTTCCAGAATCCTGAATACAGTACAAGTCTTGGGCTGCAATGTTAGTGCCTATCTACTTAAATATATGTTAGTGATTGTAGCTAGAGTATAAAATGACTTACACCTGCGATGCCTAATAAAGACGATAAGCAAGATGGCAAGAAGGGCAAAGGTCAGACCAGACAAAACACCGATGATGACGCCAATGTATCTGTCGTTCAACTGCTTTGTATTGGCAGTTTCAACATTACCAGACATTGATGTAACTGCATCATCATCATCTGTCAAAATCAACAGAAAAACTAGTGGACAACTGCAATGCAATTATTTGTTTCCTAACATTCTTCATTCTTGCCAATGCAACTATATATTCTCTGTAATGTGATGATTTATCCATTTATGTAATTATTTATTCTTTGTCATGTAAGTATTTATTCTTCAGTAGTAGGGCAACATGAAGTAAATTGGGCTCAACGGCTTCTCAGTGATCTTGGTAGGAAATTCTATTGACTGTAGTATGTACTCTTATTCCTTGAGCTGACAATTGACCCTAGAAGTACATGTAGCTCACTATTAAAGAGCTATACAAATTGTCATAATTACAATTACTTACTAGCATTCAATGGTATATAAGAATACCTTACACAAAACTCCCAATAGCACCAACTCGTGTGTCTCTATCCCTCTCAATTTTCTATCCTATCATCTGGTATATCCTTACACAACTTATGAACAACTCCTCTGACTTAAAGCAGTGAATAAGCTAGTACCCTAAGCTTAGCTTTAGTGGCACTTTATACATTCTTGAGCTTACGATTACAAAAGAAATGAAATCTTGAGGTTATGATTACAAAAGCTCAGTTTTTTAGTACTCAACCTTACCTGGGAAATCGTACTAGAAAGGATCTGACAGCCATGAATATCAGCCTTCATGCAGCACGGAAGAAGGCACAGCATAGATCAGCTGTGATGCCAATTAGTTGTCACAACAGTTCAGCAAAGTTCACCACCAGAGATACAAAGAAAGAGACAGAGACAGAGACAGACAGAGTGGGAGACAGAGACAGAGAGTACTTACCATCTGGAACGTTGTCCTCGGAGTCTGGATCCAGGTTGGATGCGACCGTTGCTGAGACTGGCAGCAAGGCATCGTCATCACCAGTGGCTGCTGAGATCACAGACTTCGCTTTGTCTTCGTTTACATGGAGAGGCACAGTGGATATATTTTTTGTTCTATTGATGGAATTGGAACTGGCGGCAGATGCAGCAACAGCAGCTGCCTCATCTTCTTTCGATGCATCAGAAACTATCGGTTCTGCAGGATCAAAGCAATGTTTATATTCAAGAATGTATTATTTCGTTTATTTACTACTCTCATATATATATCTGATATATACTTGGCTACAGAAAATGATGGATCGGCTGAATAAAATCTGATCATGAGGATAAGTAAAGGAGAGGATACAATAGTAAATATTGCTATAGATGGAAACGAAATAGAACAAGTCGGGAAATTCTGCTACCTAGGAAGTACGATCACATATTATGCAAAGTGCCATGTAGAAAAAAAAGAGAAGGATAGCTGTGGGAAGAAACACCATCTATAAAAGAAAGGAATTAATGAGAGGAAAGTTGAACAAGAACTTGAAGAAAAATGGTCAAGTCTGTAATATATTATTACTAAATTGTTCTCTAACTGTCAATTAACAGTTCATTTAAACTACGAAATACCCAGTGCACTAAGTTACATATGTAAGCCGGAGCTAACCATTTCCTAAACTTAAAAACTGCTAACCAGAAATGCAAAAGAACACAAATTTTAAATATTGCAAAGGCTATTAAACAGAAGCCAGTAATCAGCTATAAACTGTCATAATTACAATTACAATTGTAATTACAATTACAGCTTCTGGGCATGAGGATGCCTGTTCACATACTGATGGTGGCTATATTTCTGAGATTTAAACCTCAGACTAGCATGGTCCATACATACACGAGGACCTTAAATGGCATGGCAATGGCACGTCATCAATTCATTGCAACATGAGCAGGATCAAAGTTATATACGCAGTCAATAAGAAAATTTCCATTTTCCATTTACTATTGTAAAGCACATTTAAATTCAAATGGCAGCTTAAGAAGTCTATGAAAAATATTCTACATATTTCTATGTCCTGAAGAGGTGCCACAGGTATATATATTGCTTTGCTTTTTTCATTAAAATTAAGCTCTGCTCTGCATAGCAGCAACATGGATTCCTTTATACATTATACGGCAAGAGGCCATAATTCAGAAAGAAAAGCATAAAACGGACGATAAAAGTATAAAAGAAACAGAAAGCACGAAAGCCAATCATTTTTCAACACATAAAGACACGACAGCCAGAGATGATTAATACGTTCAGGCATGAAAGTAGGCCATAATATGACCAGACAAGCATTTCATTGAAACTCGTAAATGCAGGTAGCAAGCAGTAAATCAGACGTAAGAAATGGTAACAAGTGGTAAGTTTGAGGTAACCAGTGGTAAATCAAAGGTAAGAAATTGTAAAGAGAGGTAGATCTGAGGTAAATATGGTAAACAAGTGATAAAATGAGAGGTAGCAAGTGGTAAATCAGGGGCAAGACATAAAACAGAGCTTACCCGATTCAAAGTGAACCTCACTGATGAGCATCCATTTTGAGTCAAAGAAGAGCCAGACCTTAACGAATCGGCCAATTCTGTTATTGAGCGGAATATCGACACGTCTTGCATATTCCATGACCGAGTCCCTCGCATAGACGTGCTCGATAGGTGGCACCATGAACTGCAGACTGTCCAACGCAAAAAACACCTTGGCCGCCCTGAATATGCGCACGTCTTTCGAAAACAGATTGTTACCAAAGATGTGCAGAACCGAAAAGTTTCGGACACAGTCAAACTTAAACGTAATCTCGACGGGATTATCGCCAAAGGTATCGCTTTTCCACCCGACCCATTCGTATCCACGAATTCCAATATTCTTAGGATCCAGACGAAAGTTTGACTGTCCTTCGTCTCCATCCATCAACTGGCCCAGACCGCCACTGAGGTAGCCACTGGAAACTATTCCGTCGTACATGAAGTCGAACAGATCCAAGTCCGTGCCTCTGTGCTCTCCCTGATGCATGTCATAGGATACAACACCATCTGGAAAAACATTTCCTACTCTTTAGAACCAGTTTTCTTCTTTGTATATGAAGTTTCCAGATCATTTCTCTTGTTTCGTATTTATTCAAAACAACAGGAATGATCAGGAAGAAGATGAACGCTCACAAAAAACTGCATATTATAAGAAGGATTGTTAAGCCTAGAGATGAAACAAGATAACTGGCAAGAAATACCCTGACCCTCTTCAGAAGCACAGTCTACGTCTGTGAGGCAGCCTTCTCTCGGATGATGTATTTGAAATTAACATACACAAAATTCGATTGATGGACAACAACCTGGAGTCTGGAATACGTCTAAACGTCTCCAGTGAGTCTCCAGACTTCTCATGCCTCTCGGCATTTATCCAAGACCAAGGCAGCCAGTAGTATGGAATGCTGTTCTGGTCTTAAATTTAATTAGCTACACATCTGAGTCGAGTTGAAGATGTAGAAAAAAATGCTTATTTCTGGATGTTGCCACTTTTATTAATGTGATTTCTTATCACAATACACATGTATTTTTTAAATAACCTAATATCAGATATCTTGGCAGCCGTGATCAGAATATGAGCCTTTAACGCAGCCGGCATTAATGAAAAGGTTGCGCACCCCTGGCCCCTGGCCTATGTGAACACAGGAACTTGAAAATAAATAGTTAGAATGCTTCAACGTTCACTAATGTAGCCAACAAACAAATACTACATAAATGAATCATGAATGACTTTCAAATGCTCAAAGAAGTTTGAATGACTTTATGAAAATAACAACAAATTCTAATATTTTACCATTCTCGCAGCACCAACTAGTCACTGTGTTCTTTGACTTTTAGCAAAGGCCTTCCACCCAATGAACACAAAATTAATCAGCCATGTACCCAGCATTAAATAATTGATTAACTTAGCTAGATTATTTTCTTTTCTGCTGATAAAACTGTGATTAAATACAGTAATAATGTTGAGTGAGTCAGCACTACCAATAACATCTACCGACGACACAATAAGCATCGCAGACCCTGTAATGAAGTTCAGTTTGCACACCAACTTCATATTAATCAGCCAATGTACTTGTGACTGATGCAATATCCTCTCTACCTCAATCATCATAATGAAACCAAGGTGAGACTAAACAAATGGAAGACGACATCCTGCCAATCTCTGACATTAGCTCAGATTTTGAGCAGGTGCTTTGAGAGATTGTACACAGTTCAATAAAACATCTTCCATACCTGATACTACATGAGCACATTACAGTAACAATTCATAAAATCATGGATGACTACATGCGCATCAGGTAGAGCAATATACATGTATATATAGCAACAACTCTCTCTGTACACTGGCTAGCAGTTCTCCATAAACTTCCTTTACAGCCGAGTCCCAAATAATACCAGTCTCCAATGGTCGTTAGGAGGGGTGGAGAAAAACCGATAAGTGTAAAAAGATGCTGGCCTCTTCTAAATTCTGGTCTCTAATGAACGCTGGGTCTCGTGGGTATGGTAAAGAGATTGGACATCAGCATGTATGCTACAATTACGTCACATGAACAGGGCACATGACGCTGAGAAAGACTCTCATATTTTGTACAACAGTGTTTTAGCAGTACACATCGCAGGATTCGTTGTAAAAGAAACAAAAACACTGTATTCTAACAGAGCCTCCAGAGGGTAAATGACTTTACTGCTAATTGTTATTACGAAAATTTTAAACACAGACAAAGTCACTCAGAAATGCAAACCTGAGGGAAAGGTTAGTCAGTTGCCAGGTGAAAAACTGTTATAAATTGATCTGTCTAAAAGTTATTGAGAAACAGCAAGTGTTGAGGCATTCCTTAATAGATAAAAAAGAGTTTGAGCATAGCAGAAACATTGGTCATCAGTTCCATTCCTTGGGGGCAGCAACATAGAATGCACAAGAGCCGGTGACAGTTCTGTAATGTGGCTCAACCAAAAGAGTCACACCCTAAGATCGCAGGCTGCAGGGAGAAATGTCACGAGGATTAATGGCTGAAGGTAGGTAGGAGTGCTCATTGTAAGAATTTTCTCCATCAGGTAGGCCAGTTTAAATTTTATTATGAATAGGGCCTACTACAGGAAGTTTATGCAAAATCTCATGTAAGCTTGAAAAGTGAGATTGCTATCCAGATTTACCCCCAAGCATTTTAACAGTATTTGATAGTGGAACAGCGGTGCCAGCAGTCAACGCTAGACACAGAAAGGAAAAAGCTAAACATGACTGCCTCAGATTTATCTGGGTTTATGGCCACAGTCGCCAAACGACTGAAGCAGAACCATGCAAGCACCGAAGAGAGGCACTCCAGTTTTGCCATCTGAGACTGATCAATGTAACGTTGAGCATTGTCCACATATTACTGTAACTGGACTCCAAAGTGATCGGCTAAGTGGCTGATCGGTGAAGTGAAGATTCAAGATTGTATATAATAAGTGGCTCAGAACAATTCCAAGTCGAGTAGCAGCAGTGCAGAGAGAAGGATTAGACCTAGCAGTATCAATGCCCACTTCTGAAACCCAGTGCAGAAGTAGAAGCTGGCCAACAGTTTAAGGCAGTCGCAGAGACACTGAAGATTTTACTGAATCTAGAAAAAACTTGGCTAGTAGTTAACAATGTCGACAGGAACACTGAGGTCGAGCCATATCGACACGCATGCCTTTCCAGTATCAGTGGAAGAGAAGGTGCTCTCCAGCATAAAGACAAGAAGCTGAGTGGTAATGACCATAGGAAATGAAATAAGGAATTCAATCCACAAAGGGACTTGTACAAATAAGTCCCGGCCTCCTCTTCTAAATGCACGTTTCCATTTTCTGCAGAGGGAGGAGTAAAACCGAGGGAAGGGTAAACCGATTTGTACAAATAGACACCTGGGGCATTTTATAAAAAGTTTCACAACGTACTGAAAACTGATGTTACCATGTGCAATGCAGTGAAATGATGGCGCAACGTGATCTGTTATTGCACTGTACGTAAGACAAGATCTACGCAGCACCTCATGAAACTGAGAGCTAGGCCTACTAGTAAAGCGCTTGGTACAATGTACATTACGCAACATCAGTATCTAACCTGAGCCGATCATTCGTATAACACATTTTCAGACTCTCTCAGAGGTAATGTAATAGAAATGTATGGCACTAGTATAGTGCTTCTTAAGAGCCTCTCAGCGCTGCTGTGTACAGATATCAAAATCCATAGTGGTACTGGTAAATGTTTGTCTATTATATTTGCTCATATCATAATCTATTTTAAAAATGTATGCGTGGCAATTGTTAAATAATCTAATAATCTAAGGGTCACATTGCACCATTATTTCACTTTACAACGTCAAAGTATAATGCTAAAGGCATGAGCTGTTGATGATCACTGCTAAGCAGTCAGGTTTTACATCACAATCAAGGGTAAGGCCGGAGGAACATAAAGAGGTTGTTCAATGCAGTGTAATATATGTGCACTTGTCAGGTGCAAATTAAGCCTACATGTTTTTACTGAGATCATCACTCAGTAAGATAATGAAACGACTTATAGGGAACAACGGCCAAAAACAACTACTGGCACTGATGGAACCCAGATCAGAACCTGCATCGTTCCTTTAATTCACAGCCAAGTGATTTAAAATCTATCAGCGTTTCATCAGAGTTCCTTCAATTTCACCCGGATGACTGATGTCACTGTCCGAGGATGAGGAGGCTGATGAGGAGGCTGATGTGCCGCTGGCATGCACAGCAGCGGCAGCAGCAGCAGCAGCAGCAGCAGCAGGCGATGACCACCCCAGCATCTCTGATCCCTCTCTCAATAAACGTATCAATACATCACCATCGGACAATAGCATGATTCATCCTGACGAAATTGAACAGACTTCAATAAAACGTCAGCAGATTGATCGACATTATTTTGCCGTAAATAAAGTTATGACAAAACCCAAACGGGGTCGGGAGGTGAATGGCAAACGCCATGAAGCTAACAACAGGCAAGAACTGAAAGGCATATATAATGGATGAAGAAGCGAATATCTGATGAGGTTCCTTTCCTCAAGCCTAGCCTCTTCAGAGTAATGTCTGCTAATATGAGACACTGGTGTGACTAGAACAGTCAGAAATTGTCAGAGGATAGATACTCAGACTCTGTGCTAAAGCTGAATGATTTACACGGCTGTGAAACAAAACACTTTTTAAATAGTAGTTATAGTCAGTAGTAGTGGTATTAAACACAATAACAGTACAGTAGTATGATCAGTAAAATATAATAACAATAGTAATAATAACAAGAACAAAAACAAGATTCTAATTTACAAAATCTTAATATAATTATAATAACAATTACAATATTAAAACAAATGAAATATTATAAGAAATCAAGAAATAGGGAAACCACGATAATATTCAAAAGTTGCAATGTCACGCACGCACACACCCATACAACAGATACACACCCAAACATACACGTCTACACACACCGTTTATATGCCTTTCATAGTAACAATTATAACAATGAAACAAATGAATAATACAAGATATACTGAAAACAGTAATGTTACAAGAATGAAAAGTTGTACTAAAACAGTGAGACTGCAGACCGACCTGTCCAGATGCATCCATAGAGTTCAATGCGAAGGCAGACGTGCTTAGGATGAGTACTGTAAGGAATGACGCGAATGCGTTTGGCAATGATTGGCGGACTGACATCTCGTAGTTCAGCAATGTACGTGTTAGAATTGCCTTGAAAAAGCTAAAAGAAAACACACTAGAATTGTTTGAGAGTGACTTTGTCTTCTGAATGTGTAAAGAACACAGCACATGAGCTGACCAATAATTTTGATTGACAGTCAGTCAATCCAAACTGCCACAGAACCGACAACCACCACCATCACACCACCACCACACCACACACCACCACCACCACCACCACCGGCGCCACCACCACCACCACCACACCACACCACACCACACCACCACCACACCACCACCACCACCACCACCACCACCACCACCACCACAACCACCACCACCACCACCACCACATCATCATACTGTTGTTACCACAATCATCATGTGTGGCACTGTGGCCAATTGGTTAGAGCGGTCGGCCTGTAATGCAGAGAGTACAGGTTCGATCCTCGTCCGAGGCAGCTACTGTGTAGGGACCGTGAGCAAGTCCTTCGTGCACAATTGCTCTGCAATATAATTGCATCTACGCCATCGAACTTCTGAACTTTGGAAGAAGGGTAATATTAAATGCAGTTGTTTTCTATTGTATTATGAAATCATCATCACTGTTGTCATCACTATCATCCTCACAGTCATCATCATCATTATTATCGTCATTGTCACCATCAGCAGCATAACCTCATCATCCCTGTCACCATTCCCATCATAAGTAACAGGTATTTCAAGTCAAATGACAAAAAGTTCATTTGTTTTATCAATTGCTTTTTGCTCAATCAATTGTTTCTTCTGTCTGAACACAGATCATTCTGTTCAGCCACTTTCAACCAAGATCCGTGGAAATCCCAAAAGTGATGTTCGGAGATAGAGAGCATCAGTATCAAGTATTAATGTCAAAACTGCCACAAGAAAAGACAGATCAATAGTCACAACCCAGAGACTTTAAGCTGCTTGGATCTGGTGGGGAGGCAAATAAGACACGGTTGTGGGAAGGTGACAACGGCTCCGAGAGTCAATACGAATGAGATGCATAACTAATCAAATGACCGGAATCGGATCCAAAAAAATCAAAGCAGAAAAAAAATAAAATCCGGAATTTTATCAAACAAGATGATGGATACATAGATGTAATTTCAAATAGATTAAATCTATAATCAGGGCCGAGCCCTATTTCGGTCACAGACAAGGTGCCTATACTAGACTGACAGGGAAATGAACTAACTCGAAGATGCTGTATTGAACACGGGTATTGTCCAACGATAACAGAGAATGCAGTCTTCACATTTTTAAATGTAGTTGAAAATCTATTTGCTATGTAGGCCTAACTCCTAGCATTTGTGCTGACAGTTGACGTTGTAAAGCAACTTCGAAGTAGCAGGCTACTAATGATGCCATAGAAATTGTTGGAATTACAATGATAAAAACTGTAGACCATTCAGGTGTCATACGGAATCTCAGAAGGAACCATAACAATGCATGAACTAGGCAGGACTATATAACAGCAATAAAAGAAAGACAGAATAAAGGCATGGGAAAGACAAAATAACACAAGTAGCATGTCTACATGTACATACACGACATCATACATAAATATATATAAATATTTATTTATTTATTTATTTTAATATACTGCAAAGCATTAGAATATATATTTTAAAATATATATAATGCCTACAGGCCTCACACAGTCACCAAAATTCACCATACATGTAAAAAGACCTTAATAGACGTTGATAGAGCTCAGTAGAAAGCTATGATCTTTGTCTAATGAAATAGAAAAGTCAACTCTGTCATTTCTCAATGTCTTAAACAGCTCAGATGTCACGGTTAAGAGCCTACCTACAGAAACTAACATTTACATAACTAAGTGAGCAAGTATGTAAGTAAGTAGACTTTTATCAATGTAGATAAATGCTCACATTTACAGAACAGGCCATTGAAGTAGTTAACAGTTATTGTCAATGAATAGCCCAAAACACCTTGTCTATTATATAGCAGCTACTACAATCGCAGCTGATGGCAAAGAACTGTACTTTCATTTTACACTAAATATCTTACCTCTTGACCTCTGCGATTTTTAAACCGAAACCACGAGCCGCCATCCTCCCGCTGGTAGTTGACCATGTACTGTTCTGTGTACTCCTGACCCTAAAGCATTCAAATGACTGCAAAGTATAGGTATGCAACAAAACACAATACAACATCTTTTTCTAAACACCTGATCTAACTGTGGCATAATATATTTTTAATTAATTTTTTCTTGCATATATATATATATATATATATAATATATTTTTAAATATTTTTTTCTTGCATATATATATATATCATATATGGAAATATATACATATATATTCTACAGTGTCCGTTACCAAATGGCAGAGCAGGGCATTAATTGCTGGTATCTGTTTCAAGTGAAAACCATGGCAATAAATGGAAATCCAATGGACAAGACCAGTCGAAATCCGATTAGGCAGGAAAACCAAAGACAGTGGATAAGCACGTTCAAACAGATTCTGCAGGAATCACTGGCATCTAACCCCCCCCCCCCATCTGGACTGGGAGAACAAACCCCCACTCTGGCCAATTTATATATAGGAGACTCAGAAGTCACTCAAAACTGTAAATTAATATACAACCCCCACTTCTGGCAACCATGGGAGCTCGTTGTCCCAAACCTTCCCCAATTGGTAAACGCCACTGGCAGGAATCAGCCACATCCCTAGAGTTATCCCTGACTCCATCCGCTGTATACTATCAATGGGAGTAAACAATTAAATAAATACATGTACATGTACTATTAAAACTTGATCAGAAATGTGGCCACCTGATCAGAAATCTTCAACAGAGAAACAATAAAATGCAACAGGAAACAGACACCCCTCTCCAACTGTACTCGGATTCGTCTTAAGTTATCTCCACCTCAATTCACGGCCTGATCTTTGTTCCGACAGGGCTTGGAAGGTCCGCGAGCAAACATCTTCTACATTGCAGGAACAAGATCAATAAAAAAAAAACGCCTCAAGTTCGGAAACAGAGATCAGCATTTGAAACGACCTGAATGCCCTGCAGCACTTCTGCCTCTCAGGCCCGGCCTCACGATTCACGTCAGGGCAATGTTCACAACACCCTCTTGAGATGCATTGGAATTGCCAGTCCACAGCCGCAATGAACCATTGACTTCCATTTCCTTTCACAAGCTACAAGTCCAAGACATGCATGTACCAGCGTGCATAGGCTATGTCAAACGAAAGACTCTAATTGCAGTGATAAAATAAATTTCTAACTACATTTAAAAAATTGTCAGTTTAATTTCACAGGCTTGCTCTATTATATGAAAACTTATAGCAAAAAATGCATTTCCATAAGGGCTTTTTGAATGAGAAGATGTTATCTTCCAAGTAGACGAAGAGCATTGCTCCTCCCAGCAAATCTTCTTGGACAGGGTCAGAGATAGGGCTGCCATCTGGCTTTAAGGGGACAAAAGGTATTGACCAATCTGAAATCTCTGTTGGAACAAATTGCCATGGGAATGTTTTGGGGTATGAAGATTTTAATGGCATTGTCAAAATAGAAATCTTTGTTCTGAAACTCCACCACAACAGAAGACAGCAATAAGATTTTTAAACTTGAATACCTACTTGCCAACACTCAGGTCATTCCTGGAATAAGGTTTGGGTTATGCCCTCCACTCTTATGCATTAAAACTGGCAAAAAAGGACTTATTAGATTAGACTATGTTGCTTTACATTAACATTTACTCAGTAACAACTTACAATACCAATGGAGCAATTACAATAAAAACTGTTTACGTAGTTCTACTCTTGAACACACCTGACCACAAATTAATGTACACAGGACATAAAAGGACATAAAAAGACACTAAATTCTGAGGCACTATTACATTACAACGAAATTCATGGCCAAAGCAGTTGATGAATGTTTGCTGTTCCGGAAGCGCAGACATCGCCTAATTGATCAGCACCAGCACCACCAGCATCAGCATCATCATCAGCAGCAGCAGCAGCGGTGATGTCGTTGTTTCGCTCGTAAGCCAGATTACAATTAACTCCGGCCAAGGCTTCAGAGGAAGCAGTTCGACCGATTGACAGGCTAGCGACAAATTTGACAGCGAATCCAAGGATGCGGCGGTGGTGGCCAGAGCATCCTCCTCTGAGATGCTGCTGCTGACATTGGCACTACGGAGGCTGGTGCTGCCAGTTGTCGACATCGGATAATCGATGTATACGTGTAGTTGGGTGCGCACTTTCATGGATGTCTTGGCTCTTCAGAGGAGGAGGACACGGCAGTCGGGCGAGAGCGGCCGTCGAGGCAGTCTCATCCTTGACCGTCAGCACAAGACCCGGCCGCCGCCGCCGCCGCCACTGCTTCATAATAAGCACGATTACAAGATTCGTTCGCGTGCTGCGATAAATTTAGCCGTTTCTGCGTCGGCGTCCGTCTGTGAAGGTTCCTGCGGCTCAGTCGAGACACGAATCTGTTTGGCTGTCACTGTCACGTAAGGGCACAGGTAACGATGATTAATGGATAGGTGATGCCGTAGAAGGAGATTTTCCCTTTGAAACGAAACATGCAGCTCTAAGCTCCTGTCAATCAAGTCGCCTAAGTATTGAACGGCTTTCACCGACGACTCAGTGGATATCGCAGAGGGAAGAACACCGGACGAAGGATTAGCGCTATAAGGAGGAAATAGGGTTGCGGAAAAGGAAGAAAAACCACCGACGACGACGATGGACTACAGTAACTCAATCAAGACAGTGAAGCCGATGATGCAAGAGAACTAAGAGAGCGATTGGGAAGATTAAGGAAATGACAAACACCATAAAGTCTCTGTGGCGCCTTTGTAAGGTTCTTAAACTAGGCACTACATAAATAGCCATATATACATACATACATACATACATACATACATACATATATGGTGGTTGACTGATCGAGTGCTGGCCTTGTAGCATAGTGTGTATGTAGGACTGACCTTATCTCAAGTGGTCAGTCTATATAATTATGCTGTAAGCACGCCCTTAACATATGACTACTGTTGTGGTCTTGCACAATACAAGAAAATGAAATTTTTACATTTGTAAAAGAAGTTTCAGTAAAAATCATGACAATACTAAAAACCAAAATAATAGTCTCATCAAATTTGCAAACTACTAAATGATTAGAGCTGTACCGAATATTCGTATTCGACTTGCTTCGGACCGAATAATGCTCCGAACAGTTTATTGGAAATTTATATAGCACCAATGGCAGAGAAACTCACCAATCAAACTGAATGGTCTTCAAGCACTTGTGGAAAAGAGGCAAACACACACATACATGTGTATTTGTGTAAATAATATATATATTTTTGTGTAAATAATATTATAACTATATATATATAATTGTATATATATATATATATATATATAAATAAATTTATTTATTGTCATGTGCCTGAATTGTTAGTTTTTAGTATTTGCTTGGAGACAGAAACGTCAACAATGGCTACCTGCTTAATTTACCTCTGACATGCCAACCACCCACCCACCAACGGATAGAGACACGCCTAACCAGCTAAACTCCGATGGCAGCCGACAGAGGAGTGATCTGCAGCTCCGTCGTCGCCGTAGCTTAGCACTTGGACCCTAGAGGGCGGCACGCAACAGCTCCGAACATAAAATCCCAATCAGGTCATTGGATTGTGTTGGCTGCCTAATGAATGAATGCCGACATCTAGTGTTTATTAGCTAATTCCCATTAACCGTAATAAAGACGAACACAGGCCAAAAGCAAAGCGGCTTATTTCCTACGAATAAATTCCTATGTGGCATAATAACGTCCCCTTTTAACGTCCTCGGTGCATGGTTTATGCGCAAAACAGGCAAGAGCCCTTCGAAGGAACTAGTAGTACACCGGTCAGCGATAAAAACGTCCAGAAAGCTCATGTTGGGGGCATGAAAAGAGCTAGAAGAGGGTTGTAAACATGACATAACCGAAAAGCGACTAATATAATTACAGACCCCTTCTGACAACCGACCTACTACGATTCAACTTCTGACATATGTTCCCATCTGATTGCAGCAGCCCTTCTCCGCCCTTCCACGAAACGCGACCACCACCATCGCCTCACGTAATATTCCGATCCTTGCAATCTCGCTCAGCACAAAAGCAACACATTCCTCAGTGTCCCCAACGAGAAATGAAAAGCAAGACCACCTGACAACTATGACTTTGTATATGACTTTACAGATCACCTTTGCAGGGTTCAATGACGGAGCTATATAAATGCATAAGGTATATATATCTAATCTAATCCAATAACTTCTATAGCACCATAATCATAATACATAAGGCATTAATCAATGGTCCTTTTAATTGGAAACCATCGCAGAATAACAATCCTTAGGACAAGACAGGGAAAAATCAAATAGGCCATAATTATACGATGACAACATTGACGAGGACATCAAATAAAATAGGATATTGTAAGAAATTTATATCAATTATAAAGGACCATAATTATCAACCTTTTAAATCAACTTCTGAATATTGTAAAACATTTACACTTCACAATATAAAAAATAGTGGCTATTCATTCTTACCATCATCTTATAATATCATCGTTCTATTCTTTTATCCTGTAATATACTTGATGTAACTAAGCCCCCATCTAGTGGGACTTGTCCCTTTGGGTGTGCCTGTTGCTACCATGTACTTTGCACCACATATCTTCCACCAAAAATTAACATGCATGTAATTAGACTACTTTGCTGTTATTCATAACTGCATTGTTTATTGGGAACAATAAAATTGATTGATTGATTGATTGAGCGCCTTTTTCTTCAGCCTTGACTGTGAGCTACAGCACTATATAAATTGTCTTATCATTATCATTATCATCATCATCACCGTCATCATCATTTCCTACTGTGGTTGGCCCCTCTACTTGGAATGACCTTCCCCTCGTTAAGGGCTAAACTAATGACTAGTTTTTCCTCTTTGGTCTCTCGTTCTTTAAAGACGTTTCTTTTCCCCGGGGTTTTGTGCTGAGAGCGCTTCTGAATAGTTATTCTGAGAGAGGCGTTATATAAATCTTTAGATACAATACAATACAATACTATTGTTAGTTATAAATTTTATTATCTTTATTAAATATCTATACTATTTTGCTGACAGTATAGTTTTAGGGCCCAAACAGCCTTTAGCATATTTCACCAGCTTCCTATGTCATGTGGATACACTTTACATAACATTCTAGATTGTCTAAAATTATCAGTTGAAAGCTGGTCATGCCGGATATTCCAGGAGATTATCTAGCAATCCAAATCCGTATGATCCATATCACCTGGTCCTATGCAATTGCGGAAAAGCAGAGATCGCTTTGAATTGCCAAGCACAAGCAAAGTAGCATTTCCTACTTTCCTGACGACTGTCCAAAGCCAAGTCATATTATCCTTATGCAGATAGTGATAGTATTGGTATAATCTAAACTGACCAGAATTATTTATGGAGAAACTGGACCATTTTGTCTAAGATTTAATGGCTGATAACAGAGGGCAGACCAGGGCAGAACTATAGTTACTAATCGGGGATAAAACAAGCCTAAATTATTTTGAAATTTTATACATAAAGAAAAAACATCTGCAATGCTTAAACATTAAACAATGATCACGGCATCATTATTATATATTTTTAAAATCTATGGTAACGACTTTACAATAAATGTCAGTGACATTTCCATAGACTTACTGATTTCGTTAATTTATACAGGACACTGGGACAGCCACTGAGAAATCCGGACAATCCAGCAAAAGCCAAACGTCTGGTCAGCCATCATAATCAGCATTAGACCGGCTCTTTCCTTCTACATCTCAAAATTCTACATCTCCAGCTCGTTTTTCACCTTCTGTTCTTTTATATTGTACCATCTCAACTACCTGCTTTCAGGTCCCATACAACGATACGTGCAGCTGTGCTTTTTGCCTCCTAGTTAAGTACTTCCCAATTTATTATGTGTGTCTACTGACAACTTTTCCTTAGCAGAAGCAGCAGGGTCCTAGGAGCGAAGGATAGAAGGATCTTTTGCATAACAAAAAAGCACCTGATCAGTTCTCATTTAAGGCTTCAGCTGAGAATTAGAAATTTCACACAATGGATCGCAGCCTGAATACGAAAGTGAAAAGCTGACATCCAGCAAGCAATCAGTCGTCATGACTCTCATGACCAATGCTACCACAGCTCTTCAAGACATTTTTCTGTACCAGTGGAAAAATCTGTCTTCAGTGTTTTAAAAATTTCTCTTTTCAACAGTTGCATTTTGTAAATCATAAAAGAGCGCCTTGTTTTTCAGAGTCACTTGTACACACGAAATACAATAGGGAAAGGTGCAGTTCAACAGTCTGGCAAAATGACAGCAGCAATAAAAACACAATGATAAACCTTACAGTAGTGATATGAAAAAATAGGGCTGGGCATTTAACGCGTTATTAACGCGATTAATGCGTTAATCAATTAACACGATTAAATTTTTTAACGCAGTTAACGCGATTGTCACTGAGCCCAATTATTTCTAGAAATTTGGTAAAACAATTCTACCACAGCTCACTAGGAACTTTACAGTAAAAACTAAAAAGTAAAAACAAGTAGTAAAATCATGTTTGCTTTTGTTTATTGACTGCAACATTTATGTACAGTGCATAATCAGCGCCTTGTACTCAGAGTCGGTAGAGTAGTTGTACTTGTAATCTATTGAGACATGCGTTAAAAATTAATCGCGTTATTAAAAATTTTAATCATGCGATTAATTTCGACTAAAATTTGTAATCGTTGCCCACCCCTACTAGAAAAAAATGATGACAACCACAACAATGGTGATGACAGCAATAACAATAAGGATGATAATAAGAACAGCAATAAAACTGCTTCTGTCTGATCTGTTTCCCTCGTGAACCTTGTCCCCTGTTATGCACAATATGCTCATCTGATGAGTCTCCTCTTCATTTTCTTAAAGCACCATCTGCGATAGCTGCCTCATCACAGCCACATATAGGCCTAAGCAGCCTCAGTTCTGCATCAATTCCACTTCAATCAATAGCAGTTCATCAGCCCATAAGAGCTCCCCGGACAGTGCTTGGCCCAGCTGAAAGCACTTCTTCCAGTACCATCCATGGGGTTATTTGAACTGCAATTCCCGGCAAGATGTCATACTGACCGAGCGCTAGTCTCTGTCGTGAGATGCTTGGTGGGCAGTGGCCCCAATCTAATCCACCGACAACAGGGTCACATGCAAAGGGGAAATTACGATTAACTGATCTGATCTCTAGTCCACCAAATTAAATCAATTTGTAATCAATAAGCTAAATCAAGCGACAAGCACTGTCAATCAATCCATCAATGTCTGAATAATGCAGCATACACAATTTGTAATCATAATCGTAATCTCCAAACTTCTAAAGGGCCACTCGAAAGCCAAGCGCAAGGCACTCATTTATTCACAAGCACTGTACCAATTGTACATTTGAATATGCAAGGATTTGCACACATTATCGTTTTGTGACAGCATAATTTTTTGCTGTTTATTAATTTTTTTATTGTGCTAACTAATTGAGAGAAATCTCCTCAATTATTTTTCAAAATACCTTCAAGTGTCAATTAAATTTTTTATGCATCTAGTCTTTGAATGTACTATTATAATTAACTATGACCATCAGCAAAAGTTCTAATAATTATTAGACCTTTGGCTCATGGTCATAGTCTAGGAAAGCCTTAAAGTACCTGTAGTACCTAATATCAACACAATAACAGTTTTTGGATTAGATTACATTAAATCTAATTAATCTAATCCAAAAACCAGCTGCTTGTATTCTGATGATGCTATTGCTACAGAAAGTACCGTTTATGATTAAACCAGATGACAATACTGTTAAAGTGCATGGTTGTGATGACATAACAGGTATGAAATGTTCTGCTGCCTTACCTGACCATGGCCAAAGTGTCCTTGTGTTTCAATAATGGTAATGACTTTAAGTTCTCCAAGATCAATCTGTAAATATTCAAATGATTCCTTTGACACTTCTTCCTTTGGGCACCAGGCACCACCCTGCTTTTCATTTCGAATTCTAAAACAGAAAGTGCTCAATATGTAGAAAAGCATTAAAGTACCAGTAACTGTACACTTTTATTGGAGCAAATCTAGAATGAATTCTATCACAAGATGTCTAGTGTCATCTTTCTGGAATAAGTTGTCTTACAGACTTACAACCTCCATGATGAACTTCTTGGTCTCTCTTTGACATTTTTCCGCAACCGTTTGAAAACCATTCTTTTTGATCGTGGTTTGGTGTTGTCGGGTCGGGAGTGCCTCTGAGGAGTTTCTCTTGAAGTGGCGCTATATAAATTAATGATTATGAATTCAACTCTGAGACTGCTGTAGCAAGTTTCGGACAATGATGAATGAATAGCCCTACATGGGATTTAAAATAAATGAAGTGCTCGTCAGAAAGCTCAAAGGTAGAGGTTTATGAAAGTTTGCAAATACAAAGGAAACTCGAATTCACTGCTACAACTGAGCACTGTGCAACAGTCTACCGTAGTCCACATCTAATAGTTAAAACAGAAAACTTCTTGCACAGCCAGATTTTCAGGCACATAGTGATTGACCAATTTATGCAAGAGTAAACTGAATAGATCACTAAGGCATACTAGATGACACAAGACCAGATCTACGCCAATCTGGGCCTAGTCATTAGATTGTTTTCCCATGTTTTTGCTAAGCCTAACATCCTCAAACTATAAGGCCCATGCCTTTGAGGACTTTGTGCAAACTGCTTCCTCACAGGATATCACCATGTGCTACAAATAGGCAAGTTAACCAGAACTACTTTTAATTAAGTGCATGCTGCACCTTATTTTACCTTAGATACATGGATCCTCACACATACAATGTCATACTTGTATGTGCAAGATGGGGCTAGGAATTCACACAAGAGCACTGTTGGCCCACATCAGGCCAGGGCAACATAAGCCAATTTTCATCATCATTCTTTTGTAAACAGTAAATTGGAGACCTCAGAGGTGTTCCTTGTTCTTAAAAGTAAATAAGTAGGTGTCATTAAGCATTTTGAATTTTTTATATTTTTAATGGACAAAAAAGTACTGGGGAGAAACTATATTCTCCTCCCAGAACCTTGGCGAGTACTGGGGTGAAAGTCCCTGTTGCCCCTGTGGAGCTGGCGCCGGTGGGACTGGAAAGCAGTTAATTGGCTGCATGTGTTCTCAGGTCACGCAGGAAAGCACTCAATATGGAGTCTTATATTTTGTTTGATAATATCTCTATATTATTGTCACTTACAATGACTGCCCCATCAAGGAGAAAACAAACTAATATAAAGCACAATGGCGTCCCCCATAAAACCCTCATCCGATATTCCCGTGGGCTGGATTTCTCCGGCACCGCATGACCGGGATAAAATTCACGAGCAGTCATTAAACCGGTTTTTGTGCCTGGGCACTAAAACTTATCCGCAATACAAAAGGGTAACCAGTTTTGAGTGAGTAGGAAGCATAATGGGTTTACATAAAACAAATCATAAAGGGCAGTGATCAATACAGGATCACGTGACAGGTATAGCGCACCGGCAGAGCGCAGAATTCACAATACAACATAAAGAGCAACATGCATATTTGTAAAATAAAAGGGAACATAACTGAGCTAAGCCCCTCGTACTTGGTAAATTGTTATGCTTACCACAAACAAGCAGGTAACATTTAATGCGGACTGTATAAGACACTAGTTTCCATGCATGCAGTCTGAATATCCATCCAGAGCTGATAATAGACACATGTTTTGAGTAACATCGAAGAAGAGAGCGGCAGTGACAAGTGACAAGGCACATCACACACAAACCCCACACCAAGCAGTCTGTCAGGGAGGTGCTGCGTCCTGGCATTCCTCAGCGACTAGGTTTGTCAACGACAACATTCTTTGCAGTTAGCAATTAGTCGATCAGCTTCACCGCAGTAGAACGGTCAGCACCAATCCAAGACCCTCTTGGCCTTAAGTGTCCAGCTACTAACCTAAAACCCCTCAAAATGGACGAGTCCACGGTGATCCCGACAACAAACGTCCAAAGACCGTACATAACATTCAGAAACAACGCAGAGAAGAGATCCTGAGTGGCCGAGTGGGTTGGTAGCCCGCTCACCACGCCGGCGGCCCGGGTTCGATTCCTGGTCGGTCGGTTTATCAGAGATTAATTTCTCGGATCTTTACTGCGGGTGGCTCGGTCGCAATATAAACGTGGAGTACGAGGTTGCTTTCTGCCTCCGACACTATTCATCTTCGATATGAAAAAGTGTCGTTAAGCCGAAGTACAACAAGCAGAGGAGAAATAATCCAAGAACGCATGGTAGAACGATAATTATAAAACAAATCTGCATGTGACCAACAAATTGATAAAAAAAAATTATACATTAGAGAAACAACAGCAACCCTTTTGACCATGCCACATGTGCAGGTGTTGTATAAATGTGTGATTACAACAATGACAAGCAACCTATTATTAAGTTCTAGGCTATTTTTATATTCATGGCAAGGTAGTAAATGTATTCATGTAAATAAGTTGGAAAAAGATTAGTATCAAACTATTTGTGAAGACAGAAAAGAAAGATATCGGCCAAGTACAACTGGAAATAGTGAATACAACAGAAATGGACAGGTTTCCCAAAATGCACCCTTGCAGACTTCCAGGAGACTGGAAAACCGGCCAATGAAAGGTTTAATACCCTAAATTATAAAACCCGAAATTGAAGTACATTTTTATGGAACGCCTAGCAGGAAGGAAAGCTATTTAAAAATTTACCTTTGCCTGCTGTCTGACCTATCAGAATTGACCTAGTTTCAGTAACGAATTATGAATGTTCATTACAAGTTCAAATGAAATCGATCGCAGACTGATTAAGATAATATTAATATTTATTAATAGAGGGCAGTTGGATGCATCTTTTGGCTAATATAAGTCGCCAGACTAAATTACACAATATCTATATAGGTTGGAGCCAAGAGGAAGGGCTGAACATGTTCACTGTTCTTTGAGGTAAATAGTCCTGCATCTGATCAGCTGGATAGGTTTGACTACTGTTATGTTGCTTTTACTGTTATCTATTGTTATCTTTGGAGATGAGACAGCAAGAGATGTAACAACAGTGTTGTTCCAGTAATTGAAATGAGTGTAGGACATTATCCCCCCCCCGGACACATCCCCCGGACATGTTGGGTAGGACATTATCCCCCCAGTCTAAGATATAAGGGGCCGTCCATAAATGACGTCACGCAATTTTGGCCGATTTTAACCCCCTCCCCTCGTCACACTTCGTCACAAAAGTAACACCCCCTCTGAAAATTACGTCACAAAGCTTGACCCCCCTAAAACCAAATTTCCATGGCGAAGCAAAATGATCCATCATGGAACAAATAGGGAAAAGCATGAATATTTTAAACTCTAACGGTGACCAAATATTGAAATAATTAGAAAATTATTAATAATGATGCCCATATACATTAAAATAATTAAAAAAATAATTAAAATTTAATCCTCAAAGTTAGTGCTGTTATTAATAAAATTAAATTGTTGTTAATTGTTAAATTTAATAACATAGACCTGGTGTGACGTCACACTGCTCAGACCCCCACCCCCATGTCACACATCATCACAAATTTCCGACCCCCTCCCCCCTAGGTGCGTGACGTCATTTATGGACGGCCCCTAATCGTATAATATTCTTGCCGAAATGCAGGAAAATGATGAGAATAGTTGTTGGCCTAATTCTTCACATTGACCGCCAGGTACGAGTCAACTCGTACTTGAATGGGATTGCCGAGACGCCAGGTACGAACGAGTTAACTCGTACTTCAAATATATGCTGCCAATCAACGCTGCCTCTTGTAATGATAGCTCACATTTCGAGTCTGGCCCTGGCTTGTCGACGCTTTTCGACAGGGCTGACGCGTGTCAAATTTACGCCAGGAATGCCTCGTGTCAAATTTACAATAGGGCTGTCGGGATTAAAATGTTCTAGAGGGCTGTGGCGTACTGCTAATAAATGGTCTGGCGGTCAAAGTGTTTCGTACTGCTTATGAACTGAGCGACATTAACAAGTCTTAAGTTATATACATATATACATATATATATATATCCATATATATCTATATATATATATAGGATAACATATGTACATGTATATATAAATACATTATATGTACATATACATATATTTACACAGAGGGGGGGATAATGTCCGGGGGGAATGTCAGGGGGATAATGTCCGGAGTAATGTGAATTGATACATGTAATTGAATTACGTAATTGAATTACTTGTTCTGTAATTTGTAATTGTAATTGAATTACATTTTAAGTCCAGTAATTGTAATTGTATTTCAATTACAATATTGCATGTAATTTGTAATTGAATGAAGTGTGAATTACCAATTACTTTCATAAAGTCGGCCACAATGCCAGCCTGTCGCCCACCCCTTTCATTGAATATTAAACTGCTCTATCCTTTCACCCCTGGCACACCTCTTACAACCCACTTTGATAGACCCTATCCATGCAGGGCCAGACTGCAGTTGTGCCCTCTGCCTCATTCTTACCTAGCCCACTTACAACACAGCTTGGTAGCATTGGTAGGAAGAAGCTGCACCTGCTGCATGTTAATGAGATGCCTGCTGTCATTTGTCCCCACTGCTCCACTTCCTGGCTTTTGCCTAATAGCTTGCGGCCGGCCGGCCGGCGGCAGCTGACCTCAGCCTCGGACCCTGGGTCTAGTACATGTGTCTCACAGGAGTGTAGGACATTATCCCCCCGGACATTATCCCCCCGGACATTATCCCCCCCAGGGTAGGACATTATCCCCCCAGTCTAAGATATAATCGTAATATATCGTAATATATATACATATATCGTAATATATACATATATACATATATATATATACATATATATACATATATATTTATATACATATACATATACATATACATATATATATATATATACATATATATACATATACATATATATATATATATATACATACATATACATATGAGCATATACATATACATATATGTACATATACATATATATATATACATATATATACATATACATATACATACATATACATATATATATATATATATACATACATATACATATATATATACATACACATACATATACATATATGTATACATATATATATGTATATGTACATATACATATATATATACATATATATACATATACATATACATATACATATACATATACATACATACATATATATATATATATATACATATATATACATATACATATATATATATATACATATACATATACATACATTTACATATATATATATACACATACATATACATATATATATACATATACAAATATGTACATATACATATATATATATACATATATATATACATATACATATACATACATATACATATATATATATATACATATATACATATATATACATATATATATATATATTATATCGTAATATATATACATATATATATATATCCATATATATCTATATATATATAGGATAACATATGTACAATTGTACATGTATATATAAATACATTATATGTACATATACATATATTTACACAGAGGGGGATAATGTCCGGGGGGATAATGTCCTACGCAAAATCGGGGGGGATAATGTCCAGGGGATAATGTCGGGGGACAATGTCAGCCTCGGACCCTGGGTCTAGTACATGTGTCTCACAGTTATAGTGATGACCCAAGATTCATCCACTAACGAGTGGAAAGATCTTGGTGATGACCCAAGATTGAGTGGAAAGATCTTGGTGATGACCTACTCGAGGCAGTATCATTATCATAATCTTGCAGGTTGCAGCATATCTCAACAGAATAAAATATTAGTTTTTATTATCAGGAAGAGTTTGATCCAGTAGTACAAAAGCAATTATTAAAACTTTGAAACAGCTGCACTTATGCATTTTCGTTTCCAAGAAGGGTAAGCAAGTGTACATATGCATCTGATTCAAGTGATTTTTGCATTAGTATTTCATTGGTTTATTCGTATGTCATTTATTTAAGTTTATAGTAATGATTGCAGTCATGATAGTCATCTCATGTTAAGAAAGAAACTGATTGGTGTGTACACGTCACATGTAGGCCTACATTTTATACAAAATACTACAGAAATGAAAGCAAATGCAGTTTTATTTTGTAGGGTTACATTACTTACATGGGGAGGGGGATGAAGTGTCAGTTACAAGTTACTTTCATAAAGTCAGCAAATATGCCAACCTGCTGGGTTGACCCGGGCCACCCGTTTTATTGAATAAACTGCTATGCATTATGTTTGCATGGCAACATAATTGTCAACATTATTCTATACTTACACTCCTCTGACAATCTTACAGCACACTTTAATAGACCCTCAAAGGGCAAGGGCTGACCATCATTAACAGACTATCCATGCAGTCATTCTTAGCTAGCTTACTGCAGCTGCCTTACAGAAAACAGCTTCCATCTTCAAAAGTTGAGCGTAACTTTAGCACTGCTGGATGAATTGACTCACTCACCCAGGCACAATCAACTGAGTTCTCTAACAGACTCATTTTGAAAACTTCTACTCCTAAAAATCAAATAAAGTCTAGCTTGTTTTAATGGATCATAATTGTAAATCGTATTTTGGGCACAGGTCTGGCAAACTTATAATACAATTGAATGTACATATATTATTACAATTTACAGGTCATTGGCCCATTGGATGTTTTAGTTTAAAAATAGAGTAAATTAAAAATTATTGAATTTTTTAAATCATGCGCCAATTTTCAAGAAATAATTGAAAAGTAATTGGTAATTGAATTACAATCAAAATGTAATTGTAATTGAATTACTTTCACAATCAAGTAATTGTAATTGTAATTCAATTACATTTACAAGCATGTAATTGCAATTATAATTGAATTACATTTGCAATGTAATTGATACAACACTGTCCAACAATCTTCCTATGCATAATCTGAGATTACAAAGCTTTCAGCAGTTGACACCAAACACTGCCTTCGTATCGTTGCTGGAAAATAATCCTTTCCTATCTGTACTTTCACAAGCCTGGATTGACCGGGTACTCCCCTAGAGCTCAGAAACCTGGGACTAGTGCAGTCGAAAAGGATGCATCCGAATGCCCTCTAACGTCCACAAGCTGCCCACATTGTCTGTGATTTCTAATCCTGAGTCATCCACGCAAAGAAGCATCTTCGGTTTCTGTCCAACGTCCATTCTCTAATCGCTTGTCACAACGACGTGACAGAGACCTACGGGGATGACTGCAGGCCAGGGCAGCCAGCAATAATTTCTCCAAATGCACTATAAGGTGACAGATTCATAAGAGCCACATAAGTCTCGACAAGCCCCGCATCATCCCACTTTATCCCGCCCCCATACGTTGCCGGATTAAAGCAGGCGGTGCACGCAGGACACTAATTTGCATAGTTAATTTGGCGCTGCGATAGAACAGTGGGGGTCGGTCTTCTTTGCCAGGCCAAAGGCAGTGGGGGAATTAAGGGGATTTAGGGGTTACGCCACACGGGGAATACTGATGGCCCTGTTGATCATCGTTTCTTAAAATAAACATTTGCATTGCTAAGGTTTACTAAGGCGGGCTAATGCGAACTGCTGAGTCTAATGTGACATGAAACTAATTGCACCATTTGCCAGAGACAATATATCACCGGGCAACAGAAACATCAAGCTACACTCGCTGGTTAACCACCGACGCACTGACGTTTTGTGGCAATCGAATGTCAACGGAAATGTGCGCCCCACCATTCGTTCGGTGCCTATTTTAAAACATGCTACAAAACCGGTTCCCGGAATTTGCTTCTACGAGCGCAGCAAATAGCTCGAAAATGGCTAATTTGGGGAGGTTTGTTTCTCTTTACAGAGTGCCGCTAATATAAAAACATTAAGTTCTGTAGGCATATATTTATATACTTAAAACTATATATTAGTAGTACTATCATCATCATCGTCAGTTCCTAATGCATGCCATTTGGCATCATAGGATGCGTATAAATTGTGTTCATCTGTTGTGGTCATTTGTCAAATCCATGTCCCTTTCATGTTTCATCAAAGTTCTATTATGTCTTTGCTTATATTTTCTAGTTGAATATCATACTCCACACACAAAGGTTAATTCATGCACACAAATATATATATACTTAATATTATATATGATTAGCAATAATTTTATACCTAATACACAAAGGTTAATCTATGCCTGCATAATCTCCATCTACCTTAAGACCCCTTTAGGGTGCCCTGAGTGACCATGCTTATTATTTCATTGAGTGCTACTGTTCTTGGTTGGTTACCGAATGAAATGATTTGATTTGATTTGACCTTCTCTCCAGAAATCAGTTAATGTGATATATCACAAATATCAAATTTAACAAATCGACCTCTCCTTGTAAAAGAGGCCATAATACAGCACTCAAGGTCATAGAGGACATAACTGGCATCAGCATAAAATCCACACAACGGATTGAAGTTCTCCAATGGCCATCAGCCATATTAGTGTCATAATGGTCGGAAACAATATATCTCTTGTTTATGCCTATCCATGCAGTTCGAAACATTCGGACGAGAATGATGAATGGTTCCGAAAATAGTCAGGTGATATTTCATCTGGACGTTTGCATAGTGTCCATGTCTGAACCTGCATAGAAACTCCTTCTCACCTGAACTGAAATGAGTGGCACTTTCAAAACATGTATACGTTCTGCATAACATGGACGTTCGTAAATATCCATGAAATCACCAGCACAAGAGTGGCAGGCAATCTGTAAACAGCTATCATATTCTGTTTCATTTTGTGTGGCATAAAAGCCAGGTTGTAACATTGTAAACCATTCATCAAAGCATCTGAGGTTTAGTAACTGGTACTTCTAGGAAATTTACAATCCTATGTTATGACAACCCAGCTGTCCAAAAAGGTATTCCACTACACTGGATTGCTTTACGTTATCTCAATATTAAGCCAAACTACAGGATCACACAACCACAAGATCAGAAGTCTGAATGTTCCATCACTAAATCTCATAAACAATACCATTTAATAGCACCTTCAGTGAACTCAGCTATAAGGTGAGCACCTCGACTTCTCATTGTCAGTAGAAAGATAACCTGGCTAAAACCTGAAAAATTCCATTACTAACTCTGACAAAACAGCACCATGCAATAGAAGATGAATATAGTGCTCTTAAAAATTCTACTGATCTTACCCTGGGTTTATATGTGAGGTAATTCGTAATTATGTATCTTAGTAATGGCAGTAACATTTAAATCTGAGAATCTCATAAAGTGTTATCTACATGTTCCTTTACGTTCCACTATGCCTCCTCGTCAATTTCTTCTTCGTGTTTGCAAGAAACTACTGTGGTTGCCGTCTTCAGCTACTAAAACATCATTAGACTACAGATGAAACTGTCATTTCAATACAAATTTATCTTCATAACGAGTAACACCATCGAGAGGTTCATAAAAAAGAGCCACATAAATTTCCAGATATGATACATGCATACACTGCACGGTATAAGGCTACCCTACTACCCAATCATGAGTGGAGATCTGTAATATCTACGTTACATCATTTACACATCTGATGATCAGCAATCTGTAAGCGGACACATGGCAGTGAGCAGCCACGCAGCCCAAATGAGATTCTGGTGGTGCTGTTAATGTTTGGAAAATGAGCATTCCCCTGAAAGCGAAGGACCATGGATGCGGCTGCTCCCTCGCTTCCATCCACAGGCGGATGAGATATCAGCTGTTTCATCGATCCGAATAAATAAGTTATGTTTCAATTCTGCTATCAGTCTGCCTCAAGCACTCTCACAATAACCGTCCAGTAATGAAGAGCCAGAGGAAAGCACGGCAGAGCAAAGGCACCCAACTAAAGACAGTTCAAACGACGACCACGGACGGGCACAGTCACCGAGACAGCACACAGAACGACCAAGCTCATAAACATTCATAGCTTTCGGAACATTATTTAACGCTTCAAAACACAGGAAGAAAGCAGATTATATGGAGACAGTGTAGAAGTCATTATTTCTGTCAGTGATTCTAAATCGTAATCAAACAACGTGGAAATGGGTTCCGTTGTATTTGTATTTATTTCGGGGATTAGGAAAGAAACTGTGTAGGATTTGCTTGGTGAAAAGCAGACTTCTTGGAATATAAGAATGTCAGAGTTCAGACACTCACTCAAAGAGCACACAAAGCAGTTTGATGCTGCAGCCATAAGGACACAGTAACGCAGCACAGAAGTCATCATTCTTGTAAACATTTTGAATTTGTAAGGCCAAAAAAAATAATGTGTGTTTCCGGTAACAGAGTTAAAAAAAACTGGGTAGGTAGGTAGGAAAATAATTTTATTTTGGTAAAATAATTTTATGCAGTGATTTCCCAAAATTACGCCACTGCCCATTTATGCACAGCGGTACATGCTGTACCAAAGTATATATTTTTACTATGTGTTACCTTAAAAATGCCTTTTTGCAGAATGTACCTACAAACTGCTGTAGAAAACAATCTTATTTATTTCATTTTTGCTGACATCGTTTTTCTTGCAAGGTGAAATGGAAGGGGCAGGGGTGGGGAAGGAATTATGGATTATGTACATTAAACAATAAACGTGTAGCAGACAACGGCTCTTTAGGAAATATGCATGGGTGGTAACGTGAGAAAATCGCTGACTTTTCGGTGTCTGTTATCTCCTCAACATCATACATGTGTGTAAATTGTCCATGGGAAACATTGAGCCCATTTATTGTTATAATATTATTAACGCTGCATAGAAAGAAATATGGTTCCTAACGTCGTCTGCTAAGGAGACTGCTTGCTACGAAGATTGGATGCTATGAAGACTGGTTGTTAAGGAGACTAGTTGCTAATGAAGGCAGTTGCTAAGCAGGACAGTTTCTAAGGATAACTGTTGCTAAGGAAGGCGGTTGCTAAAGGGGCCAAGTCTGACTTTGAAACTGGTTGCTAATGAGGCTGACATAGAGGCTGCTTGCTACAAAGCTTGGTTGCTAAGAAGGCTGTTTGCTACGAAAGTAGAATGCTACGGAGGTTGTTAAGTAGGCTGATTGCTATTAGGAGGCTTTACTTTTATAATGGCACGTACGATAATAGGTATTTCTGATACAATGAATATGGGGGTCAGATTTGTGAAATAACCCTGTCAAATTACCCTGAGAAAATCCACCACTTTCGAGTCTATTACCTCCCTCTCCCAAACTCCACACTTTAGCCCTTTTATTGCTGTAATTTACGGCACCATTCTTTCCATTGAAAGACCGCTAGTTTCCTAACGTCTCTGCTTCAGTGAATGCACCTATAATGTCGCGATTCTGCATCTCCGGCATGCAAAGGCTTAATGTATGTGAAGTAGGAAAAAAAATTTTTACAAAATTTTCCCGAAAAATTTTTTTTTTTACAAAATTTTCCGAGTCGCGGCAAAAAAGTGAGTCGGTCGGGTTACCGGAAACACACCATTATTTTGTTTTGGCCTAACCAAACAATATGGACTTTATGTTTCTATTTATTTCAGTAACAAATCAATATTTTTCAGGATTTTTGTGTGGAAGTCAGCTCCTACGAGAATGAATAAGAATATCGGAGTTCACACGTTTACTAGAAACAGCACAAAGTTTGATGTTGCAAACCAAACACAACCAATTTATCAACAATCTTCTGTGTGCAAAAACTGGCCTTGTGTTTACACTAATCAGTGCATCAATGCACGCTGCAACACACAAAATACAACACCACATTTCCAGTTTGCCACTTTCACCTATAATGACCAGTTCTGCATATTACATAGTCAGCAGACAAGTGAATTCGAGTGAACAAAGAAATACTTTCAGAAATCACAACATTTATACATTCTGACTTCACAGAATTATACTGCTTGGTGTCTACTCTTTCCCTAAATCAACCTAAAAGCATTTTCTGCATCAAAGTTGCATGTGCTATCTGTCCTATCCTGAATGGTCATACTTATCAATTCTGATGTGTTGTCTTTGAGGATTAAATACTGCTCTGCATGCATCCATGGATTTGGACAGTATACTTTAAAACTACAAAGGCACACGTCCGATAGTATGTGTAACTTAGCATCACGCACACAGCCAGTGTCCTCTGTTAAATGACGTCTGATTAGATTACATGGCACTTTCACCATATATAGCCAATTCCACAGAGCGCTTCTGAACACCTGCCATGGACTTGTATCCTCTCATACTTTGCTAAAGTAAGTAACCTGTGAAAAATTGAAATTTAGACAATAATTATTGGCATTATGCATTGAAAATGAAACTTTAGGCCAAGTAATTCATGCACCTTCTTTCCTATGACTGACACACTGAACTGTGCTGTAACGTGTCAATGTCACTTAAAATTGTGTCTTAACAGTATTCATCTTATGGACATAGTGCCATATAATTTTGACCCAGCACTGTAAGCATTGTCGAATTGTTGTGTAGAAATCCATAGCTTTTCATTTAGGAGCGACTTCCACAACAGTATAATCGGAAAGAAAAAGTTGCCACTAAAAGTCATAGGCTAATATTAAAATTACCATAATAAATAAAAATGTCCAAAATGTCTGTTGATTTTCATGTAATTTTGGGTTGTAATGAAACTGTAATTCTTCATTTCAATTTAAATCAACAGTGTAGTGTAACACCGTCTACCTTAAAACATTTTTGGACTATAAAGGATTTCTGAAATGCTGTGTTGCAGTCACATGGCATATGAGAAATCATGAGTATTAATGATCATATAATAATTGTATTAGAGAGCTGCTATCATATATTCATGCATACATAGGTTTCTTGAAGGAGTGCTATATAAGTCCCCAGAATGAATATTCAGAGTGCAGGACTTGTGTATGTTATATAAACTCACATTTTCATTCTGAATCCTGTTTGCTACAAAGACGCATGAGCCAGACCTAAGAGAGCACTTAAAGGCAACATGTAGGAAAATTGCTGTAATTGCGATGACTTCAGCGATGCTATACAAACGGCAGCCAGTGCAAACCTATAAGTGTTACTGAAACCTGCCAAGGAAGTATTGGCTCAGTGAGAATAACATGAGATATGGTGTTTAGGAAAACAAAAACAAGGAAAGCTGGGGCCTTGCAGAAGAAAGTTTAGCTGCACTTAGACAGCTCAAACGGCCAACTAGGGAATTAGCAACCTGATTTGACCTTGGAGTTCTCGGATGAACCCAGGCAGAGATTGAAGACCCAGAGGTTAATTCAGAGATGCATCAGAAGGAGGAAATGGTTGAAGTAGTCTGAACTCAAGATGAATCACAACACTCCAGGAATCTTTACATCACTTTATAGATGTTGAAGGAAAGTGGACAATGTTGACTGAGGAGAGGAGGTGCAGGTGATTCAAAGTGGCTGACAGAGCAGAGTAATCCCAGAAGACTGGATGAGAGGGTTTATACCCCGTTTCACAAAACAGGTAAAGGCAGTGGTAGGGAATAAAAAACTTTTATGGAATCACCATTCTATCTGTCACAAGCAACGTCATCACAGGCATCATTTTATAAGTATAATGGATCTGCTTCTAAAGCAGAGGAGGCGGGAGCAAAGTGGATAGACTCCAGGCAAGTCCAAGAGAGACCTCTTGACCTGAAGGCCTAATTGGACTCAGTAGATGAGCAGGCACTGTGGCATTTATTCTGTAGCTGGCAGGGTTGGCAAGTTGTTGCCACCGCCGGTTATAACCGGTTATTGCCATGGCTATAACCGTCCCGGCAACAACCTCTTGGCAATAATGGCAACAACCTCTTGGCAAAAATGGCAACAACCTTTTGGCAAAAATAGAAACTATTAATTATTGTGGTAATAAAATATGTAATCTTCACAGTTAGCTTCATTTTTTATTTCTTCTGGCTTGCTACTTTACAGAGTTGATTGATTGAAATACGTCGTGCTTTAAATCAATCAAGTTTTTCCAAATAAAAATCACCCGATTTAAATAACCATATAATTTCTTCCTAATAAAAGACATTTACAAGTTTTACATATTAAGTATTGTCAATATCAAATTGTGTAATTATGAATTAGAAATTTTGCCAAACCATTGGCTTCTATGCACTACTAATAAATTATATAATACCAGGTAAGTGTATAGAAAAGGCAATGACCTTGTTGACCTGAATATTACTACTGCAGTGCAAATGGCAGTTTATGTTGGAGTAGTTGAACTGTAGGTCAGAATTTTTTTTAATCTTAATCTCATATAGTTGACTTTAACTACATTTATACTAAGGGGTAATATAGATTTATTATAACTATGCAGTCTGTGCAGTAAAATATGATTTTCATTTGACTTGCCCTTACTTTGGAGAAAATGGGCAACAACTGGCAATAACCGGCTGGCAACAACTGGCAATAACCGGCAATAACCGGTTATTGCCACTGTCCCGGCAACAATAGGTTGTTGCCGGCATTAACCCAATCCTGGTAGCTGGAGTCTCCTGGCCAAGACTGTCAAACTGTGTCATGTACGCTGATGCCCTGAGATGTGTGCAAGATGAAGTGGAAGCCAGTGACTGGTTTAGAGTTGATAATGGAGTAGAACAAGGTGACGCAATGGCTCCAAACATGCTTGCTGCCTCAATCTTCTCCAGCGGCAAACTCAGCTGAGCGTAGCCATGTCTACGATCCGGTGCTAAACTTTATGGCATCATCATCATCAACGGCACGTCGTCATATTATAATCATGTTACCAGGCCACAGGCCAGGGGGGTGTGGGGTAGACTACTGGCCAAAGCACGCATTTAGTACCGGTGTGCCCTTACAGGTCACCTAAATTTTCCGGATTTTACCTCTGGGTTATCTCCATAACTCGAATCGCCTTTCCAAGTCTCACCCACGTTGCACTCTGGAGGCCAGGCTGACTTAATTGCAGCCTGTACTCGCCATATCACGTTCTGGTCAATGGGTATATTATATGCGTCAGTTGTCAGGTAGATAGTGCACTCAATCATCCTATGCACTTTCATGAGAATACCACTATTGGTCCACGTCTGCCTATTCACTGTGCAGCCCAACTTATTTCACAGCTAATCACCTTATACTGTATGCTATTCCACTACCCACCACTTATGGAGGTGCTGGGTTGCAGTACAGACCTGCCATATTTGGAGGCATATCCACTTAAACAAATTATCAACCTATGGTCCGTTTTGGGCATGGTATGCATCACTGCTGGGAAGCAGGTTTTCACTGACAAGGACTAAGCAGGTGATATCTCATTGCTGCCTCGGATCACTGAAGTGTAACTTAACGCACTGGAAGATATCAATAGGGAGGTCAAGGCTTTTGGTCTGGAGATCAACTGGAACAAGACCAAGATCCAGACCACTGTCGATTGACCAGACACAGCAGGTGATATGCTGGAAGTCATGGATGCCTTCACATACCTAGGTAGACAAAGGTGTCTGGCTGATCCTGCGAACACGAACTCAGGCACCAAATTGTAATTGCTGGATCCTGCATGAAACCACTGATAAAAACATACCGCACTCTACAGTTGAGCAAAATATCTAAATGTGGCTCTGTACACTGTCCATACACAGACCATGTCCACAACATGAAAGTAAGGAGGAGAAAAGCAACAGTACTGGTCTGTGCCACACTCTGAAATGCAGACTAAATACCGTCGCACAAAAGATGAGGACCACAGAAAAGCTCATGGACAACAATGAACAAGCTTCTAAGGTATTGGAGAATATCACGTGGTTAATCTAGGAACACATGGACTGGAGTCGTGGAGAAAGATCCGACACCTTAGAATATCGATCTTCATACAGGATCGAACAACACCCTGGTTAGATTAGCTTGGCACTACATCATTGATACGGCCTATTGCTAGCATGCTTGGTCTGTAACAACAATTGCGGAAAACAGCTTACTGAAGGGACTCTATATCATGACCTTGGGACAAGTTGTTTGCATACATTTGCCTCTGTTACGAAGCAGTATAATTTGACATTGGCTTAAGTTGGGAAGTAAACAAGAAGTCTAAGATGCCCCATGTCTAGGCTCTTCACATTCATCTACTGCTGGCTTAAGGATAGAAGACAACATGAAATGAGTGTCTCCTTGTGCTCCACTAGAGATTTCCTTTTGCTTGTTAAACTCTCAATTCCCAGTGATGTGCTTAGACTTGATCAGTTGCTGCTAAAGTGACAGCCTGGCAGATTAAACTGACCTGCTATTAACTAGCAACTCCGTATGTAGGCCTTATGCTCTGCGCCCTAGACCTCATGAATATGACTGCCCAAAAAAGATGACCACAATTTCATCTCTAGGGTTCTATATCGGACAATTCGGGATGTTAAGATTTAACTCTCAATCCTGTCTATAGGCATAAACTTATTGTTTTTAATTTCCTTACTTTCATTATCACATGTAAACAAGTTGCGGTATGTCAACTTTGTATCTTAATAAACGAAATCTACTACTACTAGCAGGCAGTGTGGTAGACATTATCCCTGCATACTATCGCTGTATGTCTGAAAGAAATCTAAGCTATCTGATGATCAATAAATTTCTTTTAGATCTTCCTTCACTGAAAGTAATGCTGCTCAATCTCACAGAAAATAACTTCATTCCAGTTATTGCATTCTCTCTAGACAGAACAAATTGCAGGCTATACATGAAAATATTCTTTTTCAGTTATGGCATTCTCCATACACAGAAAAAATTGCAAACAATACATGAAAATATTATTTAACACTTTAACAACAAGCTGCATTGGTTTCCCAGTCATTTTAAGTACACTCTCGTCAACAAAGTGTTAAAGTTGCTTAGTTCTTCATTCATCACTGCCAGAAATGGAGACAGGGCAATATATTCTGTATTAAGTGCTCACAGTTACATTGCTGCAATGCCATACCTTCAAAATATCTGCTGCTCTAATATAGTCCATAAATAGTCACTTCTGTCATTATTATGTCAAAACTACACATGCTATGTTAATGCAATCAAATTAAACATAATAATAATTATAATCAATTTAAAAAAAGTATGAATATTTAAAAAACAGTGCCACAAATCTAGCAGCAAAATGATTTCCGTCATATCTAAAAATTGTTTCTCTCAGTTTTACCCAAATGTGGCCGTAGAGCAGTAGTATAATTCAATAGCTGCCATTTGTAAGGACATGCTCGCAGGCAATTCACAAGCCATGGTAGCGACGACAACGGCATCTATCAGCCTATTTTAATTCCCTGCAGACTGGCAGCTAACAAAGACCAATCAGTCATTCATTCTACGCCGAACTCAGTCGTTTGGTGCTGCATCTTCATTTCCAGCTAGGCATTAAGGAAGATGAAACTGTTCTATGTGTTCATCTAATCCTCCTCACTACACGAAAACAGACGGACAAAAATGCATAATTAAGAAGAGGCCGAACAGCAACAAGCAGAGCCAGACTGTCGTTGCCATGCAGAAGAAATGAAGCAATTAGAGTTTTGAAAGATAATTAAAACGGCAAAGAGAAAACACGAGTGCCAGAGGCGGCGTAGATTTCCTTGGGGACTGCATCACTCACTCGCTGTTGTCTGCTTTCTAATTCCTATGCCTCCTTCAGCTGGCCTTGTGAAGACGCGAATAATAGGAGCTTCACAAAGGGAGTCACACAGACGAGTAGCAAAGACTACGAATTTCTTTAATTGCCTTGCTTTCAGACGAAGGCACCATAATACAGGACAAGTTCATTCGTCGTCTAAAGCTCTCGGTTCCCAAATGAGCGATCTCGCTGTTTTTAAGATATGAGACAGAAGGAGAGATGCCCATAAAGAAGACAGGCCACTTCATTTGACCCATTATTATGCCTGCTATGGGTCCCAGACGAGATGCCAGATCAGTGAAGACCATCATTTCCATATGAAACATTCATGTAGGAAGTAATAACCATGCTCTCTCTTATACAGGCGGCAACGCGCTTCCTTTCGTCAAGTTGTAACGTAATCTGGTCGTCGTCGCCCGGTAAGTAGCGATCATTTCGTGTCAAACTTGGCCGACGACCCGGCCAGCCGTAATTACACCACAGACGTATCAAATATGGTTCAGCAATCACACGCAACACTACACCCTCTCCAAGGAATTGCCAATGAAATATCGTCGGTGGAACAGAGGCGGAGACGCCGAGATGGAGAACGAACGGGGCGGACAGAGCACCTCCTTCTGATGGCAATCATTCTGAATTACCATCTGGTGATGGCAGTTCATTTATCACTTTGCACTCGGGCGGCGGGCGGGCGGGCGGCCGGGCGCAACAGCAGCCGACGCCGCAGCTGCTCCGGCAACAGCGCAATGCCAGCGGTAATAGAAGCAGACGACCATCTGCAACAATGCCACCAGCAGCAGCAGCAGCAGCAACGGAAAATCTAAAAGCACCGGATGAAAAAGATGGACGGAGGAAAGAAACAACAGTGACATTCCAAATCACAAAAGGCAGTGCAGATGGCAGTCGTAAAATGTCTGCAGTGCACATTTTATTTGTTTCTTGTATTGCATTTTTTTATTTATGTGCCATCTCTCACTACTCAGCGGTAACCTACTCAACTGCTCACTAGGGGTTGAGAGCACTTTTTGTATTACATTCACAGAAGCTAGAAACACAATTAATTTCTGAATCGCAAAACACACATTTCTAATTAATCAAATTCACATATCAATTTTGAGAATGATGAATTTTCAGTCACTAAATTTAAATCTCGAAATTTTTTAAGGAAGCAATCAAATAAATGATGATATGATATTGATTAACATCATCGTGGAATTGATTAATGTGTGAATTTCCTTGTGCAATTGTGTCATGTCACACCGTCAGCAATTTCAGCTCTGTCACACACACAGTGGAATGTGCAAATATTTTTGCCAGTAACATTTTTCCCAGTGCATCATGTAAGAAAAAACAGAGTGCAGCTATCAAAGTGATGTGGCATTGATAGCTCGCGGTAACAGAACATAAAGAAAACGAGTTCCCTGATAAATTCAAACTAAACAGTGATGATTAAATCAATGCCCCACTGCTGCAGCAGCTGCGCTGACCGTCTTGATTCACGAGAAAGACATTCTCGGTCGCCTCCCCCCCCCACCGACCGCCGTCCAAGCTCCTTTGAATAGCTCCCAAGCAACTAACAAGCTCGAGAAATCTTTGAAATAGCCAGCAAGCCCTACACACTGAACAAACGGTCCAAGTAGGGACAGACGACAGCTGGGCAGCTGGCCATT
The DNA here is from genome assembly GCA_020284085.1 of Aporrectodea caliginosa. Classification (NCBI taxonomy): domain Eukaryota; kingdom Metazoa; phylum Annelida; class Clitellata; order Crassiclitellata; family Lumbricidae; genus Aporrectodea; species Aporrectodea caliginosa. The sequence continues at coordinate 1,112,856 of JACEVL010000491.1, read as the reverse complement.
TATCTCGCTCTGGCCTCGACCAACGTTGTCTTTACGGACAGATACCTAAATAGAAAGATTGCGTTGACTTGGCGGCCACTATCTATTTGGGCTCAAATTCACATCTGTGGCCAAACCATCCCAGTCGACTGCAGTGGATGACTCTTTTTGTAAGCACGCATGGCCAATTTCGGTCCTGCCTATTTCCACTCACAATCTCCTCCCAGATATCTTTCATTGGGCGACTCTCCTTGCAAGACGACCTTCCTGCCGGATCTCGGAGCAAACAGACCGTGGACCGGTCGAACAGCGCAGGTGCAGACAACGGATTGATAAGCGTTGATTACCTAGTCGGTCGGCCGCAGCTAAAATATCTCGAACGTAGTAGGAAAACGAAGAGCAAATTTGCACAGTGTCCATTTCAAGATGGCGACTTAATGCAGATTGCAAACACGGTGCTGAAACTCTTGTGCAAACGACCACCTGTCAGGCTTCATTGTTTTATGACAAACAACCGCTGTGTCCCTTGTCCAAAACCCACAGCGTTTTGCAAAAAGTGCAACGTAATCACGAAGTTGATAATTCTATGCAGCAATTGCCAATAAATAGGCAGCCTGCTAGACGGTCAATGAGGCATCAGATGCAAGTAACCAAATAAATATATTCATAGCCATTTTGCAGTGTTAGTGACTGGTAGCTAGCCTGTATGTGCAGTGATACAACAAAACTGTTCTAAATGTGAAGCAAGTTTTCATATTTCTACACAGTATATTTGCTAAATTCAGAATTTTTGAGTCAAAATAATATTAGATTTTAGATAGTAGGGCCTATTTGCACAATCATAATTTTTATCTTTGAAAATGCCCTGTTCTAAATTTTATCAAATTTTTTAGACCTTGAATAAAGTACAATATAAAATACAACGGAAATTTGATAAAAAAAACCATAGTTGTAAAATACGGTTTTTTCGTTTTTTATTTTTGTTTAAAGTCGTTTTTTTCGTTTTTATTTTTCATCACGTTTTTTCAGTGTTTTATTTTTTTTATGTTACTTTATTTATTTATTTACTGTCGGTTATTATTTGTTTAATTTTATTTTTGTCTGATATTCCTTACGTTGTCTCTGTCCTTTCAAAGATTCATCTAATTTACATCACTATTTAATGTCATCAGTTGAGAAATAAATAGCACTGTAGGGCCTACAGGAAATAAAATTTATAAAAGTTATTTGAATTTCTAAGTTACTATATCCAAAATGCAAAATGTTGTCTTTGTACACAGTAATCTCTGATTGACTAATATCACTCCATAATAAGTTCTTATTTAAGTCAAAATTGTAAGTTTAATTTTTAATTAAGTACACTCTATACTTATAAAGTTTACTTTTTAATTGTTTATGTCAGCATGGACTAATGCGAACTTATGTTTACAATTTAAATCTGAGAAGATTTCAGAATTTTTAATCTCTCAATTTCTTATTAAACCAAACTTATGGAAAAAAAATAATTGTTGTAGATTAATGTTACTTGATGTTTACTAATAAAGTTGTGTTATTTGCTGATTAAAATTAAATTGTGTAGACAAGGTTCTTAATTTTAAAATGCAGTAGGGCAGGCCTACAAGATGTAACAAAGTCAAATTATTTTCTTTTCCGTTTTATTCCAGTTTTTTTCATTTTTTTATTTTTTGGAATAAACAACGTTTTTTCCGTTTTTTATTTTGTTTTTACTGTTTTTAACAACTATGAAAAAAACACAAAGTTCAGGACTGCATACTCAAGTTGGACAACAGGAAACACTGTCAACGATAAACAGACAGGGAGAGGAAGGTCCTTAAATAATATTATGACCCAGGGATTGGTTGGCACCGGAACGCACCGGAATGGCGCTCCGGTTCTCCTTTGGCAGGAACATTTCGCTACATTATTTTCATCCAGTATTTAGCTAGATTAACATGGAGCCAGAAGCTGGCGTTCCAGTTCCTTTTTGTTAAGGACGGGATCACTGATATGACCAGTTGCACTCTGAAGACAACACGGTGCAAGTCAGAAGAAATCAATATTTATAAGATCAGTATTTGCTTTCGTTGGGTTATTTCACAGCCAAATTTTTGTTGCTGAAATACATTAGTATGCTGTCTCCTTTTCACTGATTCACAGGAGACTTTGCTGTCAGTTTTGATGATCAGTTTAGCAATGCTTTCCCGGAAGTCAACAAAAGCGTCACGGTTTCCTTTGACTAGTCGGCAGACAGCTGAAAACAGTCTCATTAGCTTCATTTGATGTCTGTTTCATGATCCTTTCATCCGAAAAGCTCTTCTGATGTTGAATGACCAAAGCAGACGTCAGCTGCCTTTGCCTGCTCTGCAGTTCTCCTCTAGACTCCTTTCTTCCGTTTACAATCTCTGGCAAGCAACGAATTCTTTGCCATGCTAGACCTTTAGCAGCAAATTTTTCCTTGTTAGGTCTGTTGTCATTGTATTGTCCTCCGTTCATTGGGTTAGCCTTATTTCTCTGGTCATGCACAAAAACATGGGACTACACTATCTGTCCACACATTCATACTTGATACGTATCTATATTTACATAGACCTATGTAAACATGCATATATCTATATTATGCATGTCTGCATATATATATGCATGTAGGCCTATGTATATATGTATGCATATCCATTGATTTTGTATATGTTTCTGTATGTTTCTGTCTATTTATTTATGTGTATTGATGTCGTCTGCATTACATGCTGAGGCCATTGATGTTACACTTTGTTATTATTATTATTTCACACGACCATGCTATATATTATTAGACACCAACTTGTAACAGTGCATGCATGTACAACTCTACATGCATGTTTCTGTGTATGCAAGTATACTATATATGTGTATGCATGTAGGTATGTAGACCTAAGTAGTTTTGACATTGTAAAGACATAGGCTAGCAGCATATTCAATCAATCAATCAATCAATCATAGAATTTATATAGTGCCTCTTCAAGAGCTCTACTCAGAGGCGCTCCCTGTTTAGAATCTATTCTATTTACAACATATTATATTATATATGAAGGTATATGTACAAGTGTATGTTTGATTAAAGTTTAATTTCAGGAGACATAGATATTACTTTCGAACTGACCTACTGTCCGGGTGTTTGGGGGCACCCGGATCTTTTCTGTCCATGTCAGAGCTCCTGACCTTGGGTCAGGTTCTTTGTCAAGCCGGTCAACTTGTGGATGAAAGATGGGGTTAGGCTGTGGGTAAATTAGAACCAGAGTTACCCATCTGGTCTCGTGTTTCCCTTGGACCTCTTCCAGAGCTTCAAGTGATTGATGACGCCATATTAAAATAAATTGGGAGGGGTTATTATCATGAAATACGCGCTGACACGGACAGACAGAGGGGCAAAGGCAGAGATAGACAGAGACGGGAGAGCACTCTAATAGTCACCAAACACCAGCAGCAGCAGTCCGGCTAACAATGAGGGACAGCAACTCCCGCAATCTCCACATCTCAGCACCAAGGAAACAAGCGGCACAATGACGACAGATAAGATTGATGATGTAATCGAACAACAGCGCGAACAAGGATGCCTCCGCCGCCGCAGCCAGCAATGGCCGCCGCCGCACCATCAGCGCACTACTCGGCAAGGCAGTAAAGTTGCCAGGCAGGTTTGAAATGGCCAACAGGTCTCTGGGGACTGGACGACGTAATCAGATGGAGGAGGAAGAAGATGAGGATTAAGTATCTCGCTGGAAGGAGGCACAATGGGAAAAGCAAGACGACCACAAGGATAAAGTATCTCGTCTAAATTTAAAAGTCATAAATCAACGGCCGAATTGTTACTTACAACGAAAAGCAGCAATTCACTGGGACTACGACCGAAATCTTCGAAATCTCCGTGGTACACGGAATAATGCATGGCACACATAAACATACAGCCATTTCATGTAATGATGTACATACCCACAAACACAAATGTGCAGACACAGCAAGACTACGATACAGACAGTATGCAGACCTACACAGATAGATGGTTGCAAGATAATAAAACTGCACGATGTACACACAGACACACAGATAAGACAAGCAGACCAGGCACACATAAAACAGAAAGGGAAATAAGCTATAAAGGTAACAGACAAGAAAGCAAAGATAGGAAAACAGACATCCTGATACAGGCAGGCAGGCAGGTGGGAATGTGGTGGCAAATATCGGCCATAGTTGCATCCAGGGTTGAAATGCCCCAGACAGGTAATGCATAAATTGCCATTTTTGCTTGATGCAACCTCTAAAGCACAGCTGTCCAGTTCCCTCTAAAGCACGTTTGTCCAGTTCCCTCTAAAGCACCGCTATCCAGTTCCCTCTAAAGCACAGTTGTCCATTTCCCTCTAAAGCATAGGTTGTCCAGTTCCCATTAAAGCACATTTGTCCAGTTTCCTTTAAAGTACGGTTATCCAGTTCCTTCTAAAGCACAGTTGTCCAGTTCCTTCTAAAGCACAGTTGTCCATTTCCCTCTAAAGCACAGTTGTCCGGTTCCCTCTAAAGCACAGTTGTCCAGTTCCTTCTAAAGCACAGTTGTCCAGTTCCCTCTAAAGCACAGTTGTCCAGTTCCCTCTAAAGCACAGTTATCCAGTTCCTTCTAAAGCACAGTTGTCCAGTTCCCTCTAAAGCACAGTTGTCCAGTTCCCTTTAAAGTACAGTTATCCAGTTCCTTCTAAAGCACAGTTGTCCAGTTCCCTCTAAAGCACAGTTGTCCAGTTCCCTCTAAAGCACAGTTATCCAGTTCCTTCTAAAGCACAGTTGTCCAGTTCCTTCTAAAGCACAGTTGCCAGTTATCCAGTTCCTTCTAAAGCACAGTTGTCCATTTCCCTCTAAAGCACAGTTGTCCAGTTCCCTCTAAAGCACAGTTGTCCAGTTCCTTCTAAAGCACAGTTGTCCAGTTCCCTCTAAAGCACAGTTGTCCAGTTCCTTCTAAAGCACCTCTAGTTATCCAGTTCCCTCTAAAGCAAAGTTGTCCAGTTCCCTCTAAAGCACAGTTGTCCAGTTCCCTCTAAAGCACAGTTATCCAGTTCCCTCTAAAGCACAGTTGTCCAGTTCCCTCTAAATCACAGTTATCCAGTTCCCTCTAAAGCACAGTTGTCCAGTTCCCTCTAAAGCACAGTTCCCTCTAAAGCACAGCTGTCCAGTTCCCTCTAAAGCACAGTTGTCCAGTTCCCTCTAAAGCAAAGTTGTCAAGTTCCCTCTAAAGCACAGTTGTCCAGTTCCTTCTAAAGCACAGTTATCCAGTTCCTTCTAAAGCACAGTTGTCCTGTTCCCTCTAAAGCAAAGTTGTCCAGTTCCCTCTAAAGCACAGTTGTCCAGTTCCCTCTAAAGCACAGTTGTCCAGTTCCCTCTAAAGCACAGTTGTCCAGTTCCCTCTAAAGCACAGTAAAAGCACAGTTGTCCAGTTCCCTCTAAAGCACAGTTGTCCAGTTCCCTCTAAAGCACAGTTGTCCTTCCCTCTAAAGCACAGTTGTCCAGTTCCCTCTAAAGCACAGTTGTCCAGTTCCCTCTAAAGCACAGTTGTCCAGTTCCCTCTAAAGCACAGTTGTCCAGTTCCCTCTAAAGCACAGTTGTCCAGTTTCCTCTAAAGCACAGTTGTCCAGTTCTCCAACCTCTTCTATCTTGGTTTCGATCGTAAAATGCTTTGAAAGTTCCAGAAGAACTGCTGAGGACGATACATCAAATGAACCATTACATTCTCTTCCTCCTCTTCTTACCACTCCCATTCCAACCACCATCCACTGCATCACTATGACTGCTTACCTGCCTGACCATTAGACATCAACTTGAAACTGTAGATCCTACCTGTCTACTGATTCTATTCTGGGTTTTGCCTGCAGGTGAAAAATGCCTGGATTCCACAACTTAGCTTTCATTGGGCATTGTACAAACCTTGAGCTTACGATTACTGCCTTAAGTTACCCACAATCCAACATCTTCCTTAACAGTTTAATGACTAACAGACCATCATCATATCTAGTTACAGATTGTACAACATAGCACATTCACTGTACAGATGGAATACATTCATTAGGTATGAATCTGAATAAACACGTCTCATTTACAAAGGCTTAGAGGAGTTGCTAAAGGCATTATATACATGTCCAAATGCAGACATACAAAGCTAGAATTAGCCAACAATATGTTTCGGTATCGCAAACAGTTCCCTGTTGAGCACTTTTCTAATCCCTTCACAGAAACTCTCAACGCTCATCATCGTTTTTACAGATAGGCGGCGCCTGAACGGGTTTTACTCTTGCCTCGGTAATAAGATGTTTTTCATGTAAAAATAATCATCAGTCTTATCGCACCCGGCATCATTAAGCAGAATCAATTCAGTCGAGTCTTCTCCAGCCAGGGAACCAGTCCAGATGAACAGTCTCTGGCGGGCCTTCAGCGCGTGAAAAACTGGATCTCCAGCTTAGTACCATGCATAAAACAACAGGCAACGGGATATGACTGCGGCTGGAGGAAAACAGCTGTACACAGGCCATTCAGCACGCTCCTCACTTGCCTCCTCTCATTTGCGGCGTCCATCATCACATCCAGGATTATCATCGCCATCAAAACCTCAGCTGTCGCTATAAGTGTTATACTGCTGCGTCGTCATTACTCTCATTATCACCTGCTATCGTAGTCACCATCGTTATCATCTTCGGCAATGTTTACCTCTGTAATCATCAACATCATTGCTGCAGGCTGCACAACATCGCCTTATTCAACAAACACGCTCACACAAAAGCGAGTTTCTTAGAAGACACTATACAAATATCTGCTTTGAAACTTAATACGTGCTACCTGGATGCACATGTATATACAGGTAGGTATACATTATGCGTACATATTCAATTGATCATAGTATGTATGAAAGCATCCATGTAAGAATGAATGTAGGCCTAAGTACATATTTATGTATACACATAAGCATGTATGGCAAGTAAGCAAGTTTGTACATGTACAATTGTACATGTATGTATGTATGTACAGTCAAAGCCACTTAGTGTATAATAAATAAAAGCATAATTGTAAGTGTGTACATATCAATACATTCAATACATTGCCGTTGAAGTACCTCAGAAATGTGTCACATATACATCAATGTAAACACACATGCATATACAAAAGCGAGAGAGTCAAGTGAATGTTACAGGACATGATGAGATTTCAGCCCAAATCCAGTATCACAAGCAATCATAAGCTAGCCTCAAGAATATAGCAGTAACATAGTATTAGTAGCCAATATATAACTGTAGCTGGACTTAGCGTCCCTTTTTTGTGGACCATTTGAGGACCGGCATCAGTCATTCTTGTCCTATTACGACAGTACAATCCATTTGTTCCTGTTGTAGATTTGATAAAAGACGTTTCCATTTCAATTTGAACCCATCTCATAAAACTGACCAAATGGAATAACTGACCTTGCACTCGTTGGACCAAGATCCTCGGCTTTCGATGAACTGGCAGACAAAGCACCGTCAGGGATTTCGCCCGTCTGCATTCCGAGAACTGTCCGACACTGAGCTGGAACATACACACAAAACAATTCACACTGGCTCTGTAACAGACGGTTACGTGATTTTTAACTGTATTAGAATTTATCTAGCACAACGTCAAGAAAATGTATCAATGATTCACAAAATTTGCTTCATTACACTATGATCAATTGAAAAGTATAAAACCTGCTAAACATCGGTTGATGCCTTGTGCATGCATGCTCAATTGCTCATCAGGACTTCTCGATTGCGGCGCCGTGGATCTGGAATGCTCTTCTACCCTCTGTTCATGCCACTAATGCTGCATTTTTCTCATGGTTTTCTCTAGACTCTTAAAGACGCACTTTTTCAGCTGTTTGATGGCCACGTGTTGAGTGCTTGTGAGAGACTCTAGTGACACTTTATAAATGTCTTGTTACATTACATGACATTAGATACTGGCACTATAGAAGTTGCTAAAGAGCAATAAACAACACTCAGAACATAATTTTTATTATCACAGTAACTGCAAGGAAGACACACCACCACCACTTTGAGTTAATAATAAAAAACACAGAATAGAAGTTAGAAATGAATCAAACAATACTGTCCAAACTGACTAATAATGAAATCAATGAGGATTCAGACAATAATGCAAGCAGCCTATTTTACTAGCTTAGGCTATCTTTTTCATCTTAATATGAAGTAACACATTCAAACATGTTTTGTCTCACAGCAAACAACACCAACTCCTTTTTTACTGGAACCGCAAATGTCTATTTTTCAGGCCACAGAGACAGTGAATAATTACTGCCTCTAAGACAATAGATGTACTCGCATGCATGTGCGTGTAAAAAAGAATTTCTTTACGTAGGTCCCTATGCACAATTGAATACAGTGTATGTAATTTGTCATTTAAACCAATTTGGAACTACACCTATGCGTGACCCTGCCAAAAGTCCTAGGCCCCAGTTTATTCTGCTCTTTGCATCCCAGGAGCATTTTTCTGTAGCGCATTTTTTTTGTTGTTGCTATTAGGAGGAGTAAAAACATTCCGACCTTCCAAGGATTGGAATGGAATGGAAAGTATTTGACACCTGCAATGGAAACACCACCTTAGTCCATTAAAGACTTTGTAGGTGTTTCCATTTGTTTATTTATATAGCACCTTTTAAGGACCTTCCCAAGGATGCTGAAGCACTAATCCATGACAAGACTGTCCACAATAGTATCCGCTGTTAACAGATATTAACACCAACAGTCTTCATGCACATAACAGATATACAAGTAGTCTATATATACATACATATATACATACATATATATATATATACATACATACTGTATATACAAGTGGTGTACATAGAATAACCATCTTCAGGCCGGAGTCTGGCAGAAATATTACCTTGGGGAAGTCATCTGGGACTGCGTGTTATCTCGATTCCTGGTCAATGAACATTCAAGATAGCAATCCGGACGCTACGGGACTCATAGTCGACGACGCAAGAAAGCTTTTTATGCAGCAAATTGATTGCGTTGTCTAAACATTGTTGCCGCAGTATACAAAGGATGCCGCCACTGCCACTGCCGTCCATCTGTTTTAGCCTGGATTCACTCACACTGCCACCAGTCATGGACGGCCATTGATTGCAGTCATGCGCAGATTGATTGCAATGAAATGATTCTGCCTCGAAGGCCAGAGGTCATACTGCCCCATTTAATTATCATCAGCGGCACATCAGACGCAAAGGAGGCTGAATAGTCCGTCCAGCATTATCGGGCGTCGTCTGGCAATATGAGCCCTTGTCTCGTTTTTCTCTGAATAGGACCTCGAACAATAGACCCATTAAAGCGCCATGAACTAATTAAGTAGAAAACACTTGAATGCGAATTCACGACACGTCAACAGGCCAATGTGAGTAAGTCGAAATTTCAAAAGTGGAATAAATTTGAGAAACTTTGGATATTGGTAATTTAAAATCATCAGTGATGCAAATATCTAGAACAATCGTGCACTATAAAACATTCATCCTGCAATGAATAGGATAGAGAGGAAAGCACCACTGATTCCAGCACCCATCACTGCTAACTGATATTGGAGATCGGATTTGCAGATAGCACGAGGAACATGCGAGAATCAAATTGAATGCAGATGAAAACGCATGCTTCAAAGCCCTTCTCAGTGCAACGCACCAAAGGCAGGCGTCCACACGACTACTCATCATTAATACATTAATGCCATGCTCTGGGCCGATTAACACTGTATGCTGGGGACAGTTTAGATCGCCGGCCATTTATCATTGTCCACCAGCCTGCATGAACGGCCTCGGACAAATATACATCCATTCAATAAATGATAACATCAACTGCTAGGCTCCAGCTTTTCAGGCAGGTGGTGGTGACCATAGACATCATCAGACCCATCAACAGCAAAGATTAATCTTAGAATGAATGAATATTAAAGCACTTCAATCCAATTTCCAAATATGACGAGCAGACACATTGACCGTCAGCTGATCCCAGAAGGCAACAAGCGCTCAATAAAGTCCATGCTTTTTCAAGCTACAGGTCAACAACCATGCCACATAATCATCAATGTACACAAAAACTTAACTATGATTTACTATGTCCTTGTGTACATATGACAAAGTGACAAAGCTTGGAATTCAGCCCCTGCAAAGTTTTACAACACTGTTACGTAATGGTAACAACAGCTAGCACACACATCAACTTACGTTAACATTAAAAGTCAGATGATAAACTTGAGAAACATCGTCATTAAATGTTGATCAGTTTAACCCTTTAATGATGAGCATGTACTAAAATGTATGGGAAACCAATGCAGCTCGTCATTTAAAGGGTTAAAAGAAGAAGAAAACAGAGGTTGCAATTTATGAAGGTATGATGGAAGGCTGGTATTCCGGGTTTTAGAGTTCAAGCATGTCTTTTGTTGCTACTGCTGAGCTTCAGGACAGGGGATCCTTAAAAAAACGACAGCTTTGAGGGAAATGCTGAGGGAGAAATCTAATACATAAATGTATGGTTACCTTACCCCATCTACCTCAGCCACACAGGTGCGCATTTAGCTGTAATCAGACTCTCTATCAATGTTCTGCAGAGACTATATTCAGAAGCACTGATCTCCTCCTATGGTAATTAGGTAAGGATTAAGAGACTAATGCATTGTCGCTCATGCATCTAAAGACTTGAGCACTTAAATACTTGGACAAACTAATTGTATCCTATCATCCTATGTAATGTCTTTATTCCACTATCCAATGACAAAGCATAAATCAATGTCAACAAATGACCGTAAGTGACTGCAGGTTAAGAACTAAACTATACTGTACACCAAATGCGATTTGCATAAATTTGGCTTTCCAGTAAAGAACATTCTATTCCATTCTATTCTATATAACTGGTTCAACATTGCAAAATAGTAGGAGGCTTGAACTGATAAACCATGTTAGAAAGCGAGCACTTAACCAATCAGCAACCATGCCATACACTTTTGTTTCATCAATTTGAAGCTATGATATATATATATGACTGTAAGCTGATGTAAGCAGAATCAGTCAGAAGTCACGTCTTAAGTCTTTAAGAGAATGTCATCAGCAATTCAGCCGAGCAGACAGATATTAAATTTTTTTTTATATTTGATGATCTTTGTACACCAAAATGCGGTTAGCAGTTGGTTTTTCAATAAAGGATATACTTACTTACTTACTTACTTATATAAAGCGCCAGTTCAATAACACACAGCCATGTGGTGTAAATGTACTGTATTTAGACTTTCATTTATTTTTCTCTTACATTCATATGGTGTCAATATGTATGTATCAACAGATGGTGCTTTAGAAGCAACTGTATGTTAAGAAATTGCTCTAGGTAAATACACAAGAAAACATACACCGTAAATATATTTTGCCATGTGCAACCTCAAGAAACTCCTCAGTGATGAATCAGTGCATCATGGTTGCTCAGTGTTAGCGTTTCTGCGGTTCCATTGACAGTGTGTTGCATTCAACTGTCAATTTCACTGCTGAGACAAGGAACTTGTAAGGAACTAATAAGGAAAAAGCACCCAGGGGTTTCTCATTTCACATACACTTATGCATCAGATAAACCATCCCTTGAGGCAAAATGGCTTATGAAACTATCATCATGCCCAAATTTCCACAACCTTCAGTCACCAAATAGCAAGGCAGAATCTTAAATTACCTCATATACCTTTTCGTGCCTCAGATTCAAATTTACTAGCCTTGCAAACATTCTATTCCATTCTATAGATATAAATAAACAACATTGCAAAACTAGTAAGGTACAACAGAATTCAGATCTAAATATCGGACGTAGTAGCTCAGACTAAACGTCATGGCAAATATACCCTGCCACAATGCAAGTTGGTCAGTTGCTGAACACAGGAATCAGTCAGAAATCACGTCTTAAGTCTTTAAGAGAATGTCATCAGCAATTCAGCCGAGCAGACAGATATTAAATTTTTTTTATATTTGATGATCTTTGTACACCAGAAATGCGGTTAGCAGTTGGTTTTCAATAAAGGATATACTTACTTACTTACTTACTTATATAAAGCGCCAGTTCAATAACACACAGCCATGTGGTGTAAATGTACTGTATTTAGACTTTCATTTATTTTTCTCTTACATTCATGTGAACAGAAAGAAAGAATGTCAATATGTATGTATCAACAGATGGTGCTTTAGAAGCAACTGTATGTTAAGAAATTGCTCTAGGTAAATACACAAGAAAACATACACCGTAAATATATTTTGCCATGTGCAACCTCAAGAAACTCCTCAGTGATGAATCAGTGCATCATGGTTGCTCAGTGTTAGCGTTTCTGCGGTTCCATTGACAGTGTGTTGCATTCAACTGTCAATTTCACTGCTGAGACAAGGAACTTGTAAGGAACTAATAAGGAAAAAGCACCCAGGGGTTTCTCATTTCACATACACTTATGCATCAGATAAACCATCCCTTGAGGCAAAATGGCTTATGAAACTATCATCATGCCCAAATTTCCACAACCTTCAGTCACCAAATAGCAAGGCAGAATCTTAAATTACCTCATATACCTTTTCGTGCCTCAGATTCAAATTTACTAGCCTTGCAAGCATAATACATGCAGAATAGATTAAATAAACACAACGAAACTAGTAAAGTACAACAGAATTCAGATCTAAATATCGGACGTAGTAGCTCAGACTAAACGTCATGGCAAAGCACCCTGCCACAATGCAAGTTGGTCAGTTGCTGAACACAGGAATCAGTCAGAAATCACGTCTTAAGTCTTGAAGAGAATGTCATCAGCAATTCAGCCGAGCAGACAGAAGGTGAAGTGACGTCTTCAACTGCAGCCGATGGCAGACGACAGAAAAGACACGCCTGCCAAAGGATCATGTCTCTCTCTCTGTTGAATCAGTCTCAGGAACTGTGTCATCCTTACAGCCGACACTTAACATCCAACAGAGCTCAGGCTATCATTTCCATCACAATCTTGCAGCATCAGCTTACAGTCATAATTCGTATCATCATAATCATATCTGGAGGTCTCTCTGCTCTTAAAAGCTCCTATAGCAGGTGCTATTAAAATGTCCAGATATATGCATTGCTTTCTGCATCTTTATTCACACAATTTTGGGACTAGATAGCTCTTACATGGCACTTATAATTATATTATATATATATCTACATATGTGTGCATGTGTGCTTTCTATCTGGAATGGACAGATGCATGAATCAATCAATCACAGAAAACATTTGTACATACATAATCTATATACATTTACATCCAACATAATACTTACTAACACTAACATTAACAGATACATCAATACACTATCACCATAAGCCTTAACAAAGGGGTTGTTAGATAGCTAAACTGGACATTACATTCCCTCCTCGATGCAATGGCACAAGATGGCAGGTGCAGTAACTCCGCTCAAACCGCACACCATTAGCAGAAGCGCTTCAAAATCATGTCAAACATCATGAGCCTTCCTGGTGAAACACTGTTCAATAGAAAATGCCAGAAGAGCGGCTAATGGAACCCGACCATTAATGGTTTCCATCTGACAGTGTCCACTACGCGACTTACACAGGTCCACAACAATGTGATCTTTCGTCAGCGGATGATAATGCAACAAAATTCATCAGTAATCAGGGTTTTTGTTCAGTGGATGAGATGCTTTCAAAAATTATACAGTCTGCTACTTCACAGGGACAGAGCAGCAGCAGCAGCCGCGCCATTACCACGGAAACGATGCTGCATGATTTATTAGCGTCGGCGGCCGTGAGATATGGTGCAGAACATGCAGAATTGAATAAAACACCTGTGTCTGAACACAGCAAAACAGTAGGACATCGATCACAGGATATGCTGCAGAATCGACTCCAATATCAAGAACAAGATGATTGGGGAAGCACCGTAATCACAGTAAAACTCTTTAACCTAAAGGTTTAGGTCACTTGTAAATAGGTAAAAAATAGGACATGTTCCTCCAGAAACACAGCCTCAGAATTCAATTAAGGTTGTACTAATTGTATAACATAATGCCTAAAATAGTTAAAGCCGCAAGCGAATCAACAGCAAATCAGATGGCTTGTGGCTAACAGCATGAAAAGCCACAGCCTGGCTATTATAAATGACATGTTGAAATTGAAGTTATTCAGATCATGTAAGCTAGTAATTTCTGATCATGAAAGCGGCCTAAATATAGGAAATAATTGAGCAAAAATTAGGTAAAATTCTCTCAACAAATTTAAAGTAAGTAGGCAGATGCTGTGGCACAGGTTCTTTTTCTTTATTGAACGCCTGACAAAGCACTGCGCTGTACATTTACATGTTATACAATTTAAATCTTAACTACTAACAGAACAGACAGCCTGCAATACACGGCACAGGTATATCCGTTCGAACCATGCTTAATTATGGCACTGTGAAAGTACTTGAAATGGCTACTAGATCACAGAGATGTAGTACTCGAGTCCAGTCAAGGACTTGAGTCCAATTCAAGACCAACTTTTGGCGGACTCAGACTTGGACTCGGACATGGACTCGGACTGCCATGCCTCTGACTTGGACTCAAAAGTCCCTGGACTCGAATTTGACTTGCTTACTTGGTTTCGGAGTCACGATTTCTGGGCAGAACAGGCAACTAAAAATTGCCACACCTACACATATTGGTAGTTATAGTTTTATCTGTTCCTACAACATGTGTGCCTGTTGAACATGTGTTTAGCAGTGGAAGAATTTATGTGTCCTCATCATGCCTGGTTATAAAACAAAATTTTTATCTAACTTAGTGTTTTTAAAGGTGGATAAATTACATTACCCATTCTTTCTGCATAAATAGTGCTGTTATTTTTTTCTATGCCATTGAATTGCGTGTTTCAGTGTATTTTGGTTTTGATCGATTTGAACTCGGGCTTGGACTCGATCTTTAATGACTCGGACTCAGACCCGAACACATCTGGACTTGGACTCGACTCAGCTTAGATGGACTTGGACATGACTTGGACTCGGCTTAGGTGGACTTGAATCCATCACTGCTGGATCAACTAATTGACCTGATCTAAGCAATAGAATATAGACGTTAACTATGATTTCACTGGTAAGAAACAAAGTATATATGTACTGTACTGCAATAAGTCTTTCACATGGACCTTAGCACAGGTATATCGGTCTATGATACAAACTCACAATAATATATCTGGAACCTTCCTTACTTGTACATATTCATTAATAAAGTAATAGCAGTGTGTACAATCATCAACCAAGTAGATCTTTGCACAGCCTGCAAGTATTCTGATCGATCTGTATTTTATGAATTTGATTCCAACGAGCTGACATTGACACCTGATCTCAACTCAGAAGAGAGACCCACCAGGAAAAGTAAGTGGATTAAATTACATATATATCATAACATTATACAAGCAAATACGCTCATATAACACCATGCAACTGAAATTTGATAATGCCCTCCTTACGACGTTCCGAAGTGCACAGAAGTGCTTTAGATCATCCAGGAAAGATCCGTCTCAATGGTCCTTATTACTGAGCTATGCCAGTGTGTAAGAGAAAGTTGTGTTTTATAAGCTATTGATTCGTCGATTCAACGACATGCTTCCATTCATACATTCACCACTGAAAGGCGAATGTATGGGAAAATGAACCCCTTTGAGAGGGTCCTAAAATGCACTTTATATAAGTCCAGATACATAAGTATACACATGATTCTTTAGGATTTCGAATGCAACAGGGTCTCATCTGGGATCGCTGATCACAATAACCACTTCGCAGACAAAACCAGAGGCAAAATATTCCACCAAATGCCATCTCCATCATCATAGAATTGTGTTCTCGAAACATACCTCATTCAGTTAAACACAGTAGACCAATGGCCTGTACAGCATTCAACTGAGCATTCAGCATTTTCCATTTGCCCTTTGAAAGCCTTTCTTGGCATTTCCATTCGTTCATTCATTCATTCATGGCAACTGACCACTCCACAACGTTTCTGCAATTCTAAAGACTTTGCCGCAGCAGTCATATTTCAATTTATTTGCCGATTATAGGCACTGTTATGATAACAGGCGGGCTTTGACATTGGGTCATTATGCCATGAAGTTTACGGCTGATCAGACTGCTTGCAATGCCCACCAGCAACCCCGACTACAAAACGGCAAAATAACAGTCAAAAACGACTGGCCCAGTCTGGCCATTATCATTCAACCGCGGTCCATAGTAACCCTGAAAAGCTGGCCACAGCGGCTGCACCAACAGCTGTGGAACAGCAGCGCCTCGTAAATATTCCAAACGCCCGAAAGTGGAAATCAACCCAAGCCACCTGGTGACAAAGTCATCACCGAAATACATAACGCCGTCGAAGACAAATGCCGTCACAAAACACTGGTGATATTGCTGACCCAGATGAAGTTATAAAATCGGGATTGTTCACCTCGAGCCGGATTATCGAACCAACTCATCAGGGTCGTGTTAATGAGGAGCCCGGCTCCGGTCTATTTCGACCGACCCATAAGAATCAATGATGGACGCGGCCCACGGCAAAAGATACCACCTATGTCACTGGCAGTAATCTATAAACACCGATCATTTCTTTGGCGAGCGGCCGAAGTTGAGAGCAGGAAGTCGTGGCGCCGCAAATTTTCATCCTGAATACAAGTCGTTATTTTATGCGACATGAGTCCTCTCTGTCATTTCCAGCTGTTCTTGGCATCAATAATTCTCTAGGGCCGTAGATGAGGAAAAGAAGCCCTGTCCACTGTTTCAGCAGTAATTCTCTGCTTAGAAAGCCGCATTTTCGATCTATGCATAACTCAATGTATGCATATAAAAAGGCAGTGAAGCATCAACTGATGTAACTCAAAACTCGCTCTAAACACATAGCGGTGAACTACTTCTGTCTAAAATGGTTAAATAAGAATGACAGGCAATATCCAAAAGCATCAAGTCATTGGTTTCATTCAGCTGGACAATGTGGCCAATATGGAGTATAGCATCAAGTGACATATGGTAGCTCCAAACTCGCGGATAATGTTCAGATATGGTTAACTAAGAATGACAAACAATATCCAAAGGCATCAGGTAATTCATTTAATTCAGCAACAGTTTTGGTCTGTCCTGAAAACTTCCAATATCGACACTACGGTAATCATCAAAGTATAGAAATCTAAAAGTATTGATTCTGATCTTGTTTCATTGCATCCATTCAATGAACCTATAACATATTCTTTAAAATATGAATGATCATCAAGGCTCCTTAAATGAGTGTAAAGTAATGTCACAACCAATTTCTATTGCATCTCTTCAGTAAAATACCCTGAGGCACTCTGTACTCGCCAAGTGAACAGCAGCTACCGTGGCCACGTGAGGCTAAGCAGGCTGAATTTTAACGCAAACTGAACAAGACAGCTTGCAGTACCAATCAGCAACAGCTGCCATACTTCCATCCCTGAAGACATTCCAAAATCCTGCTG
This sequence comes from Aporrectodea caliginosa, assembly GCA_020284085.1. Classification (NCBI taxonomy): domain Eukaryota; kingdom Metazoa; phylum Annelida; class Clitellata; order Crassiclitellata; family Lumbricidae; genus Aporrectodea; species Aporrectodea caliginosa. The sequence goes on along the minus strand of JACEVL010000491.1, from coordinate 1,095,340 downwards.
AAGATTCATGCAAAAGGAAATAGAGCTTGAACACAGGAATCTTCAGAATCCAAACAATCATACATGAGCAGTTTTGCAGCAGATTCGTTTGACAAGTTGTAATGCACATAAAGGTGTTAAGGTGAAATGAATGTTGTCTCAACCAGAGCTCGTCTGCAACATGAAATTTGCCTCATTGGTGCATGTATGTATGTATGTATGTATAATACATTCGTTTATTTCATAAAACAACAGGCAAAACGCTGAAGGTGAACAATAATAGACAGTTGACAGTATGGCTACTTATGGATGGGTTAATAAGCACATGTTTTTATATAACATTCTTGGGATAAAAGTTCTTTGAGTCTTTATCGCGGTGGGTGAAACTGTGTGCCCTTTGTCGAACGTTATATAATGGTTCTCACTGCATTGGGCAAAGGCCATGGAGAACATGAAGCTCCTCATTACTCTGTGTAGCGCTGTAGACCTTGGCTATGCCTGAAATGGAGGAATCCAATGATACCTGACAGAATAGTGAAGATCCATGTTAGGGAGAGGGGAATTTATTTACAGTCTGAGCAGCCACAAATGCAATAACTGACAATTGAACTCTGCCTCCAAAAACTATGAGTGATACCAGCTGAACCTCAATCAATTATCAGTTGCAAATGTCTAAGAGCATTATACACCAACACTTATCTCTGCAATAACACCATCATGATGTAGTCTAAATTGCACAGCCACATTTGTCCGGGATGCAAAAGGCAGACCCAAAAGGAACAGAAGTCCCGCTAAATTAAGGTCACCTGTAAACTCTGAACAATGAAATGGCAACTTGACATAGCTATACAACAGATAGCAGTATGATTAATACAAAATTCAAAGAAAATCAAATGAACAAAAACGAATGTTCAGCTACAGCTGAGCCAAACGAATACGTGGTAACATAGGACTAATAGGAAAGAAAAAGAAAAGAGACTATGACTGGAGGCAGTATACATATACAAGGTTGTTTCCATGCCATACAATGTTCATAGCAACAATTCTAGCAGCCATTTCTAGCTGGTCGTTGTAGGACAGATAGACTTTTTAAACGAGATTGGTAGTTATTGCAGGCATATGTAAATTATATAGGTAAACACATTAAATATAAAAACATATACACATTAGTATTAAAACAAACTTTAAAAGTATATAAAGCACATAGTTTATACCTACCAAGTACAAATACATAATTTTTTTATTAATAAGGCTTATAGAACATTGTGCAAAACAATACAGTACAAATGTATTTGATATTGCCCTTCTTCCACAGTTCAGAAGTAAACACAAGACCAATATGACAGAAAATCAATGGCACTGAGCAATTAAGATTGAAGAACTTGCTCAAGGTCTGAAAACAGTGACCGCCTCAGTGAAAGGTCGAACCACACTCTGCACTTTTAAGGCCAACAGCTCTATCCATTAATCTACAATGCCCCACATTACACATATGACATATATGTATTACACATCTGACGTTATATCTAGACATCTTTCCAGATGCTATTATTATAAATAATTAATGAAGGAACAAATGAATATGTATACATCTGCATAAAAACTGCATATACACAATACATGCACGTCATATGCTTAATGTCCTTCAATATGCTTAATGTCTGTTTATTGCTGTTTTCTTCATGCATCTACTGTATACTGGCCAGCACAGCGTATTACATGTAGTATTAGTCTGCTGAAGACACTGTATGGATGAGGACGCTATGAAGCCAGAGCGTGATCACAACTGCAGCTGCTGCAGCTGCTGCTTCTGCTGCTGAGCTTCTCTCTGATTCTCTGCTTCTGCTGCTAGACTCTGCAAGCATTCATTTTCCAGCCAGCTTAGAGAAAAGCCACGGCTGGGATTATTGGCAGGTCCCATAACAAAGCACAACAATGGCTTAATTAACCCTGCTCTTACAAGCGTAGATTGGACTGGGTGTGTAGCCCCACTGCGCCTAACACATATGTGTCCGGAATTCCTGCCTAATGAAAATCAATGCCCATCTAATCCAATAAAAATGGGTGCAACAAGTCACCTCTCCCCCGACACTCCTTTGCCGCGTCCCTCCATCCCAAGCACGGACTACTGCCATAGAATGAGGCCTGATATTTGATAGGTCAAACAAAGGCTTACGGAAAGACCAAATCAATAGGATACGGGAACATCGCTCCAATTCAAACACTGGCCAAATCAATCCGACATTCAGCAAATCCGTGTACCATAGATTTCCTACTTGAACACGACCATCCTTGAATACATGGTAACAGACTGCTACAAAATGATTAAATGTTTTCACGAATTAGTCATTTTCAAACCTCTGACAACTGTTCTTTCTATTGTTATTAAGGAAATATAATATTGCCAAGTTGTTTATTTCTTTAAAATTGCTTCATACAGCCAGAAAACACTGATACTGACATCTTGTTTATTTTCCAACTATATGTACAGGAATATTACAACAATAATGATATTATATTAGATACATGTGACTTATAAACTATGCACACATGAAAGTAACAAGAATTAGTTGTATTGTACAGGATACTCAGCAACTATGCTACTTAACACATACATGCTAAAAACTTTAGTATCACTGTTAGAATGCTGTTATTAATGATTCCATAATTAAAGTAATACAATAATAAATATATGAACTGGAAAGTAAACCCAGTTAAATTATAAAGACTTGCAATTTACGATCCTTAAAAGTACTGGTTAACTAAACAACAAAATGGAGAATATGAAATCAATTACAGAGCATACCTGAATAAATTCAACTAAATACTTTGAAACAGGTAAACCAATATTTAACTATCGTTATTTTATTATGCATATCATATCATTTCATGGTATTTTCCTGAAAATATCAGCTTATGATCATTGTTCAGACAAAACAGCTCAACTGCAGCATATTCTTGTGCACTGGTCAATCATAGCATGCCGACATCTCTTTGAAATCTAATGAAGGGGCATAATAGCCACCTGTGCCTCAGCACCAGTATTCCCTCATCGCCTGCATAAAAAATGCCCTAGACAACTAAGAGCACTATACCTGTCCATTGTGCTGATAAAGGTAGGAAAGAGATGCACTGGAAGCCATGCCCTCTGGCCTCCTTCATGCACATTCATCTAAATTCAACGATTCTTGGAAGTTTGCATAGATGTATGCAAGCACGCACATGAACTGGACAACTGGGTCAGTCAGTCCCACTAGATCTCCCTTGAGACTATGTTCTCTTAAACACAATGTCCAATTAAAGCAGACATCAGTGTAGTATCAGGCTCACACGCAAATGCTCTTTGGTGAGGGAGCACACTTTTAAACTTTTTGCTGACATTATTTCAAGAAGACATTGGGCGAAGCGGGTATCTTTTGCAGCCTCTTGTGATGTAGGCCTACCAAGGGAGAGTCAAATTCAGTAATGTAACTTATACAGCAAAATGTGTGACGCAGTTGGTCAGTTGATTAAGTACTTACGTTTAACTAAGTAGATCAATAAACGAAAATATATATATTTATATATCACTGTTAAGGCCCTTCAGAAAGAATTTCTCTTGCAAAACTGCTTAGCATCACTTCTTGATGCTTGATTATTCAATGAATTGTTGACCATTGGTACTATACGGATAAATAAAACAATAATAAACTTTCGAAATGATAGAGTTCATTCAGTGGTCTACTATAAATTGACTGATTAGCTGGAATTTTTTCCCAAGGAAACAACTGCAGAGGAATTGCAGTAAATATTTAGTAACATCAAAGCTTCAATATGGACTCAAAATCTCCTCCCACCGTTGCAATTCCCAAGTGGTGATGCCAGTCTCATGTCTAGATGCTAGATAAGAGTTCAGCAGTGGATGTGGTTATCTGAGCACTTATTGAGGTCAAAATGTAATTGATTATCTACACATTCAGGAGCTTCGTAACTACGTAATCTCCACGTTAACAGAGAAAAGTGACTCAGTCTTAGACTGGTTGCAAATTCAAGAGAAAGTGAAAATGAACACCATATGATTGATTCTTGTGCATAAGAGAAAAAACAGTTGGGGAAAATTTTAATAAAAGAGTAGACATAAAAGTAAGCAGTGCTGTAGCTGAAACATTTCACTACACAGTACACATTTTAAGATGTAACGTATTGTGATTTTTCATGTTGTAGCATGTTACTGAGTTATTTCACAAAGTTCTAATTTAAAAAATTTACAATAAGAAAAGACACAACTTATTAATGTGATCACAAGGTCTGTCTCAAACAATAGCTGGACTTTCTTGGGTAAACTGGTAAATGGACCCAAATTTCTGTGACATACAAGTCCCTTGAGGTAGCATGGTCACTGATTGGCGAACTCTGTGACTTTTTTAACCCTGGCCAAGTCAAGTGAAACTGATATAAATCACATTTTACACTGTCAATGGATACCATCACATTTGACATGAATGCCTCCTAGAATGCAAAACATGCTACCTTTGCACTACTTACTTTGAACTTTTCCTTTGTGGATTCAAAGAATTAGAAAAAATAACTGAGGACCTCCCTAATGTTTTGATATGGGAAACTTCCATATGGATAAAGCAGGGAAAGACCTCGTTGCTATCACTCAGCAGCCAAGCTAGTTGCTACCGAAAAGTTTGTTTATCAGCAGAGGCAGCAAACACATCAATAATTCAGCATGCAATATATCTAATATGATGGCTTTAATATTGCAAGGGCAGCTGAACAACAAAGCACCCTTTGAAATGCACAAATTTTAGCAGAAATTGAGCTATTATTTAACAGCAACGAGAAAGACCCAATATCAGGGAATTAGGGCTAGACAATTTTACTAATGCTACTTCCAACTGGCAGAACCTATATGCGCTCTTAAAAGTTATGTCTGATAAAGGCAGATACTTCAGTAACTAGAATATCCTAAGGCATTAAATTGTTTATCAGATAAGTCACAACAAACTATTGCAACACTGTCATGAACAATTTGTAGAAACTAAAGTAGCTAAATTTGTAACTAGCAATGTAATTGTAATTGTAACTGCTGGAGTCGGGAGCACCTCTGAGTAGTTTCCTTGAAGAGGTGCTGTATAAATACTTGAATGAATAATGAATGAATGAATGAATGAATGAATGCAATTGTAATTGAACATTTATATAGTGCCACTCAGAGATTCTGAGGCACTCCCGATCCAAGTCAGTGCTGTCACTAACATATAAAATGTAGTCTTCAGGCGTTTCCGAATCAGAGGAAGAGAAAGGCTGAGGAGCTCAAGACGCAGTTCCTGCAGAAGACGGTTCCAACTGGAGGGGCCGACATAAGCAATGAATGTGCTTTTAGCCCAAATGGCGGTACTAGTATGTCATAGAGGAATATCCTAATTATAACAGACATGACTTTTTCGAGTATGCACAAACATTACATTTCATGAACCAGTACTGAATATGAATAATCATATAACTTGCACAACATGAAATGGTTTTGCAAATACAAAAAAAAACATGGCAGCAAACAAAATGGCACCAGTCTGTATAATAATTATATACAAATGGTCAATGGAATGAAGAATCAGGTAAATGCAAAAAACTGGCAGTAAAGGAAATTCTAAGGGATGTCCCATCTGTACGTATTACTCTGTGAAGACTTCTATCACTTTGACTGTCCCTTTCCATCAGTGTCTGTGGACTCTCTCATCCCCTTTTGCCCTATCTCCCCTGTAATGTTTCACTCCTAATTAGTGAGTTTACTTAAAACTGAAGTTTTTGAACTGTCACACACTAAATCTGCTCTTTCACTATTCTTCACATACAATAACATCATAAATACACTCCAGTATTACAGAAACTTCAATTACAACCCTATTTCAGATGAATGTAAATGAATAAACTGGCTTACCTGGTGCAACCAAGAATATAAACTCTTGTCTGTCACATAGCAAAATGCTAGTAATACTTTGAAATTACTTCATCATCAGTGACAGGTAAATACCTTTCTGAAAAGCTGTAAAAGTATTTTAAATTGCAAAATTCTTCAAAAGTAGGCCTATTATAAATGCTATTGCAAATACTTTTTGCTTATCTTCAATATGCAGGCGTTCCCCCACTTCATTTTTTAGGACTACACTACTGGGTGCAACTAACAATAATTATAAACTCTCAAACAAACTCTGTCACATAGCACAATGCTAGTAATGTCAGCATCCCTGTGTGAACTTGGTTGATATTTGCTCTGTTGAGCTAGAGGGTATTGACATGATTAGTGACAGGTAAATACCTTTTTGAAAAAGTATTTTAAATTGCATTTTAAATACTTCAAAAGTAGGCCTATTATAAATGCTATTGTAAATACTTTTCAACATCATCTCACTCGTCGTTATCCATATAGCATATCAACAACATAACAGTGTTGCATCGGTAACCTTCTGATTAAAATTATTACTGTTGAGAAGACTGCATTTTTACAAATGCCGTTCGTGACAATGAGGTTGTCAGGTTTCTAAGATACCATAAGTGCATGAGATTTTCTTGTTTTGCTTTTCATGTTCAGTTGTGCTACCAATGTTCTTTTGGTGAAATAAAGATTGATATTAATTGTACTGTGAGAGGCGCTTTAATATACGTCTGTAAATAGTATAGAATACAATACAATACAATACAATACAATACAATAGAACAGCACATAACACCTTTCTTGAAAGCCTATCACAAGTTGTACTAAATAATACAATACCACTTACCAAGGTTAAGCGATTCAGCACCGCTCTCTTGGGCAAAGCTCAGCCAGAGGAGCACGAGTCCGACCAAAGTCCTCATTACTGATGTAAGGCTGAGGAAAAGCATCAGCAAACCTTATCCAAAGTACAATGAACCGAATTGCCTTTGCCACCCGCGAACAAGTTGGCCTTTGCCAACAAAATCTACGGATTACGATCTCATTAATATTTTAGCAAACTTGATTCCCACAGACGCCATGTCGGCGCCACGGCTTCATTATACAATCCCAGTCATCTTTGCAACGCCAGAATTTGTATAGCGCCAGGTTCGTATAGTGTAGCTGCTCTATCGCGCAACTTTAAAAAGCGCGATTACTTTTTAGCTGATGCTGTAGCAACGACAAAAGTCATGAGCACGCGTCATGGCGTTTCTGCTGTTGCGATTAATTTTGACGGCCAGCATAACGACGCCGAAACTTGGAGGCGTCTTTATGTCGAGCCATTTTCTTCAGAATCTGCATTCACGGCGGACACTAAATAGTTGCTATCGATGACTTCTGGTGGCGACGGCGCAAGACACCCGACCAAATACAACGATACAACTGTTGATAACTTGATGCGACCGCTTCGCGAAATAAAGGCCTGGCATGCGACGCATACAACAGTCTCCTCCTTCTCCTCATGCGACGACGACGCACCGCCGCCCTGTCTCCTCCTCCTCCATCTCTCGTCTTTGGTCTCCACGGCCGCTGAGCGTCGTCGACGCCAATTCTGGTCGCAAGATGTCGACAGCGTCCGTGTCTCTAGAACTATGGTCAGCCGTGTCGGTCATAACACGAGCTTCCGTCGCCGCCGCCGCCGCCGCCGGTTGTCCGGCGCGGCGTTCCGTAGATTTGACAGAACTCGAAGCCGTGCCGCCGTAGGTATACGTAAACACGGTCTACATACATACTCTGCGCTTTGTGTCCACAAATCTAATCAATATATCGCGATTAGCATAATGCTACCTGTGTGTTGCCGCAATGACGGCAACGATGGCGATGGCGGCGGCGGCAACGACCCCTCCTGTTCACTTTCCATTGCAGCTTCCTTTCATGTTGTGGCTCTTCAGCCGTAGCGACGGCGTCGTCCATGCATTGGTCACCATAATATGCTGTACATGGAGCGGCGGTGGCCTGAGCCGGCGAGGGAGATCGGCGGCGCCCTCTACCGAATGCTTTCTCTTTGAGCGATTCGGATCAGAGAAGATAATGAAGCATTGAAACTGGCGACGGACGTGGTCTATAGATTACAAGTCTCTGCTACTAATCGTAATGGTCGAGACAATAGACCGGCTTCTGTAAGCTGCATATAATATACCGATTGGCCTATAGACATATTGACCGGTGCCTATAGTCTGTATAATCATACGCGCTTCTCTCAATAGGCCGTAGGCATCAGATGTCAGATATGTTTTCAGGGATCATTCATTATTTCATTTTAATGAGATCAAGCAGCCATTGAGTCACGTAGGCCCCTGTGGCTGTTTCTTTAGCAATGTGGCGCCCATCTGGCGATCCCTTTCCATGTTCTATTTCCAGTTCCTCGTCTAATTAAATCGCCTCTTCTTTCCTCCTCCATCTTTACTGCTTTCCCTGTTCCGGTCACCAATGTTCTTGGACTCGACACACAGACATGAATCGACAACTGAATCGATTAGTATTGAAAGTATAAAATGCGGGGATAGGCCTCGATAGACCGGCGTCGCCTCTCACAATTGTCCACTTAAAAATGTTCCCTTTATCAGACTTTGATTACCGGTAATACGATGTATAATGAAGAAATTACAGAAACAACAGGAGTTTACCATATTGTATATAGTCAACAAACACGCAACTAATACATGTAAGCTTATTATAGGCCTACGGTCCATACCATCAGTGTCACTGTGTCAGTTTTTCCTCCAACGCAATTACAGTCCCAGACCGTTGTAGGGTAGATCATGTTCAGTATACGTATATAATTATATATCTTCGTTTATTGATTATTCGGGATGTCACACCGCATCCAGGTACAAGTTAAATTAGAAATTAGATAGTAAGTTCGTTGCTATCATTGTTCTCATAAAAAGGATTATTTGCTACTTTCTATACGTAATTGCTCCAGAGGCTATAGTAGCCTAATATAGACAAAGAAAGAAGCAGGTGCAACTGTCCTTGCTGGCTATTAACGCAGGTATTTGTCACATTATACTGAAATTACATTGGCATTGACTTTGTTGCTGAAAGAGAATCAATTCTTCCATTGGTCAGCTAAGGCCGAAAAGGCTTTTGTTGATTCAGAGTAGCGTTTCACATTGTCATTTGCCCTATATATTCTGCGTCCCTCTGACTTCGATCAACATTTTTGTATGCATGTTGGTGCTTCGCAAAGTTGTGTTTGAACCTGATTGCCTCTTAGTGCCTAGAGTCATTGCGGCCACGTTCTACTCTAACCTCTATTCTCTTTATCGTAATCGTCAAGGCCGTAGCAAACTATAATTGCGCCCTGTTCCAAACGTAAATCCAGTGCCCCTCCCCACTTAGATCAACTGAACCAATGACGACCAAATTTGTTATTTCGAATAGGCTATAACATATAGAACTTCGTCTTCTAATGAAATTATAGAAACGAAGTGTCTGAAGTGTCTGTGTTTTTATTCGTTATAGTCTTTAGGCCTAGGCTATATATATAGACCAGTAGCTGAGTAGCATTATTCAAATTCACTAAAAACATTAATTTTAGTCACTTAAGAGAATTCAGATTTATTTTGCGTGCTTTTGATGATGCAATTATTATCATTATAAGTATATTTTTGAAGTCTCAAACAAGTCCCCTCCCCAAACCCCTTCCCTGCTCGGCGCTGCGCCTCTCGGTAACCGTCCTTCGGGCGCTCGGGCGCCACCACCCCTACACAGGCCTCGATCCCCTAGAAGAGGGACTATAGATTCAGCACTGATTAACCAGTGGCTGCGCCAGAGGGCTATGGGTGCTTAGCCCCCCCCAATGCGGATCAGCCCCCTCCCCAAGCAAAAAGCGGGAAATCTCTGCCAATGCTTACTTCGTAACTAAACAATGACAAACGGCAACAAAATCATTAACTATCTCAGACAGTGAGACAAATAATAGGCCTAATTTAATCTTTAACGTGACTGCAGGCTGGGGCGTTTATTAGAAATTTTACGGAAATTACAGTAAGTCGTTTGGAGCGATGAATAAAATCGACATTACAACGACGTTGACGCTAGTCCAAACCAGTAAGCAGCAAATAATAACAGCTCAAACAGAATTTCAGTCAGTCTGCACTGAAGCAAGACGCTTTGTGCCAAAACCATGTATGCCAGTGGCACTTGCATACATGCGCTGGCCCAGTGCATCCAGTTGGCGAACTTGGCGACGGCGAGCAGCTGTCAAAACCGATATCACAGTCACCGATTGCAAAACAACTGAAAGGTTCTGTCATGAAACGTATTAAATCATATCTGCGATCCACGATGTCGCGCGATAGACTGAGCAACACATCCATACTAGCGATTGAAAGGGAGTTGTCGGCTGTGAACTGAGAAAAGGTAATTAGACAAATAATCAGCAAGGGTGGCAGAAGACTGCCTCTGCGCTATGACCAACAGTTACAGTTAACGCTTGAACTTGAACCCATGCAATTGTTCAAAACTGACTACGATTAGTAAACGTACTAGGGAATTAAGTAGCCTATAATATACTACTACTACTAGAGCGGTTGCCAGACATACAAATGATACAAATACCGTTTTTTCATCGGGTATGTGCTAAAACGCACCTACAGGCATCTGAAAACCTTAAACGTTCCCTGGGGAAAACCTTCGGACCCCGCTTCAAAGAGGTGCCGCTTCGTGGCAGGGTGGAGGGCGTTGTAGGAGGAAAGGAAGGGACTGGGGGAAGGTTGATGGAAAGGAGCGGGAGGGAAGGGCAGAGGCATGGAAGAGGGTGAGGGAGGAAAGTACAGGATGGAGGCGAGGGGAGGGTAGGGAGGGGAGAGGAAAGGGGGCTTAGGGCTGTGGCCCCAAACTTGAAATCCTGGTGCCGCCACTGTGATTAACTGGGCTATATTATAGTGATGTAGCCTTTACAGCTCTGCGCACGTCCTCGTGAAGATAATTTCAGTCGACGTCAATTAACGGCCTTCATTGCCATAAGATGTCGTTAAACTCTGGATCCCATGAACATGTCATGATGGCAGCGTGCAACCGAACTAGGCCACTTATTACATCACTGAGTTTTTGCTCCCTGATAATATAATGTCCTTGGAGCTGCTGGCATGGATCCTGCTACGTTGAAAATTTGGAACTGCAACAATTCTTTGGCCATTAGACATCGCCCTGGACACTTAGCCTAGGCCTAAATCTTCTGCTCGATATTCTTAGTGGATCATCGACCTAACTATACTCCTTTAGCTTAACTGATTTGGCATAACTTATCTTTGGTAATCGAAGTAAGTACTATATAAGTAAGCAAGTGTCCTTTATTTGCATATGGCAGGCGCACATGCAGTAAATTGTTTAGGCTTAGGGCCTACTACGATTCCTCACACAAAAATGAAGATACTGCAGTACAACTGTACAAGTCAGTTAAATAGATTTAGTGAAATATAAATTACTATCGTATTCCTCGCAGAGTATATCAGTGCAGTTGTCGGCCAAATGCTTTTCTGGATAAATATCCAGTTGTTACCCTGCATACGCTAGGCTATGTATGAAACCCTTTGTTTATTAATTCAAACTGACAAGTATAGGCCTAGCCTATATACTCAGTAAGATTGCATGATATAGTTGTACAGAAGCGTAGCCACGAAACAGTTTCGGACACTTTAGGGGTTTTAGTTTTCGGGGTTTCCATTGGGCATGGTCGTATTTCTCTACATTTTAATGCATTTATTTCGTAGGTTGGAACCCGTAACACCCCCCCCCATACGCCCATATAGTAGTAACAGATGATAGAAAGCTTAACAGGAGTTGAATTTTACTGTACGGCAGCCTGCAAGGCGAAGGAAATCTGTCCTACTGCTCGTTTTAAGTCGCCCCCTAAGGAGTTCAAGGCTGAGTCAACGTCCGCGCTCTTAAGGGGCTAGCGTCCGCGCCCTTAACAGTGACGTAACTATAGGACTTTTCGTTTGGGGGGGCTTTAAGCCTTGAACATGGCGAGTGCGGTAGCCCGAGCCCATAGTGGAGCCGGGGGCATGATTAATTTGGAGGGCTTCAGCTTCGTTTGGGGGCTTAAGCCCACCCAAGCCCAACGCTAGTTACGTCCCTGGCCCTTAAAGGGATAGCGTCCGCGTCCTTTTGATCTGGGCCACCGTGTTTCCATCCACCCATATCCCCGCCCTCGTTTTGCTCTCATATTATTCGGAAGATGGCTTATGCCTTACATGGCAACTTTTCTAAATGTAGGCGTACTCAATGGCCAGACCAGACCTTGTTTTATATCAAGCGCAGATAATTTGTTTGTTCACTCTACATTTCCCTGTTTCAACGTAGGGTCTACCAGTTCATTGCTGTGAATTCAGTTAGGCCTATTCAGTGGCGTAACTAGGGGTTCGTGCGCCCGGGGGCAAGAATTTCCTGAAAATTTTGTTTCTTACTTCCACCAAAAATTCTGATGACTTTTTTTTTTTTTTTTTTTTTTCGCTTTTCCGTCATTTTTCATGAAAAGTGGTTATTCTGATGACTTTTTTTTAAAACTTTTTAGCTATTCTTGCCTGATTTCTTTTAAAAAAATTTTTCTAGAGCCTAATTTTGCGCCCCCCCTGTCCTGCGCCCGGGGGCGGCCGCCCCCCCCCCCCCCCATTGTTACGCCACTGGGCCTATTGCTTTGTGTCACCAGGTCCTGTTGTCAAAATTGTATATATTATACTTAACAAAAAATTATTTATTATTCTAACATGGCATCGTCACACCCATCTGTTGATATAATGGGGGACTCTGTAAAAATGGCTGCTATAGGTGGCGCCAGGATGGGATATAGTTTGGCTACTCTAGGTAAAATGTGTGCTCTGTTGTGCGGTAGGTTTATTTCATAGACATCTTACATTTAATATATGATGTCTATGGTTTATTTACGCTAAAGTTGTCTAAAGTTTGACCACATCACATACTGGCGACGCCTATCGCCGCTTAAAGGAACTGCTCACAGAGTCCCCCATTGAGTTCGTTAGGGGTGCTCCATATTGTAGTGATTAGCGTGCTGCACTGTCAATCGAGAGGTCGGGGGTTCAAATCCCCGCCAGGGCAGAAAATTTGGTTCGAGATTTCTGTTCCACCAGCACCTCCTAGCCAACTCAGCTACAATGAGTACACTGACCGTACACTGTCGGTGGGAAGATGACACGGTGAGGGAGAGTATTGGCCACCCGCCATCATATGCCGAGACTAAGAAAATGAAGCCGCTAACACCAAGTCTTCAGACCCATGAGTCATGACTGCCTCGGGGCTACCTTAAGGGACTGCTCTCTCTTCTTCGTGAGCGATGAAAGCGGCATAACACGTCGTACATGTATATCCAACTTGTTCATGGAGCTGACTTATGCAAATGATAGGCGTGGCTCAAGCCGTTGGATGCATGCCTGGCGCCTATTATTTGAGGGTGGGTAGGCCTACTTGACCAGAAGATTATGACGTTCATCTGAAGAAAGATGAACATCACCAACGGCAGCCAGATGACTATTAAACGCCTAAAGTAATAGGCCTATTGCCCAGAGGCGAAAATCTATACATAACTTTGGGGGGGACAGAGTACCTACGAGGGCCGGATTTTGGGGGGACAGCAGGGCTTAAGTCAAAACTTTGGGGGGACTGTCCCCCCTGTCCCCCCCATGATTTACGCCACTGCTATTGCCTACTCTGCAGGTTCATACAATAATTGCTATGACAACATAATATTTGATAAGCTTATTATCTGTTGGCCTACACTGCACACAGTCATGTGCATGTAGGCCTACAAATGAGGCAGTTTATAGGCCGAGCACTCGTAGATTCAGAAGTCTTGCCGGCCACACGCCCATAAGCTTGGCAGATAGACAGACGTTCAGACACCCCATAATAACTCTCACCCTGATATCCTCTAAAGCTTGCATGGCTGTGTCCCTGACTACCAAAGCCTAAACTTTAGGTTTAAAGATAGCAGTACTAGACCGCGACCATGCCTAAAAGTCAACGCGTGTACGTGACAGAAACTGAACTACCTAACGACTTATGTTGAATTGGGGGAGGGGTGTTGGAGTGTCAACTGCATTTAGACTGACGGCGGCCTGCTATTTAGACCGACGCCAGCGTGCCGTCGCTCGCTTTAAAGGGGCCCTTGCGATGAAGGCCATTCAAGGCCTCTAATCAACAGCGAAGGCTGACGTCCGAATACTACACGACAGTGTTTATCTAAGACCCGGCGTGTAATAGCCGCGCGCATGGCCAGTCAATGAATCTATAATAGACGCGATTGCATTTATGCTGCGTTCCTTCAGGCTAGACGAATACTGTGATCATCAGCGTTCAGCCTGTGTGCACACGCACTATTAAGTCAAACACACAATCGGTGAGGGAGGTATCCAAAGTTTACGCAGGTAAAAAAGAAACATGGACACCGCCGTTCGTGTTTCATTTTCCCCCATCTTAACAGTTCAGCAAGTCAGTCACCAAGGTTATATTCTTCAGCGTGTCTGAATTGTGGAAAGCAATTGCAATCTTCTGCTAGACTGCTTCTCTCTGTCCATGGCCTCGTCTCCAGTTGGTGTCACTGTCACTTTCTCTTTCTCTGAAATGTGTCACAGCATGCAATCCATTTCTGTCGTCTTTTTGTTTTACAGCTGGTAGCCTACTACTAAAACAATTGGACCACATAATTGGATAACATAATTAGGAGCACTGTTTGCCTAATTATTGTACTGGGTATGTAGTCTACATGCACTGTATAGGTTAGGCGCTGGTCAGCACTGCAAAAGAATAATATGACCGGATTTCTAAACCCTAAATGCGCTCCTTTCACTTTCTCATTAGGCCTGAGGCTGAAAACACAGGTCCAAATGTGTTCTTTTAGGCTACTTTGAGAATAACTGGACTTTCCCAGCAATTGTTAGGTGTACAATGCAGGGTAAGAATTGCCGGGGGTTGAGGGTTCAGCCCCCTTTCTTAGTACCCAATTGTTAAGTCTGCATTGTATGCCCCAACTCCACATGAATCACAGTCTAACTCAAAATTGACTTGTATAGCCTACCTATAGCTCTGAACCCTTTCTACTGATCTTCTTGACCTTTTGGATTTAAATTTAGATTAAATAGGCCTACTGTCAAAACTTACTTGTAGACACAAACAAACTACACTACACACACACACACCTTTCTACTGCACACATTCCTTTCGAGGTCTCTATTTGGATTTCAATTTAGAGAGAAATACTGAGAGAAAGAGAGAAGTAGACACACACAGAACCACACACCCACACACACACAGACACACACACACACACACCCACACACACCCATGCACGCATTCTTTATTTCCTTTCGAGATCTCTATTCATTTATGGGCTTGTCAATAGCACTGCAGTCGGCTGTAACGCCTGAGGAGCAATACATACTTGTTTCAGACATTCATTCATTCAGAGATTCATTCATTCATTCATTCTCCTTCAGAGCATTTATATAGCGCCTCTTCAAGTTAATGGTTTTATTTTAGCTCCCGGCCCAGCCACGTTATAAAGAGTAAGACTTGAGAGACTTGTAGAACTGCTGGTTGGCTCACAAGTAAAGAGCGGAGCTTAAGCGAGGTTATTTTAGGTGGAATAGTTTCGCTTATAGTTACATGCCCATATTTTAGTTATAACTTATACCCATATTCTCATACGGGATCCGTATAGGGTCCATATGGTTATAGTAATGCCAATGGAACTGCTGGCAGAGAGAGAGACAGAGACAGACAGACAGACAGACCGAGACAGACAGACAGACAGACAGACAGAGACAGACAGAAGAGAGACAGACAGAGACAGTCAGACAGATAGGCTACAGAGATACGAGATAGGCCTAGAGAAGTCGCGCGCATATGTACGTAGACCTACATGCATGGTGAGC
Source organism: Aporrectodea caliginosa (assembly GCA_020284085.1). Lineage (NCBI taxonomy): Eukaryota > Metazoa > Annelida > Clitellata > Crassiclitellata > Lumbricidae > Aporrectodea > Aporrectodea caliginosa. The sequence continues at coordinate 1,079,503 of JACEVL010000491.1, read as the reverse complement.
TCCCGCACAAACGCAAAGAGCCCAACCGACGGATTGTCATTCAGAACTGACAGTGGACATCGTGTTCGGAGTTCCTGGACCATCCAGCGCGTGCATGGAAGAAGAGCAACGATAGGAGACAAGGGGTGCAACACGCGAACTTCAACACCAAGCAGTTCCTCGCATATATGGCTGGACATATTCTGATTCTGGATCTCTGGAGGACGACTGTTCTTCACATACGGCAACTGGTCTAGCGTGCACTGAAGTAGAATGATTGTCATCAATCGTTTCAATCCAGGGAATCGTTTGGCCATTTAGGTCCAGCGGAACAATACACTTACGCAAGAGGCTTTGATAAAGATAGGCCTAGAGCCGCATAACTCAACGAACGCATCTAGGTCGCATATAATTATGGAGGACTAGGAGTCGGAATGGCTGAAATCTGTCGAACAAACTCCACATGATATGTGACTAATATTAGGGCTATTGTTCAATAACTTGACGCCCAAAATTACCCCAAATAAAACACGCGTCCATCGACGAGGGCAAGTACTAAAAATGTAATTGAATTACAAATTACAAATTACTTTGGGACATGACATGTATATTAGGAGTCGGAATGGACGAAATCTGTCGTGCAAACTCCACATGACATGATTGTGACTAATATAAGGCCTATTGTTCAAAACTTGACGCCCAAAATTAGTCTACCCCAAATAAAACACGCGTCCATCGATCTTGTTCGCACCACATGCGGAGTCTAACCAAACCTGTTGTTAATTTTAGATTCAGCAAGCGTGTGCTAATGTCGACGTATACTTTTAATTAGGCCTATAATGTCATAATGTGTCACAATGTCAAGCATGATTGTTGGCAGATTTGTTCCTATTTCTGGGCAAAGGATCAGCGGGCATCTCTGAAAGGCCATAATTATGCAAAGACAGATAAGAGGGAAATGGCGAATCGTGCAATAAAAGTATAATGGTGATGCAGATAAATGCACATGTTTACGACGCCGGAGGAATGCATCAGTAGAGTATAGTCACGTGATAACGACGACGTCCTTGCCCTTCTTAGTAGGTATATTAATTCTAAGAGCCGTCCAGCTGCAGTGGCGTCTTCCAGTGGAGCAGCAGTCGCCCTGTGCAGTTGATTGGAATTTCGTTTAGGACATTGATTACAGACCAATATTTATTCTTTTGCAAGTATCGTGCATGGACGGTGGACGGTGGACTATCGTTGTCGGAACCATCGTTTTTACCTTCGTATCTGATGCGTGAATTGTGAATTTGCGAATGCAATCGTTTTGGACTAACGAATTCCGAGAACAGCGCTGCACTGCGTAACTGCTAGGCATCGATGAACGGTTTTAAATTGAAAATTTGTGAAAACATTCATTTATCTTGACTCTGAGGGAGATCTGTTGACGTTGTTATTCGGAAGGAGCTGCCAAAATACCGGGAAGATGGGTATCGTTATTAAGACACTGAGTTGTTTAACTTTTCTGGCCTGTGTGTCTGTGGCCTACTGTATAACGAGTGACCTCCTGACAGTACCGTTGTTTGAAGTTGGGGGTCTGTGGGTGAATGCCACCCTGGACATGGGCAGTCGACTCCTTAATGCAGTCTTCATTTGGCCAGACTTCTCTAGTCCATGGACCTACGTTGGGGGTGCAGCCCTTGCTTTCGGACTCTATTACTTAGCAGTGCTTCTGTTTGTGCCAATCAACCGTGTCCGGATGTTAGGAGATGTTGGCTACATTCCGGAGAGCAAGATGTCGATGAAAGATATGGTGAACGTTGTACGAAAGCGTCGCCAAGTTGGGGACGTGCCCCCTTGCTACCCAAATGGATGGTTCGCAGTCACAGAGTCGAGAGATCTGAAACGGGGAGAGGCCAAGACAGTCAGTTGCTTGGGTTAGTGTTTCCTGTCTGTTCTCGTTACTTCATATATAATTGAACTTAATAAGAAATAAATAAATAAACATATCAGTATGTGGTAACCAAAATACTGCACAATTTCATTCAATATTTATAAATATGTACAGGTACGTCGTCATATACATCCTCAGATGTCAATCTCATCTCGATCAATACATCTACCTCTCTTAACAGTCTGCAGCATGCACAGTCACATGCTTATTAGTCATAGGCCGTATCTCTTCCTCGCTAACAGGAAGACCAACCTATCCTTTGAAGCTACTGAAATTATTAATATTAGGTATGTTTAGTGTTCTATAGGCTGTTGTTTCAGGTATAGACTCGGCCTCAGCATTTCGTTGTTAGAACAATTTTGTATGTGCTAAGATGCATACTGCACATGCAGTTGAGTGCCATTCAATTTTTTATTTGCACTTGATGAAGTTTTTCCGACAATTATTTTAATATAATAAAAACAGATTACTTATGTCTGAGTATGTAATATAATGTATTGACAAGATTTTTATAGCTCCTGTTCTGAAGTGTTCTCACCTGAGAGTTGTATGCAACATTCATGAAGGCAACTGAATTTCTAGACCAATGGACCTGCTGCATCTACTAGTATATATGTATGTGTGTGTGTAAATGTATGTAATGTTTGTATGTATGTATGCTTGTAATCCTTGTATGTATGCAATGTATAGCTGTACAGTGTATATGTATGTTTGTGTATGTATGCATGTATGTGGGTAGGATTGTATATATGTTTGTATGTATGTATGTTTGTATGCATGTATGTGTGTCTGGCAATTTACATTGGACCTTTTACAAACCACACAAAGGCAGTAGAACCTAACAAAGGCACCCAAAGTATCTTATGAATCATTTCCACATTCACAATCTGGTGCCTTTCATCCTGAAAACAGTAACATCTTGGAATTGGTATTTTAACTATCAATAGGGAATTGGCTTTCGCTTACAAGTGGCTGTTGCCAGTTGGCCCTGAAATCCACGGTCCATTCATCTTTTCCATCCAGTGTATAAATGTATGGCAGTCAGATGCCTGGCAAGCCATCTGTGAACTCGCAAGATGCGCTGCTGACTCATGACTTGGATTCTCAACTTGTGGTAGAAAGGTGAAAACAAACCAAGTTTAAATGTCTATGCAACATATGAATAGAATATTTAGTGTGGCAAGGCTTGAAAGGACTTTCAAGAAGGAAAACCGAGACTGACTCATCCTTACTTGGATTTCATGACTGATTTTATTAGAGCCTGTCGGTTCTTGGAGTAAACAGCTAGTAAAAGTCGGCTTTCCACAGAAGCCCTGGAAAAGTAGTAAATATTTATAGAGAAGAGAAATAAGAGAAATCTCTTAAGCTAATCCCAAAAGGCAGCCATAGTCTATATGTGGGGAACAAAACTGGCCTTTGAAAGTTCCCTTAAGAAGCCCATATAACAGCATTGCATACGAATCGTAATTATTTAGTTAATGCATTGAGCAAAACAGTAAATTGCAAACTTCCACTAGTGGGAATGAAATTCCTTCACGTTCCCTCCCCAAGCTAAAAAAAGTGAGGAGGGAATTCCCACCCTTCCCCTAGATTATGGCCTTGGCCATGGGTATGAAGTGTTAGGGACTTCATTTTTCTTAGCCATAGAATATTTGGGCATGTGACCAGCCCTCTCTCTCGCTGCCTCTTGTTCCAACTAACAGTGTTTGGTCAGCATACTCGTTACAACTGAGCAATATAAAACTGCATTTACTGCTAGGAAGGTCGGACACAAATCTTGCCAGACATGCTGTCACATAATAAAGGATAGATTGTGTGCCATGGCTTGAAGTTAGAAATCTAATCTAGTCTTAGACCTTCGATAATGTCAATGTAGAGTGCACTAGACTTTAATCGATGATTAGCTACTCATTTGCAAATGTGGTCAATTCTAAGTCAGTCTGATGAGACAGAGAGATGGCTTTAACAGAGTTATGCCATTCTTAAGCAGAGCTTGGGAAGACATCAAAGGCTTGGCTTAACAGATGGCAACTTCAATAAACTTGCCTCAGCAGTTACTTGCTCTGAGCAGACATGTTGATTACAGGCTACAGTTAGTGTGCTTTTATGCCACTCAAACTATGCAATTTTACATCAGTTTGTAGCAAGATGTAACAGCATGTGTTCTGGTGGGAGAAGTGGTTTTAAAGTCTTTGTCGGCTGTCTTTGACAATATTTGATTGCTTCCTAATGGAGTATAGAGAGTAGCCACATGCAAACTTTCACAAGGAAAGAGCCAATTATTTTTGATTTGGCAAGAAGTTGCCAAGTGCAGACCTCACAAATGGAAATAGACTATTCGGTATCTATAACATTAATGACTGTAGTAAAACTTCACAGACACCTCCTTATGGCACGTTTCATGGTAACATGTTTTGTATATAGTGTAACTGGGGAAGTTGGTCCCAAATTCAGTGGACTAACATGATCCGTAACAAAGGGGTGCAGAGGTGGTCAACCGCCCCCAGGCACAGCACAAGGGGGCGCAAAATTAGCTTTCAGTGGTACACAGTACTATGACAAGAACGATTAAAAGTCAACAAGAAAATTAAAAAGGTACTCAGTGATCAACTCGTGCCCCTGGGCGCTGATACCCTTCGTTACGCCACTGACATGATCTTATTATTATGTGAGTTTGTTTAACATGATGTTTGATATGGCTTTTATAGTTAGTGCTAAGTTTCTGGTATATATAAGGGTAAATGAAGAAGATTAAATTACTTTGATTAAGCTAACCGAAAACACGTTATCTTGTCTTTGAAGTGTTGGCCTTTTCATTGTCTTGGCCTTCCATGGCATATGAGAGTGGCTGGCCACCCAGTCAGTTCTATTGCCTGTTCCTATACACTATTTAAGTGATGAGGCCTCATTTTATGATGTATTTAAAAGGTGCTGTAGTAAGTGTCTACTGGTAGATACATACTTGTTGGTATAAGTACATTTCAGTGCTAAGTTTGAATTGAGGTTACTGTATTTGTGCTAGTGGAACAGAAGTTTGAACGACTTTTCTGTCCTGGTGTAGATTTACAATAGAACACTTTAAACTTTTTACAGAATTAATTAAATTCTTTGAAATGTATGAACCTTGACATTTGACCCAGAATCTTGATAGTGGAGAGGAGTGTTTCTTGTTGATTAGAAACTAAGTCTTACTGCAAAGATTGTCCATTAGAGATCATATTTCAGTCATAATAATAATAATAAAATTATAATATTGATCATGATAATTATTATGAGAATAGTAATAAAGAAAATAATAATATTAATAATAATATTATTAATAGTAATATGCATTTTTGCATGCGAAATTATCTTTTGAGCAGTATCAGTTTTTTTTATTAGTTTCAAAGTTTGATTTCATCATTTCAATTTCAAGGTCTGTGTGGTCTTGGCTTTGCTGAGGAATGTGATATTCTTATAATACACCTTGATTTTATCATTAAAGTTTATTCAGCCGGAGCAAATTGAAATTCACTGACTGGCCAGTTATCCTGAAATCAAAACACATTCATAAGTTTATGTACTGTGCAGTTAAAAAAACTCTCTCTGTCATTTCTGTAGGCCTAATTAATATTAATGTGTTAACACACAGGAGAGAGAGAGATAGGCCTATACCTATGGTGTGTCAACTAATGAATAGTTATACCTGTGATGTGTCAACTAATGAATATTTATTGGTAGATTTCCTGAGGATTTTACAACTCAGATACCTTGTGGGTCTGATGAATACTGCAATAATTATATTCAGACCTTGTTGAAAATAGTCCAAGTTGAAAATAGTCAGAGCCTAGATATATTGACCCTGGATAGATGCATCAATTGTTTATATATGGGTGTATGACTGTATGTATTGTATATATAATATATATGTATGTGTATGTGTGTGTACTGTGTGTTTATAAATGTGTCTGTCTCTCTTTCTGTTGGTACCTTTCCATTTCTATGTTTCTGTCTCTGTCTCTGTCTGTCTGTCTGTCTTTCTGTTGGTTTATCTCTTCTTCCATCTCTTGGTTGCTTTCACTGTTTCACTGTCTTTGTCTCTGGCTCTTTATCTCCCTGTAATTTTGTCTCTTTCTCTGCTTCTCTGTTTGTCTCTATCTGTCTCTGCATATCCAGGGAAGCCAAGTACTTCTCCTCATACTCACTAATTGATTGAAAAGTGAGCAGGGTCGACGCCATATGCTCCTTATATTAAAATGTGTACATTTACATTTATTTTACATTTACTACTGAACAATTGTGTTTTTAAATCGTTTGTTGTGGGCTGCACTCATAGAAGAGGTGTCTAGTAACAGAAGACACCAGTTTTGCTAAAATCTCATTTTATATATGTATAAATTGCCTGGTAATTTGTCATCTCATTTTGCACTAGAGATCTAGGTTTACATTATATTTTTACAGTGTGCTATCTGTTTAGGATTACTTTAGCATAATTAATTCTTACCTATGCTTGTTTACTTTACATTGTTACAAAATGTTACACCTGTATTCTTCTCAAGAAGGCAGGCAGACTCCTTGTTTTTCTGACTAGGGAGCCAAAGAACTTGAAGCATTGCTTTGGCTGTGTCTGATCTTCCATACATTCATGACAGGTGTGTGTGGACCATAGTCTGAATACCCTAACACATTCTTTCTGATAATTAGGTTCTATGCCTGTATTTGGGACCCATTTGCATGGTATTGTGATTCTGCAGTGAACAATATGGGGCTGAACTTTGTAGTGCTGGGTGACTGGGTCACTGCATACAATGCATGAGTTTCCAGCTGAGCAGAAGTTGACTGAATGAGCACGTGAAATGGGTTTGGTAGCTCAGACCCTAGTTAATTGGTTTTGCTCTGACACTCCCTTGCATTGACTTGGATCAGACTATCTACTAATGGGGTTGTACTAAAACAGGCACTTGAACTGACAACTTTGTCTGTGTGCCTGTGTATGTATGTGTTAGATTACTAGTTCATTTCAAGGCATAATTAGCTGTTTCAGCTTGTACGGTTGTTTGCTCTTTCAAGAGTATTATTAATAGCCTTGCCAGTTTCTGTGTCCTAGCTATAACGGGTTCAAAAACAGTGAAACTCATCATACACTTGACTTGGTCATATAATTTTTTGGATCTTGTTATGAAACCAATGCTAATTACATCCTATTGTCTTGCAGGTTCAAATGCATTTAAATATGATTAATTTTATAGTCCAAAATAATGTTTATAGACTTGCAGTGTTCGATTTTCAGCTCAGAAATATGATCATGGCAATGCAGGATTTAGATTTAACTTGGAAATAAACTTACATGAACTTAGAAGTATTTTCTTTGGGGTTATGATTAGATGTAAACGTGAAAACTGTATCTCAAGCAGTTTACAGCATAATTTGAAATATGACATCCTTAAGGTTTATAATATCATTTTGTAACAATTATTACTGTTGTAATATGCCTGCTAGCATATGCATGCAGTGATTCGTGACTGTTTTTTTTAAACTGGTGTCCTAGTTTCCGACGTTTGACTTATTGAGCTTTGCTTTCATATCTGTTGTTGATGTCCATTAATAATGACCTCCTGTGGCCTCCTCTACAAAGGAGTGGGGCGTTTATCTGAAAGTGTGCTTGATCAAACCATGGTGATCTCCATAAGTCAGAAATGGGCGTACCCACATACCTTACCAGTGGACAGTGGTAATACCAGCTCCTAGACAAGGGTTGTTAAAATCGTTTTTTTGGCAATCCGATTTTCGGTTTTAGAAATCCGATTTTAAACCGATTTTCGTTTTTTATTGTCCTTCATAGCAAGTTTAATATATATTTAATATTTAATTTAATATATAACGTAAACTTTATTTTATATATTATGTACCTTAACGTACGTACACGCAACGCATTGTCAACACCGAATTGTTTATTTTCTACTTAGAGATTTAAAATTTAAATGAACATAATTTAAACAGTATGTTTATATAAAAATCTTTTATTCATTAAACACTGAAAAAATGCATTAATTAATTAATTCTTCATTTCTTGAAATTTTCACTACGAAAATGATTTTTTAAATTCGATTTTCATTTTGTAAATAATAATAAAAATGCATTTTCAAAACCGAAAATTGTATTTCCGATTTTCGTTTAACATCCTTATTCTAGACAATGCAGTTATATGGAGCATGTCAGTGTGTGCTTTATAACTGAGTAAATGACATTTGCTAATAACATAAGCTGCAATTATGAATGCTTCATAAAACGCTAAAGATTACAAGCATAGTAATGACATGCAAATGATATTCAGTTGCTACAGAAAGCCTTGTTTGTTGTGTCTATGATAATCAATATTTGATTGGCACTTCTTCAGTTAAAAGCAATGAAGACTGCAACCAATGGTCATTAATCAGTGTTTTGTTTTCTTGCTCACAAATATAACTATCTACATGTGTGACGTCGGCCGAGAGAAGGGACCACTTGTCGGGAATGGACTTATGACCAGTTTCCATAAGCTTATACCATCAGAAAATAAGGGTAAAAATTTCAGAGCGTTAGGCCCAAAATTTCTGAATTTCTGAGAGAAAATCTAAAATATCATTTGGCCGTAAATCACGTATAAATATTAAAACTGTCTCTACGTGAATCGTTAATACCAGATTTTTGGCCTTTGTACATCAGTAATATAGGTCACTATACAACGATTATTAGCTTCAGGAGCAGTAATTAGATGCAAAAATCAATATCACGATATTATGAAAAACCCATTTTCCGGCTGATCTAGAACCCGACAAGTGGTCCCTTCTCTCGGCCGACGTCACATATTGAGATAAATTGTGCAGCCTGAGTCGTAGCCAATTAGCCTAAATATTTGCATATATTGCAACATATGCGAGAGATGTTACACTGGCTTCCTGTTTACGAGCGGATTTCTGTTAAGGTCATCTTGCTGGCACCTGCTTTAATTTTGTTGGCTTTGCCCTGGCATTTATCGGGGATCTGTGTTCCAGTTTCACGTCACTCCAGTCAGCTGTTGTTGCATTCTGCTAGCCATAGAGACATGCAGGTACCGTGCTTCCGCACTTTTTGCTCATTGTGCCTTCTCATTTATTGGACCACCTTTGTGGACCAGTCTACGTTGCGTCTAAAGCAATCAGCCCTGTGCAGCAAACATTCTCAAACTGTCTTGAAACATGCTTGTTAAGTTCAGTCAGATAGCCATGTGTGCAGTGCTATTGTGAAGTACTTAAATATTCTATTTTTAAAGTGTCTTCATACATACCTGCATGTATGCATACTTTCAATCTTGACTGCCAGACAATGTTTATTGTAATCCACGATAAGGTCACTGTAAGGCATAATCAGTGTACCATGCTCAGCCTTTTTGGCAGCTGATAAGCACATGTAGGCCTATGCATTGATTGATATTGAAAACATTGGCATTGAGCATTTCTAAAAACAAATTACAACACAATAATACAAGCAATGTAATTACTGGACATGCATAGTGTAATTACTGGACATGCATAGTAAGCATAGTTAAAAATCATTCATTTAAAATAACATAAAATAACACAGTGAATAATAATAAGCATTGTGAAATTGAAATATAAATAAACATAATAAATTAATGCTGGTGATTAATTAATTAATGTCTGATTTTGCAGATATTACTCGAAAGATCATGTATTACTGTATTCTAACCTCGGTAACTCTGTGGACACATACTGTTTACCTTGTACAGAGGAACAGTGCAATGGGGCCTTTAGTTTTAAACTTTGAAATTGCCCACTTTCGACATGCCCTTTGGTTTGAAGTGCCCACTTGGGACTTGGCACCCTATTGGCTAGGCTTAGCATTTGCGTTTACCTCTAGACAATGAGAGAAATGGGACAGAAAAAATCGGGTTCAGAACTTCAGATGTATTGTATCCTAGAATTATTAGCCAATTGATTGCTGTTTCCTTATGGCCTTGTTATGAGCCTAAGAATTCTGTTGTGCATTGTTTTGGTGCCTCAAGCAAGCTGAATGAATTATTTATGGTATTTGTCCAAGTGCTTGGAAGCTAATTTATGCACTTGGCTGAGGCATGAATTGCTGATCACGGGAAAATCTACCTGATGGGTCCAATGCATTCATTCAGTACATGTATGCATTAATTTCTGTTAATGTTTTTGGGAGATTATGGATGTTTGGCTTTTATTAAAAATGTGGGCGTGCCAGACCCATTAATCATTATTGATTACAAGCATATTTAGAATAATCAGTTGCATATATATATATATATATATATATATATATATATATATATATATATATATATATATATATATATATAAATGTGTGTGTGTGTGTGTGTGTGTGTGTGTGTGTGTGTGTGTGTGTGTGTGTGTGTGTGTGTGTGTGTGTGTATATATATATACATAGTATACATAGTATCAAAAGCTACTCAGAGGGGCTTCTAACCTGACAATACAAGATCATGATCAAATAGATCAAATTTTAGGAGCCAGGCCTTGACTTAAGGATATTTATTATGCCGATCATGTTTTCATGATCAAAGTGTGCAGGGACGTGAAGAAGATCTCTGAGTGAAACTTCTCCTTTTTTTCGATGGGTCTTAGCATTCATTACGATTAAATGCATTCCACTTTGTTTTGGTGATCAATGTAAATGAATTCTGTCGGCTTCAGATTGAAGAGATCGATGATTTTCATTAGAGCTCTGGAGGGAAATTTCATTTCTCTTTTGACGCCATATCACGTATAATACGTTGTTTCATTGATGCGTGCAGTGTGTATGTGTCATTCATTTGTGGTTTTATTTGAGACAGTAACATCTGTGCTACAGGTGCAAGTGACTTAACGAGGGAAGATTGAAGCTACAGGGAATAGGACGGTGGCCATGAAAATGAATTGATTTCCTTGACAGAGCCATTCCGGCTTAGATGAAAGTGCAGCTGTGAAAAATCTTTATGTTCAACATTGCATCAATTGGTAGGAAAACACATGTGAGCATTTCACGCTGAGAGATAACGAGGAAAAGTCTTGCAGTCTTAGTAACATGAATGCATTGAACCAAACTCGCCATCTGTTACACATGGGAGCGATCCAGACAAGTTGGCGCCGACATAACTGAATGAAATGCAATCGCTTCCTGGTGTAATGTTTTCACAGCATTGCCTGAGGTTCTAGTAAAGAGTTGATTTCGTTGACTTTGTTGATGCTTGTTGAAGCTTTATGTCTGTTGGACACCTGTGCTTCTGCTAAAGTTAACCACCTACATCTGTTAATTAGTGAGGCACTTTGGAAACAGGCTACTTACTAATCCAAGTTTCTGCTTACCCTAGGACAGTGCAGTTAGGATGAAAACCAGGTACCGGAAGTTATGTTTCTGGTAACTGGAGAATGGAAAACACTTAAAGACAAGGCACTGTTGCACATTTTCCACTGACCCTTAATGAGGGTATAGTTTTGGCAGCAGATCTCCTAGTAACCTATGCATATATATATATTTATGTATATATATATTTATATATGTATTTATGTGTATGTATGTATGTATGAGCACTTGTTATAGCGCCCCTTCAAGATTTCTACTCAGAGGCGCTCCCGACTACAGCGCGACACTGAATCGGAGTTTCACGCCGAAGCGCATGAGCAATTGCGAGTGAAGGAATTGCTCAGGGTCCCTACGCGGCGGCTTGAGGTGATTCGAACCCGCAACCCTCCGGCTGCAAGGCACTGAACTTACCCCTACACCACCGCGCCCCACAATATATATATATGTGTGTGTGTGTATATAAGTGCATATACATTTTACAGAAGAATTCAAATGAAGGATGAATGAATGAACCCATTCTACCACCAAACCCTTGCTGATTGTTTCTGAAATGGTAACTGGATATTGGAAAACTCTTTTATAGCCTAATTATCTTTTATGGGAAGTGTATGTCAGAAGGTTTCAAGTACTTATATGTAAACATGTGCCTAGGCATTTACGTAGGTCTGTATTAAACCTCCCAAATGTGTTATTGTGAAATGCAATATGTTATGATGGTGTTAAAATAAGTAGTGCAGCATTAAATTGCTTTGCTTGTAAAAGCAAGGAGGGAGTACATCTAAACTTACTAAACAATTACTTCACAGCTTGATTTTGTACAAGAAGCAGAGGGATATAAAATGATAGTCCTTAACACTTGATCAAGGTAAACACTTTGAATTTTATGTCTGACATTCCGCCCTGTATCCAGAAGAATCGGCTCTAGTGGGAAAACCAGATTGCTTATTGAGGCTTAAACAGGCCAGAGTCCTTAAAATGAATACATTTAATAGATGTCCTCGTGAAAGTCATGTGCAGATTCATAGCTTTCTCAACGAACCCTACGCTATGAATATTAACATTCTAATCACATGATGAATAATAATACTATATGATATCCTGACGTGATGATCCATGATGGCAGTAATAAACGAATATATATTATATATATATGTATTTTGTATATATATAATTATTATATATAATATTCTAATAGTAAGTGTCTAGGTGCCAAGCAATTTAGCGGTTACTTGTTAAGACGTGCATAAGGTGACAGCCATTGCTTTTTCTGGTTGTTGTTGAGGGTCCAGTGCTGCAGAAAGGTTCAGTTAACTCACCCACGACAGTTAGTCACTACATGAGAACCCTCCAGAGGTCTTTGCACATGAGCCTTCACTTGTTTGTGATTCAATCAACCAGATTTATTTTTAATTGTAACTATATCGGTAGCACCATTGTCTAATGCATGAGGCATAAACCTATGGTGCATCAGATAAGCAGTTAACATTCAGAAGATCAATCTGTCAAGTCAAGTACAGAACATAAGTGACCCATAAACTAGAAAATTTACTCTGAGCAATATGTTTTTAGCATCTATAGGTATTATTTTGATTTTACAGTGGCTGTACATGTTTTATCTTTCTGGGAAATTTGGTTTTTTGGGGATCATTTACACTGCTGGCATGTTTGGATGTTATTAAATTAGTATTTTGGTATTTATAATAGTACTGTTATCTGGTAAAAATGAGTAATTCAGTGGTGTTAAGCAACAGCCAGGTAAAGACTTGCCTAATATCTCTGACTCCGTACTTTTGTTGTGATGGAAACGTTATTCCTATGCAGTGTTTCAAGAAACACTTTGTAGGAACCTGCTTATTCCATATCACAGATTCAACCAACTGGTGACAGAAGATAAATTATGATGTCAGGTTATGCCACATTTAAAGGTTATCTGTAATTTGTGGTTAATGCGAATTTTGGCATTAATGTTTGCTTTGACAACCATGCTGTCTGTGAATGCTTTCAAACATAGACCGAAACTTAATTAAAAGTTTTGCTAAATCAGAGCATAATGTTAAAGTTTTAAGTTGAGATACTTATAAATTCCTTTTGTGCTGTAAATGGCACAAGCTGTTTTGATTCTTGTAACATCTTTATGACCACTAAGTAGTGGTATAATTCATCAAGTGAGATGAGGCATGAGCTGAGTCATATCATGACAGGAGGCGTTATACCCTGCAGTAGATCGAGTCGAGTGTAACATGTTTTTAACTTTTTAAGATCGACTGAGTGACTGCATTTATTACACGTGATCGATTCAACATGTCGAACTCTTCAATCATTTTTACTGCCGTGGCTAAAATTGCCGATGACTGTTGCATTCTTATAATCCAGTATCTAAATTACTCATGTATTTCAATGGCACACTCTTCCTCAAACTGTCAACGGCTATAACAGTTCTATTAACAACTGTAATTGCAGTTATAACTTTTCTATAGCTCTGGTGTGAGTGGTGTCTAATGTATAAAGCATCAACTGCATGTAATTGAACTGGTAGCCTAAGTAACAGTTCAGGTATTATAATGACATCGTGTCTACCTGTGGTTGACTTGTAAGGATTAAGCCTCGTTAAATCTGTCGACTTGATCAGTTAGGCAGCTAGGCTACAATGGAATCTCCTACGATACGGTACATAAATTAGTACCAGCTCAACAAATAAGACGGCAGTGTAGAGGACGTGTAATAGCCTATCTATTTATTATAGTCAAACTGTGAAAGAAAGTGTCTCTATACTTCCACTAATAAGAAAGCGCCAAGAGGTTCATTATTTGCAGTGAACTTCATATTTGTTTCATACGGTAGTTGTGCGTTTACACAGAATTACGTCATTATATCATAAGGTCTGTCATTTTGTGAAGAAATAGTAAGTAAAATATTTCAGAGTCGAGTCAAGTCGAGGAAACAACGATCGACTCGACTTGGCCGGGTTTATCGACTCGATCGGCGAGTCGATCGAGTCGACGATTTTTCGATCGACTCGACTTGGCCGAGTTTATGATCGACTCGATCGATCGACTCGATCGGCTGCGGGGTATAGGAGGCGTAACACACGTAGAAAGTAGGAACATGTTTTTAACTTTTTAAGTCTGACTGTGCATTTATTACAGTGATGATTCAACACGTGAACTCTTGAATCATTTTTGTTGTCGTGGCAATAAATCAGTTTGTTGCTTGTTTTCGTTTTAGGAAAGAATCTAGCCGTCTTTCGTGGGGAAGATGGACGTTCACATGTCCTGGATGCCTACTGCCCTCACATGGGAGCAAATCTTGCCGCTGGGGGCATTGTCAAAGGCAGCTGCATCGAATGCCCCTTTCACGGATGGCAGTTTCGAGGCGACGACGGAAAGTGTACGCACATTCCATACTGCGAGAGCAAACACAGTAAGTTTCACCGGGTTCCACACGAAGAAACGTCCCTTTCACGAAAGGTATATTTGTGACTGTTCATTTACAGAGCACCTTTTAAGGAAAATTGCTTAGAGGTGATCCCAGCTGCAAAACGCAAGACCACATTCAGTTACAGCGGTCTTCAACTGCTGACAAAATAAAGACAGGTATAGTAGAAGGAGTCATATTGTCACAGGTTGCATAACAGCCTATTCTAGGAAAAGCTGTTGACTATGGTGAAGCTACTATGTTGGATTGTGGAAGTAGAGAATGGGAACAACCAGAGTGCCATATGTTACAGAGCAGCAAGATCTGCAGTCAGTAATGGATGAAACTGGAATACGTGCTTAGCTCCATAAAATATGATGGATTACAATCGGCCAGGCAGTTGTGAATCAGTACTGGGATTTAAAACTCGATAGTTATCTTTGCATAGCAGTCGGTGTCGCTCATTCCGCATGTAGATGGATACGTGGCCAAACTTTGGAATCCTACCAGTTTAATTGAGCTGATGTGTTTAAAATGGATTAAAGTTGGTTAGTGAGAAAACAAGAGAAGCCCACATAAATGGCATTACCATACTCAACCCTAGTTCATATGATTGCATGCATGCATCCAGGTAGAAGCAACTTTGGCAGAGAATGTGTGGTGTATAGTTGCATCTGACTATCTTACTTACTTACATAATTATGCATCATCCAGTGAGCAACTTTGCTGATGGAAATTACACAAGCATTCCATGCTGTGGCAGTAAACACAGCAAGTTGCTGAACTTTCCATGTCTTTTGTCAGTCATCAAACTTACATACCTACTATTCACTTACGGTAAATATCATCATCATCTGACTTTGATCACCTTTCAGTGAATTACAGTTAACTAAGCATCCTGGAGTTAGCTTGCTACTGACAATGCTATAGAAATTGTCACAATTAGAATTACAATTAGCTGTGTAATTTCCAGGCCACCCGATAGAGACACAAACTATAAAGTCGACTCACGACAAAAGAATCAATCAATCTGTCATTTATTTCTGTAACCATCAGAAGAGAAAACGAACAATTAAACAATAAGGCAACAGTTTGACATGTAGTTGGCTACATGGAGGCCCAGAAGGGATCATGGATCCGCTAAATAGGAACACCTAAACATATAAATAAGTACAGATAGGAAAAGAATGACAGCCAATAGATACTTAATGTGGACTAAGCCTTGGGCTCAAAATCAAACAAACAAACAACAACATAATATGGGTCCATCAAAGCCACACTAACAAAAGAATATATAATCTTAACTAAAACAGCATTACAGACACAATCATCTAATTTAATCAATCAATTCAATCAATGTAAGAATGATGACTGCCATGTTCCTGTACCTTTGAGAAGTTCTTAAAGGTGCTGTACATATGTCCAGATACAAGCATACTTACTCACAAGTTTAGCATCCTGAGAAGACAGCTGCACAAACTTATGATAGTGATGTAAGAATTTTGTTTATGCTATAATCTAGACAAGGTAATAGTAACTCAAGCAGCACCTGGGCAAATATTTCAATTGAAAATTGAAAAAAATACTTTTATCTGATATAATCAGCCATTATTTGATTTATTGTTTGCATTCTAATCATTTAGTTATTCTTTCCAGAGCTATTTTGATCATGTTTGGGTAGTGATGTGAGGCGGAAAAATTGTCCGGAAAATTTCATATTTTTCCGGAAAATTTCGGAAAATTTCCAGTGTTTTTTTCCGGAAAATTTCCCGATATTTTTCCATCAATATAATATTACTAAATAACAATTTAAATTTTAAATGCATAATAATGTTTAAACATCACTCACTCTAAACTGTCTTATGTAGTTATAACTGATACTTTTATTCAATAGATGGCACTGTTAGAGCTTACTGTTCAGTGTGTTCACAAGGCTCAACAACGACAATACATTTAGAAATTAATTGCAATTAAACTTCACTGTTAATTTAAAAAAAATATTTTTTACGATTTAGTCTATTTTAGTTATGAAAATATGAGACAAAAGCAGCAATGATTCAGTAGTATTACAGACACCATTTTAATACTGCAACAGATTAATTCTTATGATTAAGTCTTATGAGGCCTATAATAACGCCAATCATCGTCGATATGACGGCGTCGTTAAATAAACGATATTAAGTAAGGCCTATAATACAATTATTTTATGTCTGAAAATATAATGTTATTGCCATTGCGGTCTGACACTAATCTACAGAACGCTAGTCTATTTTCAAATCTGCTTTTCTTGGAAAGTAGCAAAATAAGGTGTTTTTTAGTTTAATTGTTTATGAGCTGTTGCCTTCTGTGAGTGGTGTGTGGACTAAGGCAAAGCTGACTAATAGCTGAGCAGCTGATGAAATGTCAAATTGCCAGACAGTATATACTGATAGTTTATAACACTAACAACTTATCAAACTAGGCTACTCTAGCCTGAACCACTAATAAACAGTCTTTTATGTTTATTTTAATTCTTTTAAGGTGAATGTTGCCCACATTGACAGAATACTGTAAATAAAAGGAACTTAAAAAACATAAATTTTCAAGTGCCGTCTCAGACTGAAAATCTGAGTTAAATGTATTTTTCCGGTTCTGCGGAAAATTTCCGGAAAATTTCTGGAAAATTTCCGGAAAATTTTTTTCCATAAAATACTTTTCCGGAAAAGCTACTTCACTATGTTTGGGTTAGGCTGATCAGCTGGCTGTGGCCACTTATGGCCACATGTTTTGTTGATATGGGCTTTTAAGATCTTATTTGGAGCGCACTCTATACATCTTTTGTGTTCAGATGATTTGCATGTGCTGAACCCTATACAACAATTAATTCTTCCACTTTCCTGTGAACTTCGTGCAGTTGGAGAGGTATCAGTAGGCCTACCTTCTGTTGTCAATGCCCATTCACCATTTTGGATGGGTTGGTCACTTTGCCCTGTGCCATTTGGTGATGAAAAGGCAAGCTAGAGTCTTCAGAGTGGCATTGAGTATCATCCACTAGGGAAAGGTCCTTGTCATCTGATGAATGTGCCAGCAAGCAGAACGAACCTCATTGAGACGGACTGATTGATAACGAAATTGCAGGTAAGATGCAAGTAGCAGAGAGCAGGACCAGAAAGGCCAAACCAGTTTCAAGGCAGTGGAATAGTATATCACAATCAACGGTGTAAAAAGTGGCAGAAAGATCAAGAAAACTGCTCAGTTACCTTTCCTCTGTCGATGGTGCTGATAATGTGATTGTGGTAGAGTGACTGATAATGCCAAGTAGTAGAGATTGCCATGGAGTAACATTTACGATAAGCAGTCTTTTAGAAGAGCAGTAGAAATGAAGCCTAGGTAACTGAGAAGATTACATTATAAATATTGGCCTGAGTTGTTGGTGGGATTAAGCTAAGAGCCAGCAGGGAGGACTTAAGAGTATGATACCTAATCCATCAGGGGAAGGAACTGACCTGAGTCTCAGAGTGGAGATCTATCTGAGAAAACCTAAGAACATTTTGGCTACGGAAGAGTTCATTAAAGATCACAGCAGTGTACTGCATCTGTTACGGTGCAAGATCTTAATAGCATAGCAACTTCGGATGAGGAGAATTTTCAGGAACGATACAAATACAAGTACGTGATTTGGCTGCTGAGATGTGTTTTCCGGAGACAGCAGAAGGTGACAGAAATTGTCTTGTTTTAAACCAGCACGGATCAGGGTGTACATTGATGTCACCAGAAAGAAGCAGCAGTGGGTATACTAGTGGAAAGAAACTTCAATGAGTTTTGGACCCAGGTGTAGATTTTGAGTAACGGGACAAAGGAAGAGACTGGGCTAGTTAAAAGCATGTGGGTGTTGTAAACATGACTGATTGGATGAAGTAGAAGGAGTAGACGTCAGAAGGATATTGATATGAAGTAGAGGAGTTTGTTCCAACAATAACATGGGGTGATGATGGGAGTGGGGCAGGTTGAGCATGCATGTATAACGGTGAACTGAAAAGAGGGACAGTGATAATAGGATCTGCTGTGAAGATGTATAGCGTCGCATAGTTAGTTTAAAAGGATATTTATCAGCGATAGCTTGTAAACCAGGTGGCTTTGTTCATTAGAGAAAAAGGCCAATCTCACAGGTGAAGCTTATATGGTCTGAAGAAGGCAATCAAGAAATCCTCAGCTTAGGAACAGACTCATAATCTGGGCATAATTAAAATGGTGCCAAGTCTATATCGCCCGTGGGCTTTTGTTCGGTTTTAATTAAAGGAAAGAAGGAACTGGCTCTGTGTGACAGAATTGCACAATAAATAAGATTGAGTGATTTGACCGA
This sequence comes from Aporrectodea caliginosa, assembly GCA_020284085.1. NCBI lineage: Eukaryota > Metazoa > Annelida > Clitellata > Crassiclitellata > Lumbricidae > Aporrectodea > Aporrectodea caliginosa. The sequence continues at coordinate 1,060,487 of JACEVL010000491.1, read as the reverse complement.
AAAGAGTAATAATATAATAATAATGGAGGTTGGTCAAATTATTTGATGTAGGCTGGAACAGATTTAGATGAAAAGTGTGATACTTCCTTGAGTAAATACATAAACTAGAAGCTAAATCTAAGATCTTTAAACTCAAACGTGTTTAAACCCTATTTAATCCACAGAGATTAAAAAATTCAATAACTTTTCTCCTAACTTCCGACAGCCATTGTCAGACTCATTCCATGACATCTCTAGTCACCTCAAGTCATCCTTGATGGTCTGCGGCCAGTTCTTCCGTGGTCTTCCCTTTTCCTTTTTCCTTCCGGCTCTTCAGTTGGTTGGCGCTTTTATCCATCCATCCATCCATCCATCCATCCATCCATCCATCCATCCATCCATTCCATTCATCCATCCATCCATCCATCCATCTTATACGAATCCACTCTTCAGTTGGTTGGCGCTTTTATCCTAGTCTTTATCCATGTTCCATCCATTTTAATCTTCTCTTTCTCATTATGTTCTCTGTTTCCGCTTCTCCCATTCATTGTCTTATGGTTTTATTTGGTATTTTATCATGCCATGAAACATGCAGAGTTCTCCTCAACCACCTTTATGTGCTACCTTACACTAATGAAACACAGCATTAAAACGTGTTCTTCTAGTTCTTGTCTTTGTTCTAAACATAAGGAGTTGCCATGCCTCAGCTTGTTCTATTGTCTGGTCACCTGGAGGTCACTGACTACCTGTGGCATTTTAAGATTGTCAGAGACTTTGTGTAGTCCAGGTAAACAGATTTATTGATATGACAACTTGGCTGCTGTCAAAGCTTTACAGTTGTGGACATGCTCCTCCCCACTCCTTGGGCTTTAGTGTCCTTTGGCATTGAATGTAGGCCAACACAGGTGAATCACAGGTGAATGCTCTCGTTTAACAGTAGAGATATAAATAGCTGGGACTAAAAAATGACTGAAGTTTAAATAGGTGCACATTTATTACATTTAAAGTTTCTATTCAGACGAAGCTTCTAGAAAATGTGAGTCAGAGGTTGAATGAAACAGTTCTGCACGTTGTGTGGAGCAGTATATTGTAAATGTAATGTAAAAAATGTCCTAAACTTTTGGAAAGTTTAGCCTCAGCCTACATATTTGGGAGTACGTATTGTCTCCTCTATCCATTAGAGATTGATGTCTATGTTATAAACACTGATGCATTTCAAGAGTTTGCAATGGGACATTGTTTCTGTACAGGTGCACATCTTGGTAGAAAACTTTTATTTCATGCTAACACAGTGGGAATTGAACCATAATTCATGCAGTGAAACGCCGACCGTGTACCCACCACCTGGCCTCATTCACCTCTTTGACTCTGAACGCAATGGTGGTTAGTTAGTGACCATTATGGTTATGAAAGTTCATTTTCCTTGGATGAGTCAGATGTGAACATGTAACAGCTGCTGTCTGTGACAATTAGAAGAAGAGAAGTTCGTTAAGCTAAACCATAGAGGCAGCCATGGATTTGAAGTGTTAGCGACTTCATTTTCTTAGCCTCAGCATATGAAGCTGAGTTGCCAGTCCTCTACCTCACTGTCTGACCTTCCCACTGACAGTGTACAGTCAGTCATAGCTGAGTGGGCTGGACATTGAATGGTAGCTTAAATTGATAACGTTGTTCCTGATGCCGAACTGGAGTGACAGTCTGGCAGTTTGTGCAAACATGCTTCTGATCTAGGAGCTGATGGTTTCATTCTCTTGCATTGTGTAGACTTGCCTCTCCTGCTGAGTGTTGACTGTGCTCACTACTTCAGATGTGCCTAAATTGTCTTTGACATTACTTTACATTACATTCCTGCTACCGCTTTTCATGAGTTTCAATGGAACACAAGTAGAGCTAGTATTAATTATGAATCATATGTTGGTCAGGCCATGCAGTGTTTAGCCATTATCATGACTGGCCACCACCTAGTGACATATCATCATCATCATCATCAAATACTGACGCCAGCCATTTGGCGGTGATTGGTACGAATAAATGATTTCCGTTGTCCTTGGTCATTTGTCAGGGCCATTGTTATAGTCTATATTTACTAGCACTGCATCTATGAGGTTCTCAAGAGACACCATATAATAAGCTAGTGTATAGTAGCTAGTATTGCTAGCCACTACAGATGCAAATGTTCTGTTACAATATTGCGTTTACGATAAAAGTTATAAGTGTCATTGAACACACTTGGCCACTGCAAACTTATTCAGAGGAGTTCATTGAAGTACTTGTAATCATCGCTGCCTCTCATGCTATTTTCAGTTTCTGGTTCTACTAAAACTTTGGACAATGAAAGACTCATGGTAGCGATATCCTTTGAGCCCAAATTAGCACTACAGCTGCCACAGATGGCACACTGTGGTTCAACTACCGGTAGTATTGACCCAATGAAAATAGCTGTCTACATGCTGGTAAATTACAGTCTAAATGGCCATTACTTGAGGAAGAATTGCCATGTCATCTATGGATGGTAATCTAATTTTAACACAGACACTATGTTGGAAGCTTATCTACAGGTAATTGAGATTGCTCAGGTATTGATATTACTCGGGCATTGACCGATAATCAGATGACAAGGTAACCCGCCTATGCTGCTGAGTCATACCTGATGAGTGTTGTATCGAGTCAGAGTTTCGAAAGGTTAAAAGTATCAAGGTCAAGAGCAGACGATGGGCGCAGGATGTACCAGGTGCTGAATTGTCCTAATCTCTCCTTGCAGACAGTGTCAAGGGCTCTGATTTGAGATAAGACTCCATGAGTGCATGGCTAGTTCCCACAAGTGTTGCCTTGGTTGCTTGTGGAGTGTTATTTGCTTTAGCCACAGTGCAGATAAACCTTTTGCTACCTTCTAAGTATGTGATTAATGTAAGGATGTTGCGTAATGTAGCAAGACATTCACACAACCTTCTAGAATGTATATTAAAAAAGCTCCCTGCCAGACAAGTTGATGTCGTAGTCTGATCTAATTTTTTGGAGTCTAGACTTCTGTAGTTTGAGGTATATTTAGTAGCAGTCTGGGTCTGCTCTGTGGATCTGTGTAATGACCTAGGAGAAGTAGTTTACAGATGCTGCATGTCTAGTGCAGTAAATAGATAAATAAAGAAATACTAGGAGTGCCGTTACTGCTTCAAGTGAATTATAGTGAATAATCATCACTTGGAGCAATTCAACAAAAATCTGAGAGGTCAGGGAAGCCAAATATTAGGCTGCTATGCTTATAAGGATTTGCTAAGAATGACAACCAGATCTCCAGGCAGTTGGTGTTAGGGAAAAATTACAGGTATTTGATGCCAGCACGAACAACTTTAACAGATGGCAGGGATTTAGTTATAAGAAAACTGCAGTTATAGTTGGTCAGTTGCCTGATAAGGATGCTGTGTAGTAGCAAAGATGATTAGCTTCACCCTCCTGCTTAATCCAGGCTTGGGACTGGCACTTTCAGAGTACGAGCATTGGCAGAGTTGCAGTTCCAGTTGAAGAGGTTAGATGATATTCTACTCTGAACTTGCATGTTGCTGATTGAAACCAGTTCCATTGCACTGTATTTATAACCTGACAATTTTATGTTGGTAGTTGAAAGCATTCAGAGGAATTGAGTTTGTGAAGTATAGGTAACTCAAGTACAATGCAAATAGTAATTGTGAATGCTGTGTACAGTGTTTTGATCCACGAAAACAGAATTCATTCTAGTGCAGCTGAATATATTGACAGAAACCAGGCCCCTATTTAGACTTGCACATGTATATTCTACCTGATCAGTAGATTCTCAGTATATACCCAGAACCAGAACTACTGCGCTTTTTGTGCTTACTCAGTTGTGGGTCTGAAGTTGTTGACTTCTAAATTTTTCCTTACTCAAAATTATCTTTTCCAGTTTGTTATTTGACCATAAGCTGCCTTCTGTCCAGATGACCTTTAGGATTTTGACCTCGCCTGTGCAGTGAAATTTTCAATACAACAGGGATTTCTCTTTGAAGCAACTAGTGTGTTATGATGTCATAACTATGCCTTGAATAAACTAATCTGCATCGCAGATTCATTCTCCCACATGTCAGATTCACGATGTAGCATCGTATATTCACTTTACCATAAAAATTATCTCAGATTTGCATTTCTTAGATTCATTGTACGTTTGCACCTTAGATTAGCACATGTTCACTATAATATAATAATCATGTCTCAGATTTTAATCAGCCACTCAGATTCACTACATCACACCTGAGATTCACTGTACTGCACTTCAGATTCACATTTCTCAGATTCAGTCAGATGCAGCTCTGCCATGCCTCAGATTCACACTTCCTTATGATTCTGAACACACTGGAAACTTTCAGATACCAAGTTTAGTTTGTGAACAGACTAGAATTCAGCTGAGTCAAATGGACAATGCTGATCCAAAGCATGAATGGCCAAAACACCAGCCGAGAGTTTTCATAGGATCTCTTTAAGAGCCATGCTGCTGACAAGACTGGAAATCATTTGAAACAGCAAACCCTGGAAGGATATGACATTCTGATTTGCGACCCTGGGAAGAAGAGCAGATCTTTTGCTAATTTTATAAGTACTAACATATGCTTCATAAATGCAAATGTCATGTGGCTTTGATTTAAATGATGTTGGTTGATTAGGTTGACCTCTGGAGCACATGGTATAGAGGAATTTTAAGTGCACATGTTTACATTTTCATTTTCTTGCATTAGGTAGTGACGTGCCATTATTTTATCTGGTTAATTATCTGTTCATCTGAGTCACACAGCGAAACAGATAGTCCATGCTGATAAACACGTGTGCCTGGCGGTGATCTGTTTGTGTCTGTATGTGCTTGTTAGTGTGCCAGTGAAGGTGCTAGTGGGTGTATTCATCTAGCCATTGATGTTATTCATCTGGTAGTCATGTGTTTTGTGAGGAAAACCTATTAGAATTTTTTGTTATAAATTGACTTAATCTTCCAGCGGGTGACCCAAACTGTGACATGCGCAACCCACGCTGTTTTTAAATTCTGGGCTATAGATTTGCTGGCTGAGACTATCTCTACCTCCTCCTGTGTTTATGATTTTAACTTTTGCATAATTGTGTCGTTTGCATGAAGTATGTCACACTGACTGTAACTGTGTCTCGTATGTTTTTAAGCCAACCTTGCCACCATCATAAAAAGTCGTATGACAAGTTATTGCCTAACCTATCGTCTTATCACTTTGCTTTGCATTCTCATGAATAATATGACCATTGTAGACAGATTTGATAAGTTTATGAAGAGCTCAATGGAAATGAAGACTAAGAACCTGCACTGTACTTCTGTCAACGTCTGTGCTTCTGTCTGTACATACTCTGAGACCAACTGATAAATATATCTTAAGATATAATTCGAAGAACAATCCCTTAAGCTAGCCCCAAGAGACATTCACCAATAGCGGGGTCTCATATAATTTGTGGATGTATTTCTACTAAAATTTCTTTTATTTCTGGTAAAATTCGATTGAAGCAGGCACAATTCCAAGCAGATGAACTTGCTGTAGCCTCAAAATTAGGAACCCCAGACGACATGAAGCGATCAGACCTACATTCAATAGTAGTATCACTAACCGAGAGAAATTACGGTCCCCCCCGGACGCCTGCCGCAGGGTTCGATAACCTATCCAGGTACTGATGAGTCGGTTGTGACGCCTGCCTGAGTTCAGCTGTCGTATGGATAGAGGCGAGAGCAGCTGTGTGCTCGTTTCCCAGACCGTCCGTCGCCTGATAGGCAGTGATAGCTGATCACACTTAAAAACTCGTTCTAGAAACGGCCGGATATTACGAAATAGATTCTAGGCTACATTAGGATACAGTAATACTTAATATAGCACATTTTTAAGTATCTGACACATAGCACTTTCTCTGTGCCAGCCTATATGATGTTAAATGTCATTTGCAACTAGACTTACACGGGGTAGCAAAACATGCACAGGAAACTAGAAACAGTCACCAATGGTGGGCCCACGCACACGTGGGGGCAACCAACGGATTCCCGTCAACAGATTGCTTGGATGTTCAGAGTCTCTGGACTAAGTTGCGTCAATAGGGTGGAGAGATGACAGGTGACAGCGTTCGCAGACTACGATGTCACTGTGACCAAGCAGTCTCTCATTAGTAGAAGATTGTCAAAGTGCCAAGTATAGTTAGAAGAGGCATTGGTCGTGTGTCGGTAGGTAGATTGAAGCGCCACCAGGGAGGGACTAACGGTTGAGGTCACTCCACTGACCCGTGTCAGTCATCCTCAGCCGAGACAAAAACACCTGGCTAAAGGCGGCATACACGGTCCATATTTTTCAGACTCGGTCAGACATCAGAAGAATAGGCCCAGATACTCTGCATTCAGACAGGGCTCTATAGGTGCTTGTTGACAGCCCTGGCCATGGGTAGAAAGTGAGTCACCTCGGTTTTTGTAGCTTCGGCTTTATTGTGGCCAACTCTGCTCCGACGGGGATATTGTGTAAATGCTTTGTTGCATTACAAAAGACTAATTGTCAACACTGACAATGCAAACAGTTTACACTCTGCGTCTGGATTTTTTGCTTTCCTGAGTTAATATGTGACAAATGCAGATGAAAATAAATTTCAATTCTTAGTACACATATCTTACGATGAGGAAATTGAGCCCCCATCACCAGTCAGGTCATAATGGACATCTGCTACTGTTTTAAGGAGGATTTATGCTGAATCCTTTTGATTAGGGTCTCTGGAGTGACAGAGAAAATGGATTCCAACTGATCATACAGAGACTTATTGTTGAATGACACATATACAGATCTTCACTGAGTCATGATGGTGTATTTGTTTGAAGGATTTTTACCGCGTAGTGGTCATACCTTTCAAGTAGCTCTTATAAATGGCATTCAATTGCTGTTCAATTTCAAACAAGGACAGAATGTGTGTGCTTGAGTCACTTAGCCTTCAACACAGAATGCACTTGCCCACTGAGCCAGTGTGACTGAATTTTTGTGCAATGGATGTTGACATGAAGAAAGTCTAGACATCCGCGTTTTGCATTTTTTTACCTAGGTGACCCCAAAATACAAATTTAATGAGCACTATGTTGTGTTTTGGGAATATGAATTATTTCTCCCTGGACTTATGGAATGGAGTTTTTGCTATGGTTCACTTGAAACATCCATCAATTGATGCCTTGGGCATTACGATAGCTGCTGCTATTGAACAGGGCTGTATAATCCACTAGGCACAGCAGGCACTGTGCCTAGGGCCTGCGAACCTTTCAGATACGAATGTCTGAAAATGAGATATTGAAAAAGTTTAATGATTGAATTTGATGCGAAATGAATAAAGGAAATTTCTAATTCTGTGCCTATTCTTTGTGTAATTGTACTGTTTAACTTTAAGATATTATTTTTAAAAAGTTGCAAGTAAGTCATCTGCAAATGTGTAACACACCTAGTATTGTACTTAACACATTAATTGCTTCCCTGTTGCATGCGCGTGTGCCCAAAGGCCACTTTGTGCTTCACAGCTCTTGTTACCTTGCATTAGGCCCAAAGGCACTCTACTATGTGCCTCAGCAAGATCACTTGTAGCTTCTTCAAATGTCGATTTCCCGCATTAAATCGTTTTCAGTTTCAGATCTGTCAGTTGGGGCCTACGAATGCACGAGTGCCTAGGGCCTATGGCGACCTTAAAATGGCCCTGCTATTGAAGTCATTGGAATAGACGAGATTAAAAAATACAGTTACGTATTTAAAAGGTCCTGAAAGGTGCTAGATTTACATCCATGTACATTAATTACGCGTATTGAATATAGCAGATTAAGATTGATGAGAAACATTTGAAATCAATAATGTGATATCAAAGCTAAGACAGTGATATTTTTGTAGTTCCCGATGTGGCCCGGGTCAAGTCGTACATTAGTTTGGAAAGGAACGGCTTCGTCCTCATATGGCACCATGCCGAGGGAATCGAACCAAACTGGGAACCGCCGGAGATTGAGGAGATCACTAGGGGCGAATGGAGTTACCGTGGAAGAAGTGAACACTTTGTGAATGCACACATTGAAGTAAGTCATCTGCAAATGCTGTAACACACATTGAGTTCTGGTTGTGTAAGTATTGTACATTAACTCATTAATGGCTTCCCTGTTGCACTGCGCATAGTGCCCAAAGTCCACTCTACTATGTGCCTCAATAATCTTAAAACTGTCCTATTTAGCCGGGGTTGGACTGGGAGCACTTCTGAGTAGTTTACCTTTAAGGGGCAATGTGTAAAACTTCCTTAATGAATAATAATTGTAATTTACAAAAAGTTATTATTGTATTTGAGCATTTATGTTACTTCATTAAATTTAATTAATTAAATTTAAGGACCTGTTAGTTTCCAGCTCATGTGTACAGTGTCCAACATTAGGCCTATGTAATATGTTTTTTTCTGGATTCAATCTGAGCTGATTTGAAGACATCTAGGCCTGTACATCTGTCTCTATAAACCAAGTTTTTGACACACAAAAGCATATGGGTCGAGTACATTTGAATGACATGATGTGTTGATGGACACGTGCTCGAAAAGCAGCAACGGTCTAGGTCAGATGAGCTGTGTATATAAGGTGCACATAACCAGGTCAAAGATCAAGTCTTATGGAACACCAGGTACCTTGGATGCCGAAGTGTCTGATGTAATTGTCAGCATTGTCATTTGATCATTTGGAAAGAAATGAGCAGTTCCTATAGTTGATAGGGATTTTATTGTATAATAATAATTCCATTCTCACTGAGCAGGTGAAGACCAGTTTGTAATGACTCACTTTTGTTGATTGACCACGAGATCAAACGATTCCTATGATTTCTCATTCAACTGTTGGACTTCTATAGCACCATTATCATAATGGCCAAGGCTTGGTGCTCAACCATTAGAAAACATCTGTGTATAAAGATGTTTAGCAATTGTTAAGAGACTGGGAAATCAGTAGCAACATCATTTGTTGCACCAAAATTCAAACTTAGAGTATTGAATTTGACCTGCATTCTAGTCATAATTATTGGTTTAAATTTCAAATAGAATGTTTCTTTTGTTGAATTGTAAGATGTCACATTAGCAAATGACAGTTCAGCAGCTAGAACCTATCTCTGATCTTTTGGATGTTGACTGGGCATCTCAAATGGACTAAGATTTTTGAGTAGGGTTTCCACTTGAAGTAACCATTGAGTAATGCTTTCTGCATTATGAAAATGCTGTTACGTCAGTTATTAGATTATATTAGATTAGAGCATTTGCCTGTTTAGCTGCAGGGCTGGGCAAATAATGTGACCGATTAGGATGCTTGGTAAAACTAGACACAGCAGTTCTTTTATGCTCTGTTTTCATGTGTAACTAACAAGGATACAAGGAACCTTTTAGCAGTAATTTAGAAAATGATGAACACATGAGCCATAGACTGTTCACTCTAAGTAGGGGAAATTATGTAACCAATTGTTTAAGGGGTGTTTCAGTCTAAATCAGCTTGCAGTATATATTGAGGCCACTGCATTTATCAACAGTCTATCCAATTTGTCTGGAACCATATGAGCTCATCTGACAATTTCGTTTGATGCAGTGACATTCAGCCCTGCATTTTCAAGTAGCATTAAGTCGGTAAGTGGCATGACCCTGCATTTTAAACTGGTGTTTAGTCCTAAATAGTGTGACCTTTGTATGACTGGTTGCAAATAATGCCTTTTCCTTGTTGTTTGTTTGGCTCAGTGAGTAATTGGCTGTGCTCATACAATGCACTTGAATTTGAACTCTGGAAATTTTGCAGTAAAAGGCTCATGATTATGACTAACACGAGTGGTTAACGAGTTGGCCTTAATGCAGGCCAAACGTTGAATGTAGAAATAATCTAATCTAATATAATCTGAACATTTGTAAGGCGCTTGAAATCGTACATGTTTGTGTTGTAGGAGATTCCTGAGAATGGCGCTGACGTTGCACACCTTGGACAGGTGCATGGACCCGTTATGACTGCAGGTGTTGACCTCCGCTACACCTACAATAAACTCTGGAGCTTCGCAAAGCATGACTGGAACGGCAAGTGGAACCAAGACCCTGAGCCGGACCGAAAGCACATCGGGATTCTTGAATTGCTGCATACACTTAAAGTCTTTGGCTGGCGTCTGCCTGTACTTGATCTAAAAGTCACTGCAAAACAGGTTAAACTAATCTTTTTATGCTTGCATATTCAATTTTCTTGTTTTTAAAGTGTCGTAAGTCGTTCACTGTGTGATGGCATGGTGTAAATCAACGGCACGAATAAAATTTGTGTTAAGGATTTTTGCAGAGCTGTTTCTTTCACAGTGAATATCTTTAATTAACCCGTTGTATTAACAAACTGTTTGTAATAATACTACAAGAAAAAAGATTTTACATAGGGACACTGACACTGATAGTTGCACTGGCAATTAGAATGAGCAGCCACACAGGTGATGTATTTTACTAGGCATGCAATTACAATGAGCACTGAGCAGCCGTTTATGATGTTGGCATTGAAAAGGGACCACACCAGGCGTACTAGTTCAGCCGGAAAGTGGCCTTTCCGCTAAGGCCATGAATATTGATTTTGGGATCTCACTGTGCTACAAACGGTATTATGCTGCATGCTATATTAAGGTGTAATTCTGTTATTAATGCATCAGGTAGGGACAGGTTACATTTTTATATGCAATTTCCTGCCAAATGATATTTTATATATTTTTAGAAAGTGCATGAATTTTCAACCAAAATCCAGAAATTTATAGCCTGACTTACTTAAGTTAAAGGCTTATGGAAAATGTTAACAAATTCAATCCTGACAGATGGTACCTTTTCTCTGTCTTGGTCGCATATATGAAGTATTTTACTGCACATGCAATCACAGTGAGGATCCATATACCATAGATATAGTATTATACTACACATGCAATTCCAATTAGCTGCATAAATCCAATTAACAAATTCAATAATTCTGTATGCTTAATCAGCTGCAGTAGTTGTAGCACACGACACAACCTAGTTTCAAACAGACTTTCGTTAAGTGTAGTTCAGTTCTTGTTCATGTGTAAATTACGAAATTATCAGTTTTTTTGTAGTATGTGGAATAGTGTTTGTTCCACTGACCATTTCAGTCTGACATGTATTGAGTGAGGGAAATAAATTTGAAGCATTTGACAAATGTACCATTTATGTACAATTTTTACCATGATAAAATAGGAAGCAGCTTTTGTCCGCTTTTCATGCTGGTAAAAATCATATCACATTACTATTTTCTTATATCTTTCAGTGTGCATCGTATAAATTTCTTAAACTTGTTACTTGAAAAAGTAATTTGAATGTATTGTTTATTTGATGACAGATTGGACCTGGTCTGGTGAATCTGGAGTTTGACAGTCCTATGTTTGGTCGTGGGGCCTTCCTTCAGACACTGACCCCTGTTGAGCCACTTACTCAGAGGATGATACATCATGTCTACATCAACAACTATGTCCCCACTTTTGTCGCAAAGTTCTTCCTTTACTCTGAAGCACTTATGGTAGGAGTTCATTTCAGTGATGTAAACTGCCTAAGCTAATGAACTAGATGAGTACAACAGAAAGTGTGCAGTGTTATTCCTTCACTCTGAAGCATTAGCAGTAGGAATCTGTTTGAAAGATCTCACACACACCTATGAAAATTATCACATAACAAATCACGTGTGGTACTACTTTTCTAGTAAAGTAATTTCCCATTCATTATACGCCTTTATCATTATTGCATGCATTGGTCAGCTGCAGTCTAATCTACGGTAGTCTAACCTAATGGCTGCTATAAGACCTTTATCATAATGTCCAAGACATAAGTTGATGGTTGCTTCAAGAATAATTACAGTAAAAAAATCTTGAACCATTGGAAAAGCGAGGTTGAAAAATCTAATGTCTTCAAATATATGGTCCTTGCATTAACACTTTAACGACAAGCGTGTACTAAAAGTGACTGGGAAACCAATGCAGCTCTTCATTAAAGTGTTAAAAAATTTTTTGGAAGAGGAACATGATTACAGTTATCCATGGGTTTAGCTGATGCCTTCATTCCCTAGGTGGCAGCAGAAGTACAATCAGCTTGCGCCTTGCATGGCTGCAACTTTGTTGATTTATGTCCTCTCTAATTTGTGTTGTTGTGAATTGTTTAATCGCCATAACATGTACATCAGGCGCTTCATTTAAGAATAAAATATTATTATTTTATTATTATCATCATACAACTCGGCAGCAGTTAATAATTTTGACCGTAGATGAATTTTGAAGGGCACACACATGCATGGGCATGACCTGTCAGAATAAGATTTGTTGCCTTGTTTTAACCCTTGGCCTGCTGCCTTGCATGTGTAATGAACCCTATCATCTTATTATGATGTGCACGTCATGCCTTCCAGGACAGTTTGGCCATCTGCCGGAAATAACCTTACTCTGGATATGCATAGCCTTCTGGCCAGGGATGCTACCTGTACCTATCACTCGCAATTGAAATCTCTTCTCTTTCAACTGGTTTGGGATGGTAGTACTACCAAGAGGATATCTTGAAGAGAGTGCTTTGCAGGTGCTATGAATAATTGAATGATCCTGTTTCATTTTTTGCCGATTTAGGTTGAACGGGATATTATGATTTGGAACAACAAGAGATACATATCAAAGCCAGTCTTTGTAAAGTCAAAAGAGGATGCGCTGGTCGCCCGTCATCGACGGTGGTACTCGCAGTTCTACACGGAGAACAGCCCACGAATCAAATTTCAGTCAGATTCAATGGAGTGGTAACAAGAAACAACAGTGCAGAGTTAATAATATGAAAAGGCCAAATAATTAAACAGATTGTATGTCAGGTTTTCAGATGTTTGCCCTTTTGTGATAATTTGCCAGCTTTTTCATCTTTTGCTAACATTCCAAAAAAGAATTCGGCCAAGTTTTTGCTTCAGATGCAGGATTAAGCTGTTTGCGGGTGAACATATATTTGCGAGCTTTTAACAGTACTTCCACGAAGAAATTACAAACAGAAACTGTTGTACTAGAATACATGTATTTGTTCACAAATTCTGATGTTCAGCACTTGTTAAAATGACACTTTTTCTTAAAGCTAAATTAAATTTGTCACTGGTTTTGTGGTCTGCTGCTTTTCAATATTTAATAACTAGTTAAGATGACTTGAACATTGTTATTAGCTGTGATAGAAATAAGCTAACCATCGTGTTTTCGCTTGTATGCATAGCCTTTGTGAATAAATTATTCCTGTTTGTTTGAAATTGCAGACTTGCAAATCCTTAGGCATTTTATGAGCAGCAGATTAGCAGTGGTGCTAGAAATTCCATTCTGTTTTTCAAAGTGAAAAAATGCACTGGATCAATTTTAATGCTCGTGGTTGTGTTTAAGAACGATAGTGGGCTGTGAACTTTACACACATTTTATTTAAAGTTAAAGAGGTTTCCTCCAATACCAGTATGTTGTCCTTCAAGTTCTGTACTTGTAGGTAAAATATTCCATGTCATCAACTATCTATATCCTTATGTAGCTGTTTTTATAGCTCCTTTTAAGAACTTTTGCAAAGTTCTAAAAGTTGGCTGTCTAACAGATTTAAAGTGTGCAATTTGTGAAAGGTTGGAACACTTTTCTTCTGAAGCTGACTGTGGTGGAACAATACTTAACAGTCCTGTGGTTGCTATAAACATCAGTACAGTTGCAATTTAGTTGGGAGTTCATGGAGGAAGCAATTACATATTATGCAACCCTGTATGATGGAGATATATTCTACCGGGTACCTAGACAACACTTTTCATCCTAGGTGAACAACATGTTACTGATAAATGTTCACTCTGATATTTACTGTGCGATAAGCATTTCCAACTGAACTATTATTATTTTTATCGTGCACTAAGTCGCAGAAATGCGAATCTGAGGTGCATTTATAGTAGGTCCACAGGTGAAGAGTGGTTAGATGTCCAGGTGTTTGAAAGCCAGTGAGATATTGTAAATTTTGAGACATATTTTGAAAAAAGAAAGAGTTAAAGTATAACAGAAAAATTGGTAGTCGGTTCCTTGCCCTGGGGCAGTGGAATGGAATGCACGAGAGAGCCCACAAAAATTCTACATCAATAATGATTCAAGCAAAAGACCCATATCCGAAGATCGATTCGAAAATGATGCCATGATTAGAAAAATTATTAGCCGTTGATGCTCTTTGATGTAAACTAATTATTGTAATTGATTAGTGCAAGTGGATTGGCTGTTGAATTGCTGCGTAGGCCTACAACATGGCGACATTTAACTCACAAGTGGCTGCGACTGCCGCAATGCAGCATCCAAATAGCCAATCTTTTTAAAACAAATGCAGAAACTTTGATTGGGCACAATGCAATCAAAGGATTTATTATTTGGCATTGTATAGGCTCAAGAGGCTTTGTATATGTAAACGTGATTTAAGCATTTAAAGTGCATGACTAAATTTAATTAACATGGAACCAGAACAGTTTAATTGGTTTTATTTTTTTAAATTTTTTTTTAAATTCTGTTAATTAACTAAAATTTTAGTTTCATTGATTTTAAACTGCAGAAAAGTTATTAGGCATACACTGATTCATTCATTCATTCATTCATTCATTCAGAGCATTTATATAGCGCCCCTTCAAGAAACTACTCAGGAGCGCTCCCGGCCCAGCCACGACTAAAGAAAAAGACTTGAGGGACTTGTAGAACCCTGTCAGATGGCTTACAAGTAAAAAACGGAGCTTAAGTGGTAGGTCATTCCAGATGGAAGGGCCAACAACCGAGAAAGCACGGCGCTGCCTAATAGCCAAGCGAGTTCGTGGAACAAGGAACTCACCCCTCGTCGCAGAGCGAAGCACCCGACGCGCTGGAACATCAGACACTTGGGCGGCAAAGATCACGCAAGTAAGATGGAGCGCAGCCAAGAACACAACGAGAAACAAGAGCAGCAATGCGATATGAGATACGCTGAGACACAGGCAGCCAATGCAACACATCACGCATGTATGCAGAGACAGATATATTGATAACTGATATATTGATATATTGATATATTGATAACTGATATATTGATAACTATGTTACTGAGGTACGCCTGCGCACACTACATGAATACAAAATAGGCCCCTATGTTAAAGTACCCGCTGATTCTATTCAAGATTCGATTCGAATTTGAAATTTTTATAAGTTACTTTTACCCCTATTCAATCAAGATTCAATTCACAGTTTATGTGTTAGTCTAAAAATGTAGGATAGGCCCTACCGATGCAGCTTACCGATGAAGCCTAATGGCTGTATACGAGAAGATGCACAGATCACCACATGAGTCAGAATATTTGGATGCGTTGAAGTTTAGTAAGCTTTATCTATTCTGTTGTTGAAGCCTGTTAAGTTCAAGATCTGAGATACCTGGTAAAAGTTAAAACCAACTGGCATTGCAGATGAACATAGTTCTACATAGATAGACCTAATTATCTGTGAAGATCTTAAGTTTGTCACTTTGAAAACACATGTGTGGGGTAGCCTATCTTAAATATTAATGATGTTAGAAAGAAGAAGAGGTGGACGAAACGAAGGATTATGATTATTATTATTATTAAATAAATTTGTAACGTGCGCAAGGTCACACCGAAATGTTAATCTGAGGATAGAGGCAATGCAACTGTGTCTCTTTTTGTGTGAAAATATTGCAGTTGCCGTTTCCTCCTCTTAACAGATGCATACAGCTTTTACCACCAATCAGGCAATCACAACATGTTGGTCAGTCAAACAAATACCTACAGCTTATCTTTAAAATCTTGCAATGTAAAATACATTTCAATCAGGAGCGTAGCCAGACTTAAATTCAAGAGGAGGCAACTTGGCAAAATTCTGGTTATTGGGGTCATTGGTCAATAAAAGTTCCAGTATATAAAGAAAGCAAGAGGAGGCAACTGCTATGTAGCTACGCCTATGGATATTAGTAGTTCTATACATGCAGTAAAAGTAGCCTAACTGACGCAATCAGCTGTGCCAATGGCTGTTTTTCAATGTGTTTGGTCCAGCAAAACAGGCACCGCGGGAAGTGACAGCGTTTTATGGGACATGGTAGACTGTTGCTTAGAGTGCTGGCCTTGTACGCGGAGAGGCCGGGAGAGCACAGGTTGGAGCCTCCCCTGAGATAATTACTGTGTATGGTGGACCTTGAGCAAGCTCTTCACTCACAATTGCTCAGCGCCATCAATTGAAATGGTCATTTTATGGTGGTGCTAAATAAATGCATTATGATGATGATGATGATGATGATGATGATGATGATGATGATGATGATGATGATGATGACGATGACGATGATGATGATAATAATAACAATAATAATAGTAGGCAGTAGCAATAATAATAGACTAACTAATAGTAATAATAAATGTGTCTTTGTTTATTGCACTTATTACGGTCGCAAGGGCGGTAAATCTGAATCAAACACCAAAGTGTTCGCGAACAAGTTGTTCAGCGTCTCCACGCGAAGTCTTGACAACAGCTCGAACTTGCAATCGTTAGATTATGCGCAGATCTATAGGCCTATATATTCACTGCTGTCAACTATAAATTCGTTGGCTAATTCAGTAATACATTAATATACTTTCTATGACTGTAGATGGCCAGTTAGACTTGCGTTGCATGATGCAGTTTAAAGAAGAAACTACTAGCCTACTAACAAATGGTTAATAGTACAAATACTTGTACAGAAAAATTATTGTAAAACCGATGCAGTTTTACAATAATTTTTCTGTACAAGGACTGGCGTTTAAAGGGCACAGACAATCTAGAAGTTTTACAAATAAAGGTAACTATTTGACTTGTCTGGATTATCTTGCTTGAATTTTATCCATTCTTGGACCATATAAAGAATTTCGCGAATTGTGGGCAAGGATGTTTTGCAACTTAAACTTTCTCTTCTATTTCTATTACGCTGTCTGTGACGAGTGGTCAAAAGAGTAACACCGATTCAGTTTCACATAATTAATTTTTCAAGCATTTTTAATATTATATAACATAGCATTGTTGCATTGTATTGCAACAAACGAGTACTGTACACTTATCGCATTTTTTAAAGCTAAAATCAAATAACTTCACATTCCTTGAAAATAGCTTCTATAACTAATCCTAAGTAGTGTCAATAACACTCGCAAAAACGGCTTCAAGTTCAACTTCGTGGGTTTTTGCACGTGATAGGTTACACACCACCAGAGTCTCAGACTCGGTCTACAAGTTCAGAAGGGCCCCAAAATGTTTGCGCCTAGGGAACCGTTTTCTGTAAAAGCGCCTCTGTTGAGCGATGGTGGTCATTCTGAGGAGGAAGGCCGTGCGAACGGAGAACCCCAAGAGCATACAGCGACGAGGCACAAGAGGAGAGTGCCCCTCGAGGTGGGAATGCATGCCAAGGTCACAACTGAGTATTACCCCGAGGATCCAGTTCTTGTCAAACCGCTCGGCACCCTCTAATATCGAATACATTCAGCTTTTAGATCTCAGTAAATATTAAGTCTAAAATGACATCTCTGCCTAATGACAAGGTATAGGCATTCATTAATATATGTATTCACCCACACATGGACCCACCTATGGACCCGCATCTACTCCATCCGCCCACTAAGTTATTCATACATTCATTCGTTCAATCATCCATCCATCCATCCATCCATCCATCCATCCATCCATCCATCCATCCATCCATCCATCCATCCATCCATCCATCATCCATCCATCAATCCATTCATCCATTCATTCATTCATCCATTCATTCATCCATCATCCATTTTCATCTGTCCGTTCATTCATCCATCCATTCATCGATCCACAACCCAACTGGTTTCTCTGTCCGTGTATCCAGCCATCATCCCTCCTCCCTCCTTCCTCTCCCTCCCTCCCTCCCTCCCTCCCTCCCTCCCTCCCTCCCTCTCCCTCCCTCCCTCCCTCCCTCCCTCTATGCGTCCATCCATCATCCATTCCTCCATTCATCAATTCATCCATTTGTCCATCGAAGCAACCTGAGAGAAACCCTATCTGAACATCCAAGCCTTACCCAAAGAGAAAGTGAACCGAAGCTCCATCCATCCAACCACCATCCACCCACCAATCCATTCATCTATCCGTCTATCCATTCACCAAACAGCAAGAGCCACGCGCCAGACCATCAGCCATTCATCCATTCATCCACTCATCCATCCTTACATCTACCCATCTATCAAGCCATTCATTCATTTATTCATTCATCCATCCTCACACTCTTTCACCTATCAAGTCATTCATTCATCCACCTACCCACCCCGTATGAAGACTGAAGTCCTACCAAGAGAAAATCCTTGGGCTGTGCTGTTATGTTACCGTGAAGGCTACTCCACTGAAACTGCTCTTGCCTTAACGCTGGCAACAGCTTCTCATCTAATGATACCTTAAATGCATGCCTCTCAGTATGCCTTGACCTTAGTGCTGCTTTTGACACTGTCGACCACCACCTACCCTCTTATCTTCGTCCGTTGTTCACGGTCCAACCACTTCGCTCAACCTGCTACTCTTCCGCCCTAACACATTTCTGCCCTTCCATCACCTCATCACTAAAATTTGCAAATCACTCCGTGGCACCGTCATGGGCTCTCGTGCATTCCATGTTGCTGCCCCCAAGGAATGGAATCGACTGCCAGTGTTTACCTGTTGCTCAATCTCCTTTTCTTCTTTCAAGAAACGCGTCAAAACTCACTATTGTTCATTGGCCTTCAAACATATGGATATCTAACTACTCTTCACCTGGTAACTCACTAACCGCCTCAGATTCGCATTTCTGTGTGACTTTGCGCACGTTTAAGGTGTTTGTAATAATAATAATAATAATAATAATAATAATAATAATAATAATAATAATAATAATAATAATAATAATAATAATAATAAATAATAATAATAATAATAATAATAATAATAATAATATAATAATAATAATAATAATAATAATAATAATAATAATAAATAATAATAATAAATAATAATAATAATAATAATAATAATAATAATAATAATAATAATAATAATAATAATAATAATAATAATAATAATAATAATAATAATAATAATAATAATAATAATGCTTGGCATAAAACGCATCAAGTGTGGAAATCTAGGGATAGGGCAATCAGGAGAGAAACGCCAAACTGTCAGGCGACGTAGGTGTAAAGTGTAAACTGCTATCAATATCTATAGTTACATCATACAACTAAACTGAAACCAAAGCCCTCGATGCCTGGGTGAAATTTGAGGGGCCTGGGATAAAGTTGGTAGGCGCGAAGCTTGCATCATACTCACAACCCTTGACAAGACAAAGTTGAGTCACCGATTGGGGTTCGGGGCACATCTAAAATCTAAATGATCTACACATATCAAGAGTGGCGGTTTTGGCATGAGGGTGGGCTGAACCCCTGGACACCCCAGTGTCACTGGACACCCCGAAGCGTTAAACCGTTCGGCCGTTTGCGTTTTATGCCAAGCATTCGAACATAACAGCACAGCCCTAAGAATTTCTATTTCGGGTCATTCTAGGGTTTGGATTTTCAGGTTGGGTTTCAATCTTTTGGTAGGACTTCAATCTTCATACAGGGTGGGTGCACGTGGTGGATGAATGAATGACTTCATAGGTGAATGGGTGTAAGGATTGATGGTTGGATGAATAAATGACCGAAAAACTTGGTGGGTGGATGAATGTAAGGATGGATGAGTGGATGAACGATGAATGGCTGGATAGTCTGACGGATGGCTGCACTGCTGTTTGGTGGATGGAGACAGACCGATGGATGAATCGATGGATGGAGGGGTGGATGGAGAGCGTCAGTTCACTCTCAATCTTTGGGCAAGGTTTAGACGTTCAGATAAGGTCTCAATCTCAGGTTACTTCGATAGACAAAATGGATGAATCAATGAATGGAGGGATGGATGGACGCATAGATGGATGGATACACGGACCAGTTGGTTGGTGTGTGGATGGATGAATGAACGAAAGAATGACTTGATGGATGGATGGTTTCATTCATACATTCATTTCAAGAACTAACCATAGCACCCCTTCAGGAAACCTACTCAGAGGCGCTCTCAGCCCAACCACGGCAATAAAGACTAGACTTGAGCAAATTGTAAAACAGTTCTACTGGACCTTGGCATGCAGCAGGCACACCTCCAAAGGGAGTCCATTCCAAATGGAGGGTCCAACAATTGAGAAGGCTATGCGCTGCCTAATTGAGGAGTGAGCCCGAGGGACTAAAAGCTCTCCCCAGCAGAAGATCGGCCAACAATGTCAGAGACTGGGCGGCAAAACAGGTATTACGATTACAAATAACCAGATTACGATTACGAATAACCAGATCGCTCATTGGAGATTTGCTCTTCAGAATAGAAAATGTGTTGACATGAGCTCCTGTTGTCATTTCATATGACGGCGGGATCTGGTTGCTCGGAACACTTCACAGAGCGAGCATGACATCACTGGAAAACTTGGCCTTGAACTTCATTTCCTGAACGTCAATCATCAACTTGTGAAGTGTCCAGAAGCTCTGTGGAGTCGTTGAATTTGCTCTGACTAAGCTGACTGCAATTGGAAACAATGACAAACTGATATAATTATATTTTTGAGTCAGCAAAAAACTGCAATATTATTAATTCACAGTGTATATGCTCTGCGATAAATTGTAGGCTACTGTGATAATATTAAAGAAAATAATCATGGAAATAAACAACCATAATTATTGTTATGTCTAGCTTTTCTGACAACATTTAGCAAATACCAAATTATCAGACTTAACTTCGACTTGCATCAAGTGAAAGAAGAAAACATAAAAACAATGTGAAGATTTGGTTATCTGTAAGTATAATATTATAATCTTTTTAACAGAAATTCCATAGGCCTACCTGGCTATTGCTCAGGTCTTAGACTGCACTGGAGCACAGTATGTGGGCATCCTTGCACGACTTGACTTTGGATGCGATATAGTTGCATACTGGTACATCGGCCATAGCCAGGCGTAGCTGTAACTGTAGTTGGTCTTTGTGAAGATGGAGCAGGTGTCACCTAAATCAATAGCATGTCATCAATTTCATCTTCAACCAATGTTTGCATTGACATGGCATCTACTAATAAAGAAATCTCAGATCCTCTGACCGGCTTGACCTGTTTGTTCCCCGGGTTAGGACCACAATGGCTCAATCCAGATCCTTTGCCTGCATAGGTACCTCTCTATGGAATGGACTTCCTCCTTCTCTACGCCCTACAATCCTCTCTGGTAGCATCTCTACCTCTTTCTCTCACCTTAAAACCTTCCTTTTCTCTCGGAATACCTCGTACTGGGAGCGCTTCTAAAAAGCTTATGCTATGAGAAGCGCTTTATAAATGATCAAATACAATACAATACAATACAATAATATGATTGGTAAAATATCACTTAGAGGACGTCTACTCATTACGAGCTCCACTCATCTAGGTAGGTATTCCTGTTTAACGACACTGTGTAGTAACATAGACCATTAGCGTCGCCCTCCTCCTTTATCCAGGCTTGGGACTGGCACCGGCTTGCACTAAGCACGGATGTGCAATGCACGGACGTCCGGTGGCGGAGTTCTCCACTCATCTCATGGCAAGTACGGAATATATAATGGCAGCAACAAAATGGCGTCGGAATGGACTTCGATAAATATGACGTCATAATATGATAGACGACATATCGTTTAGAGACCATCTAAGCTCCTTAAATCTTACCGTATAGCGCCATCTACAACCGAGTTCTCCACTGATCCCAATACATGTAGGTTGTCGAGAATGACCGATTCTTGCTTTCGACTTTCATTCGTCCAAGTTCCATGCATGGATCAAGAAGACTACACGAATCATCGAGGGATCTAAAATTGAATATAGTTTCGAAGGGCGCATATTGAATTGACCGTTATGCCTATTATAGTCTTGCACTATAAGCTAATAATAATAATATAATAATAATAATAATAATAATAAGTAATCCGCCTGATGCATGGATTCGGCAAGTTATGCAGACTAACACTACACGAATCATCGAGGGATCTAAAATTGAATATAGTTTCGAAGGGCGCATATTGAATTGACCGTTATGCCTATTATAGTCTTGCACTATCTAGCCTGTTAAACCGAGTTGGCCTACACATCTATCGTGTATGCCTCAAAGCCATTCCTTGCCTCAAAGCATAGAGAAGCAAATTATATCTAGCTTGGGCCTAATACAATCAGCCGATACAAATTGGCATTGTTATCCTACGTTGCATGAACTCAACCCTCTAAAGAATACTGTTGTAAGCCGCTTAAAGTCTAAATTTTAGGGCCTAATCGACCGGTTAATCAAGCGTATAAAATCGAATCACATACATTTGAAAATTCATCTTCGTTCTTCCACTTCAAACATCTTCAGAACCTACTCTAATTCTTCTTCGGGTATTTTTCAACTTGTTTCGGAATGTTTTCTTAAATGAAATAAGTTAAAGCAACGCCCCTGCATTGTCGCTACGCGGCGCTCTCTTATGAGAAATGGTCAAATTATACTATGACGTCATAATGCACTTCATTGAAGTTCATTCTTATTTGTCTACATAAAAATGAGTCTATGCATGGACTTCTGTATAATAGCTAGCAATTATTAAGACGTCTATGGTCCATGGTCCATAATATATGACGTCAAATTAGAGAAATCTGCAAGAATGGGTCTATTACGTCTATGAAAATGACGTCATAATGCTTAGACACGGAAACAGGAGATTAGACACAGACATGCAAACAACGGAAAAGAGTCCCTCTAACTATGTCTTCGTCTGGCTGTTTGTGTTTCTGTTTTTCTCTCGGTGGTCAACTCGTCTCTCTAGTCTGTCCGTCGGCCATTCGGTCTGTTGCTATGGTTTCGACTGCAGGCTATGTTTGTCTCTCTGTCATCTTCAAAATTTAACCTTGATAAGGCGATTTGATACTGTTATGTAAAACGGTCCTGAATGGTTGGCTATACTTTCAAAAAGCGCTATACAAATATTTAACAAGCCAAAATCATGAACAACAGATGCAGTAAAAGAAGGGAATGCACGCCATAAAATTTTCTTACTTTTATGCAATACTTATTTTTCTCACTAACTTTCATACTTAGTTCTTAGGCTACTTGCATCAGTATAATTTCATGTTTTACCATACTTCCTTACTTAATTACCGATTGTTTTCGGTCGTTGAAATGACGATGAACAAATGTTTGTCATACGTTACGAGTAATTTCTTTTTCACTTCGAGGATCGGCTGCCGCTCAGTTCGGAACTGTTCCTCGTCATCTTCTCCAACATCTGCGTCTTGTTTTGTAGCATTTTCATCGTTTCCCCGTCTTTTGGATATCTTTCTTCTTCTCCTGTATCGCCTTCTTCGACGTCTGCTCCCTCCGACAGAAACTAATGGAATGTGGCCGAAACATTATAGAACAAAGGAAAATTACGTCATTTTGCGATGACGTCAATAAGAGAAAATAAGCTGAGACAGAGAGGGGTGTTATTATATAGAAATATTTCTATATGTCGAGTATTTAATAAACGTATTTAAATAACCGTGCTGCTTATGCAGTATTTCATACTACACGACAGGCACGTAGCCGTTTGAAAGGTATTTTAACATAGAATAAGAAAAGTCATGGTGCCAAGCCAGAATATGCTGCAGGCAGGCACAATTCAAGATGGCGTCCAACATGGCGGAACATTATCGTAGTTAGTCGGATAGATATGCCACATGACCCCAAAAAATTGCAAGAAAACGTTTTATGTTGGTTTTCTGGTGTATTAGGTCTGGAGAATAACATACTAAAAGTTTCTCGAAATCGGACCACGGGATCACCCCAAAAATGCATTTTAAACAAAGATGGCGGCCAATATGGCGCCAATACAGAAAACCGTATATATCAGGTCATAGGTAAGCTAAATAACAAAATGAAGTGTCAAATTTAACATTATCAAGGTCGAGGAATCGATCTATCATAGTGGCAATAGTGTCGGAATCTTACTATCCAAGATGGCGGCCAATATGGCCGCCAAAACACAAAAAATATGTATATATCAGGTCATAGGTAAGCTAAATAACAAAATGAAGTGTCAAATTTAACATTATCAAGGTCGAGGAATCGATCTATCATAGTGGCAATAGTCTTGGAATATTGCCGAAACAGACAAATATTTCAGTAGTGGCAATAGGATTTGGAAACGCTACAAAAACGCTGCAAACAGCTTGCATTTGATACTTCTCCGTGGTCTCACTGTTAATTTGATCATCAGATATGTCACTGTCTCCATGATCCAGTAAATATTGTGAGGATGGCAAAGGATTATATGAAACCACGCACTTGCTCAGCAACCATATATCGTCAAGTTCCTCATAGGGTTTCATATTTAACGTTGGCTCTTTGAACAACGCTTCTTGGAATGTATTTAATGACAGTTTACTTTTTTTTACCGTAGTTGGGTTGGTGCGGATCAGAAAACTAATACACCAGAAAACCAACATAAAACGTTTTCTTGCAATTTTTTTGGGGTCATGTCCGACTCATGTGGCATATCTATCCGACTAACTACGATAATGTTCCGCCATGTTGGACGCCATCTTGAATTGTGCCTGCCTGCAGCATATTCTGGCTTGGCACCATGACTTTTCTTATTCTATGTTAAAATACCTTTCCAACGACGTATCACACATGTTTCTTTCATTAAAGCGCCCACGGGATACCATTTGCTCCCTGACTAGAAGTTCCAGTATATAAAAAAGCAAGATGAGGCAACTGCCTCCTCGTGCCTCAATGTAGCTACGCCTATGATTTCAATACGATTCGAAATTAGGAAATTACTGGCCATAAAGGGTATTAACGTGATGTGCCCTAGGTAATTGGCAGTTTTATGACAGCCTGTCAGCATTATAGGCGTAGCTACATGGAGGCACGAGGAGGCAGTTGCCTCCTCTTGCTTTCTTTATATACTGGAACTTCTATTGACCAATGACCCCAATAACCAGAACTTTGCCAAGTTGCCTCCTCTTGAATTTAAGTCTCGCTACGCTCCTGCCTGTCAGTATAATTAAGGCCTATAGGTCCGCCGATACCAGTAGACTAATGTACGTCTGTCTCTGTTTTGACTTTCATTTGTGCGAATAGATGGAAGTAGGCCTAATTATGCATAATATGTTCATGTTGCCTATAACAGCTGTTTTATTACAATTATTCTTAGTCTAAGCTCAAACATTTCAAAGGTGAAGCACGCAGATGTGCTTTCTTAGATTTCTACTCGGATAATCGCACTATTTCTTGGGCTAACACAGACCGCAATATCTGATTCTGGGGCTAACACAGACCGCGATATTTTTTTTGTTAAGTGTAGTGGTATGACTTGCATGGCAGAGGTTCAACAGAAAATATTCTGAACGCGTAGTATCAGCTCAGGAATCCTTTTCAACCCTTTGTTCCCAACAGTCGTTGGTAGGCCTACCAGTCTTTTAGAAAATGTATCTAAAGGATCAAAATTGAGTAGGGTACGTACCGTTCGTCAGCAAAATATTTGTAGAAAGCCAAATGATTGGAACATGTTGCATTCAAATCATTATGTTGGTCCAAATTGTTGGCACTGCCCTAGCAGACATCAGGGAGCTCTGCGCTCCAATTAAACCCCGCAGCCGATCGAGTCGATCGATCGAGTCGATCGTAAACTCGGCCAAGATCGTTGTTTCCTCGACTCGACTCTGAAATATTTTACTTACTATTTTTTCACAAAATGACAGACCTTATGATATAATGACGTAATTCTATGTAAATACACAAGTTCAGTGCAAATTATGAACCTCTTGGCGCTTTCTACTTAGTGGAAGTTATAGAGATACTTTTTTCACAGTTTACGGTGAAAATTGGAGCGATTAAGATGCGTTAAGAATGCCGTAGTTCCAGGAAATTTTAGCTCTGTAGTCAGCAACGATGATTTCAAAACGTTCAAAAGTTTGTATGCTAGAACACGACTGAATGCGTCGACTTCTCACTAGAGAGCAACATGGGGAATTTCCCCGTGGGGAAACCGCGGTAACCGCGGTAAATCCCGCGGTAATGGGGACAACAATTGCGTTAATACCGCGGTAATGGGGACAACAATTGCGGTAATACCGCGGTAATGGGGTTTACTCTCGCGGTAATACCGCGGTAATGGGGAATGAGTCGGCAATTAACCCGGGTGATGTTAGGAACTTGAGAACTAAGAAGATTTTGTTATTTCCTGAAGCCTACTAGTTAGAAATAGTCAGGACTTGGTTAATGCAAACTGTCGATAAGATAATAACAGACGAATGCAGTCAGCAATACAAATAGTTTTGTAAGCTAAAAATTATTATTTTCTAAATTTGAATTGGTGTAAACTTTTTGCGGGGAATCTGATGTCGTCCTGCGGGGATGGGGTGGGGATGGGGAGAAAACCTGCGGGGATGGGGCGGAGATGGGGACAAACCTTGCGGGGATGGGGTGGGGATGGGGACGACTTACTTGGTGCGGGGCGGGGATGGGGACGAGATTGTCTCCCCGCGTCACTTTCTACTTCTCACTCGGATGTGTGGCAACATTTTGGTCCACTCTACAGTGAGTATAAAGGGAGCCGCAGCTGCCACCCACGATTCATATAATTATTTGCTCTAATCGCCCTATCTTTTTCAAAAACAAAAATGCCTACATGGTTGCCTTCCGGATTGGAAATGTCATAAAATGAAATACAATAATTATTAGTGTCATGTGGATTCGTGGAAAAATACTTGCAATTTTAACAGGCGATTTGTATGTCTATAATCTGGAGCATATGCTCAGGGCCGCATTAAGGCTAGTGCGGGCCCGGTGCTGTGATTGCCCTCCAAGGCCCCCTCTGACAACGACCGGTCCACCACGCACATATTTACAACATGCTTACTAGTGAGTATTAACTGCCTAAAGATGCTTTTCTTGTGGTGTAAGCTTATTTGTGTCAGACTACCTAGTAGCCTACAATGACAGCAGGAACGAAAGACAAGCAATATATAGATCATTGATATCAATATTTAATATTAGAGAATATTTTACTAAGCTTATTTTGAGTGAATTCTTACTTCTTTAACACTCGGTCACCAGTTAAGACTTGCAACTTAGGATGGCTACAGCGAAGACTTGAGAACTTTCATTCGAGCAAAGTCGTCAATGACATAATCGAAGTCGGCTGTACACAGGAAACGGCAGGATATCGCTTCGATACTCATCAAGGACAAGTTTGCAAGGTTTGACTGGTTACTAACAAGTTTGCAAGCGAAGCAATACACACGACCGGTTGTAGGCGAGTAACAAAGCCAGGTCCGTTCAATTTCTTCACCAGTGAGAGAGTGCATTCGAGTGAAATACACCTTGGAACAGCCTCGTACAAACGTCTATGACTGATTATGAACGGCACTTTCTCTAAAATCTTCATCCTTGTGTTGGCATTCTTTGCTTTCTCTTTCTATCCACCAATCACACATTTCTGTCGACATGTCGTCCGCCCACGTAGGTCGTATACCCAGATCATTATTGTAATGCACGCTTTGCTCTTCTTCACCCTGCTCATTAGTTCTAGAAGTAGTGGCAGATACAGCCCCAACGTTAGCACCCGTTTCATGGTTTGCTTCAGGCTCAGGGTTAGGTACAACATGTACACTGGCTTCCATGTCACTTGTTGTTTCTGCGCCCGCCGCTTCGGCTATGCCTGTGTCAGACTGACACTGCTGTTTACGAAACATATCGGTCAACTTCGGGATCTTGGACATTAACGCTTGTGCATCAGCAGACTTTTTCTGCACTAATTTCCGTCTCTGGAAGCCAGACGAATGCTGATATGGAGTAAGTCGGTCGCTCATCATTAACACACTTCAGTTCGACACCGATGCCAAGTAAAACGAGCAAAAACGGAGCAGAATCAACCGACACATATTACAGAACGCCAACAACTTGACAAGTCACACGGCTCACAACAAGCGGGAGAATTGTAATGGTTAACAATCAAAAATGCATAGTGAATAACACAACTTCATTTGGCTTAGGGTAGGGTCTTAAGGCTGCTAGAAATTTGATATACAGCAAACCCAGTTGTCATGCATGAGAACCAGCTAGAATGTGTGCGGGAGGCTAGTTTGATGAAATAATGTCTTCTTGATGCTGAAGCTGGCTATGTTGGGAATGGCCCGAATGGGATAATATACAAGGTCCGTATGATGTGTGGGGCCTATAAATATGACTCAAATATTAGGCATCCGAAGAAAGCATTGACCTACATCATGTAGAGGCTGTCAGGTGCCATCAATCTTACAACCAGCCAGTCGGTATATCCGATAACCTCTGTGGCTTAAAGGCTGGCACTCTGTTCGTCTGACTGAAAATTAATTAGGCCTACTACTTCGTATTTATTCATGTAGGCCTAACAGCATTTTCGCTAGATTTAATAATGAGCTAAAAATAAGTTCATTAAAAAACTTTCGTCACTTCCGAAAATGCGGGCCCCTCAAAACTGCGGACCCGGGTGCTGCAGCACCCTTAGCACCCCCCTAATGCGGCCCTGCATATGCTGAACTGTGACAACCCTCCAAGAGGTTCCAAGCCTGAACCTGTAACTAACATCAGTAATCGTGAGCAGTTTCAAGTTCCGTGAACTAACTGTAATTCATTACGAAGATTTATATAGCGCCTTAGTACGGATTAATATAGACATTACACGTCCTCTAGTACCTCTACTGCCGTCTTATTCGTTGAGCTGATACTAATTTCTGTACCGTACTGGAGATTCCATTGTAGCCTATAGCTGACTAGCTGATCAAGTCGACGGATTAGGCGAGGCTTAATCCTTACAAGTCAACCACAGGCACACGATATCATTATAAAATACCTTAAATGTTCATTACCAGTTCAATTACAATTTTAAATTCATGAGTAATTTAGGTACTGGAATATAAGAATGCAACAGTCGCCAGCAATTTTGGCCAGTAGACTACGGTCCAAGTCGGCGAAGTCGATCGAGTCGATCGTCGTCCGAGCCAAGTCGATCGACTCGTCGAAAGGTCGGCGAGTCGGCCGAGCCAAGTCGATCGTATGCACTCGACTCGATCGACTGCGGGGTATAGCTCCAATCTCCAGTCAGCGGGGTCGGCGACTGTTGCGCTTTCAGCCTGTGGAGATATGCGGGTGCCACACTTCGCGCCTTTTCATATATTGGACCATCTTCCTAGAATAGTCTTCCATTACTTTGTGCAGCATACATTTGGGAACTGTCTTAATAATTATGCATCTGATTAGATCACTTAGCCAGTCTTATATGTGCAGCGCTTTTGTTAGGTAGGCCTACCCAAAAGGATCTATATTGAGCGTATTGATAAATACTTACATACAACAGACATAAATACCTACATACATATATAGATGCATCATTGCATAATGTTATTGCAATGTCAAGCCTTAAGTGATGTTACAGTTGTCCAGAGCTAATAATCCAATAAGCTTTAGACCTATTAGGCCACTAATTAGCTTCTTAAAGTATCTAATTAACAGGAGACTCACAGGGTCACATTGAGCACGTGCGAGCAGTTAAGGCAAAACAGATCGATATACATCACTGATTTTTTTATCGATTGATCAATTGATTTGGCGTAAAGGCAATTTATTAAACCAAAATATTAGCAAGAAATAATATCAAAATGGCCAACGAAAATAAACCTTGGTTGATAAGAAGAGTTAAAGACAAGGTCCGTGGAAGAAATACAATAGCAAATCAGACTGACTCGTGTTCATCTGCCATAAATTCGAATTATTATTCTGGATAGTTGCAGTTAAATACCTAACTGTCGACCGCCGTCTTAGTTTAGTTTTCCCTAGATATGATGCGATTTCCGATATGATCTCAATGGTTTCGAGCTGTTGCATCCAACATGATGACGTCATCGCCACGAGCCTGCTGTCATCTAGCGGCTGGTGCTAGCAGTAACCTGTAGAGTCGGAGCTACTTTTCTGGCGTTGTTATTCCTTGACAAAATGAGTAAGGAATTCCATTGGCAGCGGAAAGATGATCGTGGAATTCTTTTCGGCTGAAATTGTACTGAGAGTCTGAAGATAGCGGAGCTGAAGAGCGGAAGAAGATTCATTGATGACGTCAGAGGCTTCTTTTAGTGCTTTCGCCGCCTTGTTCTCACCCTCGGCTGCTATAACCTGGGAGATAATACGCATGTTAACAATCAATAGTCTATAAAAAAAAACCTTATAAACTACGGGTACCTTAAAAGATGGCAATAAGGATCGGATTAAGTAGTCGGGAGTTGTTCCATGCGGCGATTCCAGAGTACTATGAATTTGACCATGAGCATATTGAAAAATTGAAAGTCAACCACGCAACCAGGTGCTCTTGTGGGTCTCTGTCAGCGAGGCCTCGTGCACTTGCATAGTCTGCATACTTGTCAATCTGACTCTATAATGGCGATATATAAATTCAATAAATTGCTAAGTATAAATGAAGATCAGAAACTGACCAGCTTTACTTAAACAATCAGAAACTCATACATACAGTCCAATTTTATAAGTATTTGCTCTGGAAAACTAAACTTACATATATGAAACAGAAATCAGCTAGGCTATAATGAGTGCACCAACCGTTAGGCTGTCAGTGGGAATATGAGACAGCGATGGAGAGGACTGGCCATCCGCCCTCATATGCCGTGGTTAAGAAAATGAAGTCGCTAACACTTCATACCCTTGGCTGCCTCGGGGCTAGCTTAAGGTACTGCTATTAAATCCCCATTATGATACGGGCTGGTCAGGCAAACAGCGGGCAGTTACACTGGTCAGACAGTAACAGACGGACTTGAAGGAGGTCAGCTTTAAGACTGGTGTCGATCGGACACCATTGGTATCCGCCTGGGTAGACCAGATCATTGGTGCGTCTGCTTATGTCAAGCATTCGATTTAATACTTGATCAGAAAGTTATTCATTGGCACGAGAGACGTTCGTATTAAGAACGACAATATACGTCTAGAGCAGCTTATAACAATCCGATAGTACAGGCTTACTTTACAAAGCGGTGTATATTAGCTTTCATAATCTGAACTGATCCAACCGAATGTAACTTAATTTGCAACGTAACTTAATCTATTTACTCTAATTATATGGCGCCGTTTGAATAACATAGGCTGTCGCTGGCTACTGTTGCAGAGCAAACTCTGTCTCTGTCTGTCTCTCTGTCTGTCTCTGTCTGTTTGTCTCTCTTCATGTGTCTCTCTCTGTCTTTTATATTTCTTTCTCTCATTCTCTTATTATCTCTCTTTATCTTTATCTTTATCTTTATCTGTCTCTCTGTCTCAGTGTCTCTAACTGTCTGTCTGTCTCTGTTGCAGAGCAAACTCTGTCTCTGTCTCTGTCTGTCTCTCTCTTGTCTCTCTCTCTCTCTGTCTCTCTCTCTCTCTCTCTCTCTCTCTCTCTCTCTCTCTCTCTCTCTCTCTCTCTCTCTCTCTCTCTCTCTCTCTCTCTCTCTCTCTCTCTCTCTCTCTCTCTCTCTCTTTCTCTCTCCTGTGGCTCCCTTTCTCTGACCCGATCTTTCTCTGTGTTTCTCTTTTTTATCTCCCTATATCTCTGCCCGTCTCTTTCTGTCTGCATATCTCTACTGCCACTGTCTCTGCCTCTGCCTGCGTATATCAGTCTCGTAGAAAGACAAGATGGAATACCTTGGCCCTGGCTTCCCTGGCTGCTTCCGCCTCGGCGGCCATTGCCCTCTGAAGCTGGATCGGTAGCCTCACGTCTTTTCTATAGACACAGAAAGAAAAGAATGTCTGCCAAATCAACCCAGAAAATTCGACGGATAATATTCCGAACACGGCCTCTCGTCTCTGGCAACCAATTGGACTCATGCATATATACATATATATATACTGATGAGAAACAGCACCATACGAAACACTGTACAGACAAATACATGTATCCCATCTAGTATGCACGCATTTATGTATTACACACTATGTATGTCTGTATCTGTGACGGGGAGGAGATAAAGAACAGATGGAGAGAATATACGGAAGCTCTCTATAACACAGACGACGTCGAGATCAAAGGAGAAAAGACGACCACAGAGGACTACGAAAAAGAACCGGGGATTATGGAGGCGGAGGTAGAATGGGCAATCACGCAAATAAGTGATAACAAGACATCAGGCGCAGACGAAATCCCTATTGAATTGATTAAAGCGGCTGGTGATGGAATAACAAAGGAGATAACAACTTTGTGCAACTTAATATGGGAAACAGAAGAATGGCCGAAAGATTGGGGTAAATCGATATTCATACCCATCTTCAAAAAAGGAGATGCGAGAGACTGCGAGAACTACAGAACTATAGCGCTGATATCACATACAAGCAAGATACTCCTCAAGATCATACACAAAAGAATGGAGAGCAGGATAGAGCGAGAACTGCCGAAAACCCAAGCCGGCTTCAGGAAAGGGAGAGGCACAAGAGATCATATTGCAAACCTGAGATGGATAATGGAAAGACAGAGGGAATTTGGACAAGAGGTCCACCTATGTTTTATAGACTACAGCAAGGCATTTGATTGTGTAAACCACGATCTCATGTGGAAGACTTTGAGAGAAATGGGAATACCTGTGCACCTGATAACTCTCCTCAGGAACTTATATTCCAACCAGATAGCAGTGGTGAGGACGGAACACGGAGAAACAGCAAGTTTCCAAATAAAGAAGGGAGTAAGACAGGGATGTATACTATCACCGTACCTGTTCATTCTATACGCAGAAAGGATCATGAGAGAGGCAGGATTTGATGATGAGGCGGAAGGAGTGAGGATAGCTGGAAAGGTTGTCAACAACTTAAGGTATGCGGATGACACAACACTGTTGGCGGGGAAAAGGAAGTACTGAAAAACAACATCAGGAAACTAAGGCTTGAAAGTGAGAAAGCAGGATTGTACTTCAACATAAAAAAGACTAAAATTATGACCACAGAGAGCTGGAGAAGCTTCGAAGTAGATGGAGAAGAGATTGAGGTGGTATCGAGCTTCTGTTTCCTGGGAGCTACAATAGATAGGGAGGGGGGATGCGAGAGAGATACGCCGAAGAATTACTCTGGGAAAAGGAGCAATGCAGGGATTGGAAAAGATATGGAAGGATAAAGCGGTGAGTCTGGAAACGAAAACAAGAATTGTTAAAGCAATGATAATACCAGTGGTGCTGTACGGGTGCGAGACTTGGACAAAAACCAAAGCACTAGAGAAGGATCCTGGACATGTCCTACACGGATTACTCCCTCCTATCCGCGAAACCGGATACTCCCTAAGACCTCGATCGCATAATCGTAACATTCGGCAATCTGACCCCCTTACTAGGAAGGGATTTATCACCAGGATGCTTTACAATTATTAATTATCTTCCACCTGCATTTAGCTTGTTACGCATTATTATTATCAATATTATTACTTCGATGTTTTACAATTGAAGGTATTGGTGCAATAACCAGGTAAGTCGACTTACCTGAAAATCGGGAAAGTTGGCTTAAAATGCTCAGGACACATAGGCGCATTTATCCTGTAAATTTCAGCTCGGTATCTTTAAAATTGAGCGAGTAAATCTGAGAATAATGAGGCAAGTCTACATACCTGATTTGAGAATTATATGCTCGTGTGCCACGATTTCGCGCATTAGTCAGGTAAGTGAAGAAACCCGATTATTGCACAGAAGATCGTAGCTACAGCCAAACCTCTCGGTTCTATGCAGTAGATAATATAAATGAACAAACCTGATTCTTGCACGCAAACATAAACCAGTTAAATACTTTCTCGAATGCAATAACGAAGTAAGTAACGCAGCGCAGACGATTCGGGTATGCGAGATATAGTGTCTTTGAGCGATGATATAGTGATTTCGTAGTTGTTTTGTTAATAGTCATTTAAAGTGTCTTACTTATATGTCTCGTCATTTTACCCCAAACACAAAAATAAGCAATCATCCGAAGATTGTAATTACGGAGCTGGTATGCCTAATTTTCATTCTTCATTGTCATGTTTTGTTGCGTAGGCTATAATGAAATGTTATATTAGTTATGACAGCAAAAGTGAAGCGGGTTCTCAAGGAATAAGAGTAAAGACTGTTTTATCAAGCATAAAACAGGTCATTGTTTCCATTTACGACAAAACTTTATTTAATCTGTCCTTCTTCCACTTAATCAAACAAATAGTTTTACCAATCCAGCTGTTTTTGAAGTAAATTATTATTATTTTAATAACTCTAATTTCTAATTTCATCCAGCATTAGTTCCATCAGCCCAGCTTACAATAACTTAACTCACATGTATGCAATAAGATACCATGAAATGGAGTAGCCCATTCATAATAATAAAATACTCTTACTTTTTTTCTGAATAAAAAACAAGACTAAAATTCGCTGAAATGGATGCTTACATAATCCGGTTATAAATAGTATAAAATATTAATGTTGTGTTATGCAGCTGTGCGATCCTCTGCTAGGAAGCATTATAGACCCAGGAAGTTCTGTGACTATGAAACCGGGTGACAAGAGAAAAACGCATCAAAAGGCAGGCAGTAGGTGAGGAAGCATTGGCTAAAGTGAACTCAACTGAAGAAACACATGATGTGAACTTAACTGAAGAAACACGTGAAGGGAACTTAACTGAAGAAACACACGAAGAGAACTTAACTGACATCCAAGCTCATGAGCAACCATTGGCTGAAGGTTCACAGGAAGTGAACTTAACTGAAGAAACACATGAAGGGAACTTAACTGAAGAAACACATGAAGGGAACTTAACTGACATCCAAGAAAGGTTATAAAACCGTTAAAACAGTTTGTCACTGACTTTCATTCAGTTTCATGCTACACTGTCTATGACATTTTCTTGTGCACAGGATTCCAGTCAGCAAAGGCTGCTTAGCAGACACCAGTTTACCACCCGCACCAATATATGCATGGCCACTTTGTCTAGCCTTCTTAACCTGGTTTCTCTTCAATGTGTCTTCATTTCGTGTTCTCTTCCGGCTTTTCTTGTGCTCATTAGCTATTGCTGCAGTTATTGCATCATCATCACTTTCTGTTGGTTGCTCCAGTTGGGCACATCACTTTCTAAGTTTCTCTTGTCTACAAACGAACAAACAACATTTCCACTCTCCTCAAACTCTATCTGCAGCATGTTGTCACTTTTAAGTGCTGATACAAATTCTGATGAGATTATGTAAGAGCCATCACCAGCCCTATAAACACCAGTTACATTGTCCTGGATGTTAGGTAAGTTCAATTCATGTGTTTCTTCACACTTAGCAGTAAGCATTTACAAAATGTATGAATTATATAAAGAATGGTGTCAGAGCAATTTCAGGCAGTCTCACAGCATTTCTACAGAATGATATTCACCAGTCGCTTTCATCAGTTGTGGCCAAGGCTAAATCTGTGACACGTGGAAAATAACATTGACTAATCCGATTTCGCAGGTGTTGTGTGTCTTTTGTATTTTCTTACATAAATTCATTACCTCCATTACTACATCTTATTTCAGCATTTAAATTTGTTCACGTTGTGAAGATTTTGTGGCAAAAAAATGTTTTTGTAACTGTTACCTTGTTCTTGTACATTAGGCTCACAGTTCTTCCCTGTTTATCATTTCCATGCAATAACAAGGTTTGTTCACCTATATTGGAATCTTGCATTGAAATAAGTCTCTAGCACCACACGGAAGTTTCCGTGCAATAACCAAGTTTATTCACATATTTCATTCTTGCATCAAAATAAGTCTACAGCACCACACCGAAGTTTCCGTGCAATAACCAGGTTTGTTCACATATTTCATTCTTGCATCAAAACAAGTCTACAGCACCACACGGAAGTTTCCGTGCAATAACCAGGTTTGTTATTAAGATGCGTATAATTAATTAATTAGTGACAGCAGGACGTGGGAAATTGAGTTTCTGATTAAATTGCACAAAGTTGCACTTCAAACTTTTTAAATTTTCTCATTACCTATTTCCTGCACTAAACGGCAAGCTTATGAAGATCGAAAAACATTCAAACTCATTTTGCCGAAAACTATAAAATTGCACTTACCTGGTTATTGCACCAACCCCTTCAATTATCATTGCATAACTGTTGTCCCATTGTGCGCTTGCAAATGGCGTA
Source organism: Aporrectodea caliginosa (assembly GCA_020284085.1). Taxonomy (NCBI): domain Eukaryota; kingdom Metazoa; phylum Annelida; class Clitellata; order Crassiclitellata; family Lumbricidae; genus Aporrectodea; species Aporrectodea caliginosa. The sequence continues at coordinate 1,024,226 of JACEVL010000491.1, read as the reverse complement.
ATAAAGACCATACTTACTTACTTACTTACTTAAGAAAATCGAAGCATGCGAAATGTGGATTTGGATGAAAATGCTGAGGGTCTCCTGGACCGAGAAGAAAACAAATGAACATATACTGGAAGAGATAGGACACTTAAGAGGAGAGATGACATTGAGACAAAGAGCGGCGAGACAAAAAGTGATGTATTTTGGCCATGTGATGCGGGCGGACGGCATGGAAAAGGAGATGATGCTGGCGTGTGGGGAGGGAAGACGAGGAAGAGGACGCCCAAGAAAGAGATGGATGGAGGAGATACACGAGACGATGATGATGAACATTCCGGAGCTGAGAGAGGCGACGAGAGATCGGAACACATGGAGAAGGCTGACTATGACAGTCGCTAGGATTCAGCGAATCGACAGCACAAGGTGACAAGGTGATGTCTGTATCTGTACATGCATGTTCTTGGTAATTTAGGAATCCCACAAAGGCAGCTATTAAAGGCCTGAGTTTGGCTTAATTGCGTAGAATATAGATGCCGTTGAGAATTACAGGACTGAGAGTAGGAAGGTATAGACACAGAGGAGTATCTTACATTTCGACTCTTTCGACCATGATGCCCCAGTGTTCCGTTGCCACGTCGAGCATCATCTGCAGTTCAACAACAAACATCAAATAGGCCTACCTATCAATCGAAATTATATAGCACTAATCTATCGTTTGTTATAAACGCTGCACATAGTTTAACTAGACAGGAAATATACTGCAGCTCAATGCATGTTGTAATTGTTATCGTAAGTGCTCATTTATATAGCGCCTATTCGAGAACTTTCAGAGGTGGTACATATGTACCTCGACCTGACTGCACAAGACAATGCACAATCGGATAGATAGGACATATAAAAACTAGAAAAAGAGTAGGCCTATAGAAGGGCTTCAAACAGATTTCTGGTACAAGGATTTAAAGTAGGGCTGCGGAAGTTAACGGTTAAGTAATCGATTAATCGTTAATTAATTTTAAAGATTAAATTTATTTTTAACGATTTAACGACCGCTTGTTGACAAGTTGTTGTGTACAATAAGATACTCCGGTATTATAGCCCTTTTGGTTGAAGGAGAGTATTTGAACTGAAAAACGTAAGCAAGACTACTAATATGAATAAATAACTACTAAATTAACTACTAATAGGAATACATATCATTAATAATATTCAAAGATGATTAGATGAAAAATGAATAGGTTAATATTGTATTTTGTCATTACTTATTTGGAGTACGTACATTTAATCTAGGGCTGCCGTAGTTACTAGTTAACGATTAATTAATCATTAATTCTGAAAAAGTTAACTAGGCCTATTAAAATTTTTTAAATTGTTAACAGCCCTAATTGAAGAAAGGCTGAAAAGTTACAACATTAGAGAGAAGGAGGGTCACAGGAGACCTAATTGAAGCTTTTACAAGATTATTACTGGAAAGGCAGCAGTGCCGTGGGAGACGTTCTTTGAATTAGTACCAAGCAAGGCGACTCCACAGCATAGGTAGGCCTAGCCTATAAATTATTTAAGAAGCCGAAAGGAACACTGGGCAGTAATTCTTCATTGCATAATTCTTATGGAAGGATTAAGATTACAGATTTTAAAGGGAAGCTAGGAGGGCTGGGCTATGAAGCGTTCCAGGGGAACTTGCAGTGGCTCTAACACAGATTGCACGCTTTCCAAACCACTTTAAACTCTCGTTATGTTATGATCCGAGATATTGGGCTGATCGAACTTCGACCTTGATATTGTGAAGGGTATTATCATCTCTGGATATATATATATATATATATACATAGTTGATTTGCCCGTCCTAAGACGTGAAATTATTGGCTGTCCGTCTGTTCTTCCGACCGTCAGTCCGTTTATCCGACCGTCGGTCCATCCACCCAACCGTTGGTCCGTCTATACGATCGTCCATCCGACCGTCAGTCCATCCAGACGGTTGATAAAAAATTGAAACTGAAATTCTTGCTGCCATCTGACGAATGACGCAGTGAGAAACGAGCGTAACAAAAAAAATGTTGACTTTGTGACGCATTTCGTTACATTTCTGTTCGTTTAAATAATATATATATATATATATATATATATTATATATCAAATAGAAAATCTATGTACAGACTGTGTGTTTACACATTATGCACATCACTTTGACCGATTATTTTGCCTAAATGCAGAATTTGCTCAACGTTTTCTAACAAGTTGAATTTTATTGTTGCTAAGTTGCTAAGTATCGGAATAATTCTTTGTCACTGCTGCGAAGTTTATAAATTTAGCCGATGACGATATTTTCTTCGCATATCATCTTGATCTAGGTGACTGCATGACGAGAGGTGGGCCTCCTGCTGTGCGGTTGGTTTCAACCAGGGACTATGGCGAGTAAATCCAAGGTCGGGCTTGGGGAAACATCCTAAGGCGAATCTCTGTCTGACGGTGTCATGAACAACAACACCCCGTAGGTATTCATTTTAATCCCGATACACCTCTCTGTCCTGTCTTACATGCATAAGCCTATATCGGTGCTGTTTCCAGCGCTGTCGCAGAAACCTCGCAGGCGTATACAGCGGTCAGTCATTAATACTATTTAGGACTGAAAAGGTGTTGCCTAATGCGATAATTCTATCAGAGCCATAAATATGTTTCTACTCAACGGGGTTTTAGTCTCGTCTCATAATACAAGACAAACCCAAGGCAATGGATGGACGGATATAGGGACGGTTGGTAGGAAAGACGTAAGAAAGAAATGCAGACGGACGGACGGACGGACTAAACGCGGACCAAGAAGGACTAAAGGATGGACGTAAGGATGGAGGGAAAGAAGGGAGGAATGAGGGAGCGTCGGGTGACGATTGTGATGGCTGATGATGACGACGGTGAGAAAACTTAGGAGGCAGAGCTGCTGCTGTTTCTGCTGCAGCGGATATGGAGTGAAGAGGGTAGGAAGAAAGAAAGGAATGAAGGAAGGAAGTATCCTTTGTTGACAGAAATAGAAGAAGGTGTTTCTTAATTAGATTTCTTTGTTCTCAGCGAACGCAAACGACATCGAACTCAGACACAACAAGATATAATTTCACATCATATTATCTAATGTAATGCAACATCAAAACAGTGCATGTCCTTATTTCGATGTAATTGTTTATTTGTGCACATTAATAATATAAACGAACAGAAATGTAACGAAATGTGTCATGAAGTAGCGAAGTCAACGTTTTGGTGACGCTCGTTTCTCACTACGTCATTCATCAGATGGCAGCACGCATTTCGGTTTCAACATTTTCTCAACCATCTTGACGGACTGACGGTCGGATGAATGGACTGTCGGATAAACGGACTGACAGCCAATTTTTACGTCTTAGGACGGGCAAATCAAGTCGTTATATATAATATTCGTTAGAATTTGTTTTGCTTATTATAATTACAGGATTAGGCAAAATCTGACGTGAAGGATGAACGGAAATCTCTTCAATGAACTGTAATTACACATGCTGTAATTGCTGTATGTTCGCAGTTGATTATAAGTTGTTTCTTCCGTGTCATTTATTTTCATAATTATTCTCGACATTATCAGGGAATTATAATAATATTTTAACTAATCTGAGATACTCTACAGCGCCGCTTTTAAGATGAACAAAGCAGTAATTATAAATACACACACCCAATGTAACTGCATATGGGCCTATATGTAGGCCTATGTGTACCTGCTGTATATGGACTTCCGTTCATGTGTATGTTAATGAATACGAAGTGACTAGCGGACCGCCAGGCGGTCCGCAAGTTTATAAAACTAGCGGGCCGCCAGTCACGTGTCATCATTTATGTCGGGAAAAAGTTGTTTTTTTTAGTTTTAACGAGTTAGAAAATAAAAGAAAGTGTATGAAACTACTAATTTAAATAATCTAACAATGCGTGATGCGAAGACTTTTGAATCTATGAAAAAGTATGCAGTGACGAAGGCAACACATGCAAATAAGATCCGATATTAATCATTGCGGTTGTGAGGTGTTCCGTAGTCGAGTGGTTAGCGTGCTGGAATGTAAGTTCAACGGTTTAAGGTTCGAATCCCACAGAGAATTTTTTTCTTATGTTATCCCCGTTATTTTTATGGACATTTGAAAACTTACCTATTTCCTTGGGTCTGGACTTTGGAGTGCTTATGAGTAGTTACAGAGTAGGTTAGGCGTCGTGAGGGTCGGTTAGGGTCAGGGTTATAGTGTCGTCATTAAAAATCATGGTACCATCCTAGCACCATGCCAAAAGATACCGTAAAACGCCAGTAAACTTACGCATCCAGATACTAAATGTTCTCCACCTTAGCGTAATAAAGCCTAAATTAAGGTTCTCTGTCAATTTTCAGTCTTGGCGGACCGCTAGTATTCGAAATTTGAGGGCCGCCTGCCTATCCCGAGTCACGTAAGACTGGCGGCCCGCTAGCATTGGAAACTTACGGACCGCCTGGCGGTCCGCTAGTCACAGCCTAATGAATATGTATATCTGTTGGTGGACATTTGTAAGCCTATTTATATGCATCAGATATATGCATATGTGTATGTATGTATACATAGAGATGCTTATATGTAGCCTACATGGCAATGTATGTATAAACCGACTATTAAATACTTTATATCTGATGAGATGGTCATTGGCCTGTATGTGCTTTGGTGCACATGCATATGTATGAGCCTGAATATATATACAGATGCGTATGTATAAATATAAATGTACTAAAGATTTTATGGATGAGATGACCATTACTCGGGTGATCAAGTGTGTCTATATATTTTTCGTGTTTTCTCTGTCTTTCTCGTTGGGAATTCTTGCGTGTCCTCTTATCGTCCAGATTTCCTAAGGGCAATTTGCATATCGGCTTCCGGGTGCCGTGCTTATCTGGTCGGCATTTGAACGGAGGAGGTCCCCGAAGGACGCCGCTCCAGTTCCGTTTAATTTCTATGATCAACAGAGCAAAGGGGAGCGAGAGCCGGAAACGATGTATGTCGTGTTTACGTGGAAGAGAGGAATAGGTGGAGTGATGGATGGATGGAAGGAAACTGGAATGGATTGAGTGATGGATGGATGGAAGGAAACTGGAATAGGTGGAGTGGTGGATGGATGGAAGGAAACTGGAATAGGGTGGAGTGATGGATGGATGGATGGAAGGAAACTGGAATAGATGGAGTGATGGATGGATGGATGGAAACTGGAATGGGTGGAGTGATGGATGGATGGATGGAAACTGGAATGGGTGGAGTGATGGATGAATGGATGGATGGAAACTGGAATATGTGGAATGATCGATGAATGGAAGGAAACTGGAATAGGTGGAATGATGGATTGATGGAAGGAAACTGGACTGGGTGGAGTGATGGATGGATGGATGGAAACTGGAATGGGTGGAGTGATGGATGGAAGGATGGAAACTGGAATGGGTGGAGTGGTGGATGGATGGAAGGAAACTGGACTATGTGGAGTGATTTAGAGATGGACGGAATGAGGGATGCATCATGCCCTCCGATTACGTTGATTTCCTACTGGTATGTACTTGTTACAGATGCACAGATGGGATGGAACCAGAGTTTCTATGTGTCAGTGTTGTTATTGTTATTGTAATGACCGATTTATTTAGCGCCTTTTCAAAATACCCATCAGATGCAAATCCACGGGAGAACCCATGGGGCGGCTTATATGGAGAATGCGTTTCTCCAGGTGTTAAGCTCCTGCTCAAAGCTGGAATAGCTTTGCTGCTCAAAGGTCTTCCCTGACTGCGTTCAACTATAAGCAACACTGTGGCTGACTCTAGGAGAGGCGCTAAGTTCCCCAACAGAGGGAGCACGGGGGGGGGTCGAACGACCAGAAGGGGGCCAGCTGTGTCCCATGGTTTACCGAAACTTAAAATACTCTAAAATGTTTTAGCACCAAGAATTGACAAGAGAGTTGAAGAGACTTTTAATTGGGGCTTGATTACCTCAAACGGAAGTCCAACAATTAAATACATTCACGTTATGCAAAACGTATGGAATAGCCTAAAGTCCTGCATATGCTTATAATAGTGAAGTCCAGTTTACATTATTGTAGCGACGCGAGACAAAATTGTCCAGTGTCCAAACTATGGAATAAGCGCGAACAGATAAAATTGACAATTATAGCATGATATAACTGGTGGGCCAAGTGCTTCTTTTCGTTGTCTGAAGACCTCTTTCTTTTCTCTGGGTCTTTCGCACTGGGAGCGCCTCTGATGCCAGTGATTAGTGTGCACTGCGAGAGGCGCTATATAAATTGATAGATACAATACAATAAGCCTACCGCCAAGCGAAAGCCAGACATGATACTTTATAAATATGTTTTAATTCATGCTAGAGAAGGAAATCTCTACTAACAGGTTGTCAATACAATCGGTAAAACAATGGCTTTGTCTAGTAAAAAGCAAGATTATATGGTTCGAGACGAACAGAAATGTCTAATTGTAGCATGAGAATTGCAGGTTGTAATAAACGGTTCCATTTGAGAATTGCATGGCTGAGGTCTTTCTCTTTTACATTGCTGTGATACGAATGTGCAAAAGCTTGCATTTTTTTATAACTTAGACAAGACGTATGTTTCGGAGTTAACAATTAGCATATACCATGAATTATAACATTGTATGATAGCTAAATGTCTTTCTAATTCAGAACTGCAGAGGTATACAATACAATATTATAACTGTATTTGATATTTCCATTCTTCCAAAGTTAAGAAGTGCACACGACCTTAGGACAGAAAAATCGATTGCGAAGGATTTGTTCAAGGTATCTACACCGTGACTGTCCGAACTCGTACTATCCGCGTTACAAGCTGTGCCCCATGCAGAGGTGATGCATGAAATTGTAGGGGCGGATATGAACGTGCATGGGAGAGATGAACCTTCAGATGCGTAATGAACATTGTATGGTGGATATGAAAGTGCAGAGGTGAATATTAACTTTCAGATGGGGGAACTGAATATTGTATGGTAGACATGAAGGTGCAGAGGTGAAGCTGAACTTGCAAATTATAAGGAGGATGTGAACGTGCAGGAATTGAAATGAACGGAATGAGGAAGAAACAGCAGAGATGGGAATGAATCTGCGGAAAGGGGAATACATGTATATCTGCAGAGAGGGGGATGAAATCATAGGAGCGAGATGAATCTACTGTTTGTATGGCTGGCGGAGCGTGCCAGGAAGCTGGTAAATTACAATCGAGCAGTGATCGAGTGCCTGGAACAACATCGGTTCGGGTGTTCTCGGGGGACGGGGGGGGGGGGAGGTGGCGTGATGGCCTCGACCCTCAGAAGACCAGAAGCGTCAATCATCTTGTCAATCATCTCCCGACAGTCGAATAAAGCACATCCATTTCCCTCCATTACTTGTTTTGCTTCATCTTCTTCCCATCACAATCCCTCTCCTCCCTTCCCTCAACCGGGTTTTCCTTCCCGCGGTTTCTTCCCATTTATTTACCATATTTCCTCTTTGTCTATACTTCATATCCTTTCCATTCCAGCTTCCTCCTTTCCATTCCCTTGCCCTGTTCTTCCGCCCCTTATTTGCCTCGTACGCTTACCATAATTAAGTCTTTGCTTGCTCTGTCTCATCTCCCTTCCCTCCAATTTAATTCCCATCCTGATCTACCCTTCTTTTGCCGTCTTTCCCGCAACGTCAGCTGATCGCCTATAACTGATCGCCTCTGACAGAGGGACCTCTCAGAGCGCGTTCTAGAGAGTCCAGTTATGAAATCTAAAGTTTCGCCATAAATTTATAATGGAACGAAATATTGACAACTAAATGGACGAATGGACGGACGAAAGAACGCAGGAACGATCGATTATTTTCGAGAGGATCCGTCAATTTATTGATTCATTGAAAGATACGTTTGATTGATGATTGACTGATGGCTGATTGAAATGGTTGTCATCGCTCGCCTGTGTAATAGTGTGTATAGTTGCGTTGTTACCTGCATTGAGTTTGATATGCTTTCCCTTTCGGACAGTATTTCGGAGAGGTTCCTCGTTCCAAGGACGTTGCGAAGGGTCGTCTGAGCCAAGAGTCGCGTCGAGTGATGGGCGTTCTCGACGTTGGCCACGGACACTGTGGCGTTGCTCACCCGGTAATAGACGACAGCATCGACCGACACAGTCACGCTGTCCTTCGTCAACACCTACATATACAGACACACGGGTGCCATATAGATGGTCATTCCTTCAGTCATGTGCTCATTTATTCATATGTTCTCTTTCATTCTTTTATTCATTCGTTCATTCATTTCTTCGTTCATTCGCTCATTCACTCACTCAGTCACTCACACCAAACATCCAAACACCCACTCACCCACATATCCACCCATGCAACACCCACACACTCACCCGTCCTTCCGTTCACCCAATCTTCCATTCATTCAGAACATTTATACAGCGCTCTTATATTAAGTATCCTCATATATGCATACATGCATGCATGCATACATACAACAAGAGAATGATTAGCTGAATATTGAATTCCATTCATTGGAAAGCGATTGTTTACCTCCTGCGGCGGTACATCAAAGGAAACAGTTCGTAGGTCGACTTTTGTGTAACTTTCGATGCACGGAAGAACAAAGAATATACCTAAAAATCATACACACATTCTCATCATTTTCGTGATCAGAGTCGTTATCATCATCGCTATGCATGCCTATTACCACTCTACTGTGGTGACGTTCTCTCTATTGGCCGGCTGCGAAGAATGTCCTCTGCAGACCCAGTGGCAGAGGGATGTCCGGACGCGGCCTCTTCTACCATCTGCGAGGGACTGTTCGCTGGTGCTGGGGTTCGTGTGTTGCGAGCCTCGTCGTCTGTCGTCGTTCCTCCTCTTCCATGCACTCCGAGCTATCCACTCTGGATGGGAATCCGTCGCTTGGGTTCTACGTGTCTTCGGCAGCTTACCAGTGATGACTCTTCCATAGATACATGAGCTCTACTGGCTTATTGATTAGCTTTTGGTGCTAACTGACTTCAATATTATTTAGTTTTGCATAGGCAGTGCTTTTGTGAACTATACTTAAGAGGCTCTAAAGTAAGTACTTGGATACATACTTACATACATTACGTACCTACAGTAGTATCTTGACACTTAATATATAGCTTCTGCTAAGAACCTCAAAAATTCGCAGCCTGTAATGTACGCCAGCTTAAATGATGTTACCGTCATTTAGAGCACAATCGCCACCATCGCATCAACATCATCAACAACATCAACAATGGTGCATTTGGCTACATTTATTATGTATAATAATAATAGGCCTACTATTATAAGCGCACGCATAAAGGCAGACACCTTAATATTATAATATTGCGTGTGTGTGTGTGTGTGTGTAGTGCGTGTGTGGATGTATGTGTGTAGGTGTGTGTGTGTGTATTCATTCCTTAATTTACATTGTCTTTACATTGCCTTTACATTACTTTGCATTGTATTCAATGTTAAGTAACGTTGACGGGTGTTTATTTGGCGACCTTTGGGGGAAAGCTCAACGACAGCGGTACTTCTGCCTCAACAACATTAACCCACCATCAAATAAAAAGGTTTAGAGCTTTTCACGGAACGAATTCTTGGCAGATACATGTAGGCCTAATTCTTAATTTCCGTTGAGCCTGCCATTTTCTAGATATTGTTAACCGATTCGGAACTGACTCGGGGCCTTTCGCTCCTCCAGAAAAGAGTCGACCCAGTCGAAATATAACAGCTCTTTCGTATTCCTGTACAATCTACAACAGAAGAAGTAGAACATTCTAACAAGATGAGAAGTGTAGAATATTCTAACAAGATCAGGGGTGTGGAATATTCTAACAAGATAAGAGGTGTAGAATTATTCTAAAAAAAGATAAGTTGTGTAGAATATTGTACATGATAAATAGCACCAGTATATCGCACAAGAGGCAGAGAACGTATTTGCAAAACAAGAAAATGTGACTTCCTCTGTTGGTGCTTTAACTAAATGTGGAGCGTACATCATTTGAATGGTGTCGGTACATATAAGCATGTGCGCCTAAAAAAAACTACAGCGCGTGTTAAACAGTTCTATTTAAGAAGGCAAGACAATCAGAAAAAGGTACTCGTCGGTTAATTCACCCGATTTAATTTTTCCAATGGCAATGTATTAAACTGGTGTCCAGAACACACAGCAATGTCTTGCAGGTTGGTATCGAAAGCGTTCGTTTAATCATCACAATTCTCATTTTGCCGCCCTCCATGACCTCTCAGTTCTTTGTGTATTGGCTCCTGTGCTCGGGTTAACGAAGTTTAGGAGTGATTAACCGTCTCGTGTGTCATGGCAGAAAGTCTTCCTTACGAAGGGATACGACAAATACGTCATATCAAACACTTTATAGCCAGTATATTGTAGGTCAACTAATGACAGTTTCGTCATTAGAAAACATGGACGACACTAACCCTAACCCTGACCCTAACCGACCCTCACGACGCGTAACAACGAAGCATAACCTCAACCTAACCGACATGGACTATAAAACTTTACGTCGTGAGGGTCGGTTAGGGTCAAGGTTAGGGTTAGTGTCGTCATTAGAAGACAGAAGAGTAAAGGATGCGTACATCTTCGAACCTGTCAACCTCATGAAGTTCTCGCCAATATATTCGACATGGTCTTGCATTTTCAGTTCTGGAAGGATGGTTTGGTGTATTAGGATTAAGAAAGGGTTTGATCGCTTAGAATAAGCGTAGGTTTTCATCTCTCGAGATTCACCTCGGATATGACATCATATCAAGATGACCTTGTTGATCTTCTTGAGGATTTAACTTGTCAATTTGATTCACTTCCGCTCTCTTCGGATTAACATCTCTTCGGATTAACATCTCTTTGGATCACATCTCTTCGGATTCTTTTCCCAAAGATCCAGCATTACAAGATGCACCCATAATCTGGATTCTTCGTATTATGATCACATGGAATTCAATTAGGTCGATCGCGTGATTCATTAAGACCATCACGTGGTTGATGCAGCTGGCTCGTTAAACTTTCATTCGCTTCCTTTGTTGATACACAACAACTCCCATTTGAAATCGCGTGCAATTAGTTGCTATAGGGTTATAAATATCGACCAGGGACGCATCCAATAGACTCAGCCAACGAACGAAACTCTCTCCCTGCCATGACGTTGGCATGACGCTTTCATGACGCTGGCATGACGCTGCTCTGCTGCGGCCTTCTAAATCAGCGCTGCCCAAAGCTTTTTAATTAACCGTCCAAAGGAACTTAATGAAAGATTTATTGTTCTCTATACGACTCAAATTTCATTCGGGTTCTTAATAAGCAAGGAATTGTAAGACGGCCAACGAATCAATGAGCCGTGCACATGCCCGATTTTACATTTACAGTTATACACATATATCGAATTTATATATATATATATATATATATAATATATATATAAATTTGTATATATATACATAATACAGACCGAGCTCGTATAATAATGCTCACGGTGGCGTCCAACAAATATATACATTCTACCTATTATATGAACATATTCTAGGCTTTTAAGATATATAATATATAAATATTATTAATAGAGCAAGTCAATGTTGAAGATTTTCAGGACACAGGTAACCTACGTAGACTAATAAATGTATCCGCGTGTACATAGAGGCATTCCTGGCGTCAACAGCGTGTATACTTAGGGTCCTCAAACAAACCCAGGCTCATCGTACGATGACTGGCGCTGCTTGAAATCTCCGAGGACCTAATTTCCGACTGATGTATTGCCTATATTCCTCCGTTTATCGATGTTGTTATGCAGCATCCGCTGTATCCGTCGGTCGGTCAGAGTGTCTGCAGGATGTAGGACTGACTATATAGGAACGAACGGTTCAAATTGGCCTCATAAAGGGACTTAATCCTGCCACTCCTTCTTTTCCAATTTCTTAGCATCCGCGTCGTCGCCTCCTGCTTCAGTTCCTTTTCCCATGTGGTGCCAGACATACTGTAGCCTGCTTCCGACTCATTCACAGCTGCAGCTCAGCATCAGCAACAGCAGGTTAGGGCATCATCAGCCTCCCATTATGTACGCCCCAGCAGTCTCTTGAGAACGCAGAGCGCGAGATATACATACAGAGTTAGAGAGAGAGAGAGAGAGAGAGAGAGAGAGAGAGAGAGAGAGAGAGAGAGAGAGAGAGAGAGAGAGAGAGAGAGAGAGAGAGAGAGAGAGAGAGAGAGAGAGAGAGAGAGAGAGAGAGAGAGAGAGAGAGAGAGAGAGAGAGAGAGAGAGATAAAGAGAGAGAGAGATAAAGAGAGAGAGAGAGAGAAAGAGAGAGAGAGAGAGAGAGAGAGAGAGAGAGGGACGGAGGGACGGAGGGAGAAATAGAGGGAGGAAGAGAGGGAGGGAAGAAGTAAGGGAGAGAAAGGGAGGGAAGGACGGAGGGAGAGGGAGGAGACGAGACGAGAACAGACGGAATCTAAGAAAGATATAGAGAAGACAACATGGAGGACGAGAGAGAGAGAGAGAGAGAGAGAGAGAGAGAGAGAGAGAGAGAGAGAGAGAGCACGCCCTATAGAGAATGAGAATGAGAGAGAACGAGAGAAGAGAAGAAACAGACCAGGAAGATAGCAAGTCAACAGAAAGAGAATCGAAAGAGAGAGGAGAGAAAGCGAGAGCGAAAGCGAGACAGAGACAGAGAGAAACAGAGAGAGACAGAGAGAGACACAGAAAGAGAGAGACAGAGACAGCTACAGATACAGAGACAGACAGACAGAGAGGCGTTCTATCGTATCTGCCATGTTCTGACGCGTCATCATCTCATCATTTGCCGTCGATGACTTAGAAAATCATTGCAATGATCCGATGGCTTATTTCCGGTGCATTGCAGACACTCACCGCCATAAGAGACAGCATAATAAATGTAAATGCGAGCCTACACGTTTTTCCATGAATTGATCGGGTGAGATCCTTCACCACCCACCGCTGTCCGTTCGAATGGGCGCCACCCCACTTAAGGTCCCCGCGTACGCTCCGTGCTATAGCCCAAGATTCTAATCTATGAAACGAGCCACCGTCGGTATGCGAACCGACATCCCCGCGCTCAGAGACGCATGGGATGTGCAATCTAACCGATGCAGCTAACAGGAACAGACAGACAGACAGACATATAGACGCACACAAGCACACGTAGACACACACGCAGGTGTAGACACACAGACACAGCCACACACAAACAGGCCTAGGCACACAGATCAACGCAGTGTTTGTCTTTGGAGCTTTATTTCCGAGAAGCAATGGTCATCGCCTGTCATTTAAATCTTGCATGTAAATGTGTGTGTGTGCGAGTGTGGGTGCATCGCAGCGCCTGTGTGCATTGGTGGAGGGTTTTGGGTGGGCGAGTGAGTGGGAATGGGTGGGTCGGTGGGAATGGGGGGTTGGTATATATGGTCGTCGGAAAGCCTCTCGCTAAATTCGATTTTTATTGTCCAGCTGTTGGAAAGAGGCAATTGCACATACTTCGCTATTTAGAATCCGACGCGGAGTAAATCCTCCGCAAAGAGAAGTGATTTTGGAGGGATGGGTGGTAGAGGACTGAGAGGAGGCATCAGACGGTGGTAGAGGTATAGGCCTACTATGGTGGTTGTCAGAAGGGGTGGTAGCGAGGCTGGCAAGGAGTCATTGGGGTAGGGGTGATGGCATTAGGGTAACTCTAACAATACTGATTTTCCAGCACGTTTCAGTCTCCAAAATTATACATGCAATCAGCGCTTCTGGGAGTTGTTCGAAAGGCGCTATTTAATTGCTTTATTACATTACATTGTAGTAGCATTGTCTCTCTTATGACGTTAAAAATGCTCAGTTACATAGGCCTACATAGGTATTTATGAGTACGTAATTGGCATAATTCTGATAGAGCCATTTGAGTGGACGTACCTTCATGCAGACGTACATTGACATTGGAAAGGTGAGCATGACGAGAATCCAGGAGAAGATGGTGAGAACCCATCCGCAGAAACCGAGGCCAGAAGTGTTCTTCTCGGCTGCAGAAACACACACAGATCCCGTCCATAACACAACTCGTGGTCTATATCCAAGCACTGGAAGAACTATTTAATTGAAGCCAACTATCACGATCCAATATCCTCTATCTACATTTCTAATGAACTGATCATTTGAATATTCATCTGATTACAGCTTGGTTTCGGTGCGCCATCAGTTCATGTCTTGTGCATTAGACATCGGCGCCTTAGAAGTTACTAATTAGAATCGCAATTATAATCATTTGATCACCAACAATTTAGGACATACATTGATAAGCAGCAAGAACTTAAAAGGAGCACAAAGGGTCCCACTGGTATTCGGACATTTCTTCCTTGGACAATGGACATTTGCCCTCGGACATTTACCCCCGACATTCCATCCTGAAATTTCCCCTTTCCTCAGACATTTTCCCTTTCCCTATTGACGAGAAACTGCATTTATTGGCTATTTCAATTAATTATTAATTATTTAAATAGATCCCTTTATCGTCAAGCTGTATTAACGTGCATTAATAGTCAGTTATTTCTAGTACACACATATAATAATAATGAACTTCATATCCGGTGTCTCAGTTGTCTATGTTTAATCAACTTTCGTAATCACGTTGCACACGGTGAAAGTTATCGCGCAGAAGTTATATTTACTGCAAGTTAGACGTAAGCTTCATACTAGATCTAAATTCGTATGAAATTTGATGTTACAATAATTATTGCAGTTTTATAATAAATTTCTACTGCATTTAAATTAATATATGTATATAGGCGGAGTGTAAGATGAAGCAATTCTTTATTCAATTTAGTTATAAGTTATAATTAGCCTACTGCAAGTTAGACGTGTTTCATATTAGTATATGACTCAGTTTGCAGTTCTGAATGTTTAGTGATGTCTGTTTAGAAACTTTATTAAAAATCTGAAATGGTTCATACAAGCGTCTCTGCTTGATAATAATATTTATGCTGGGTACGTGATCAAATAGGGGGAATGTCCGGGGAATTGTCCTATTGGTGAGGAAACGTCCGGTGGAAATGTCGAGGGGAAATGTCCGGGGTATGTCTAGGGGTGCAATGTCCTAGACCGGTTTTCAACTATAAACATGAGTCTTGGCTTGCACTTGTAGTATAATAATCGCTGGTCATTTTCTTCTGTCAGTCAATGTCTTCACGTGAGTTCAAATTAATACAGTGACGACCATCATTACAATCTTATTAAATACTCTTCCTTTCTGCCCCGCATTCGAGGTCAGATCGAGAAACTCACAATTGCGTCTTCGGCTCCTCAGACTGGCCTTGTCGATAATAGCTTTTTGGTCTTCATAGACGTCATATAGTTCTACTGTATTATTAAACCACTGTTTTAGTGACTAATTCCTCTGTAGTGAATAGCACAGTTGCACCGTTGGCCAGCAGTGGCGTAACAGCCATATAACAAGGGTGGACAAAGTCCAGGGGCCCCCGAGGTCCAAAGGGCCCCAAGCTTTTTAACTAAAAAATTTCATGTACTTTTTGTCAATTTTCTCTTACAATAATTAGGGGAAATGTCGCATTATATCAATATGCTTTCAGTCACATGATGCAAAGAAGTGACATTTAGGGAATTTCATAACTTAAATATTGATGACTTAACATAAGTGTTTCAGAAGACGTTTAATCTGTGTTAAAACCACTGCAATTTAATCTGTAACAAGCTTAATATTCCTAGCTTCCTTTTAAAAGCTGTAATTATGTCTACTGAGAACGTACAATCCTCCAAACCATTCCACAAGTCTACATAGCTCTTAAATACCGAAGAGTACTTGATAGACACATTTGCAAAACAGAAAGCTAGAATAGCCAAATTCATGAAGAACTACAGTTACAGTCTACATGTAGGCCTGCATTACTTTACTGTGTCGGCAGTGCCAAGAGGCGGCCTTTGACAGCCTTTGACAGTTTTGTGATATATAGGCAAGGACAAAAACGCCACCCTTTTATATTTAATAGTTAAATGTCAAGAAAAAATACCCCGTATGCTTTTCTTGCTTTTTTTCCGGAATTTGCCGCTCCTTGAAAAGTGCCGCTCTAGGCAGCCGCCTATAATCGCCTATACCTAGAGCCCCAGTAGCATATCACCAATACTTATTTGTTTAAGACTTTAAGGTCCTAGTGCGAATGATTTGATCAGTAATGCGTTTTTGTGCAAGATTCCTTATTTGTTTAGGCACGCTATAAATGACAATTTAATAATAATAATAATAATAATAATAATAATAATAATAATAATAATGTCACCAGTCGCCGCTCTATACCCCATCGATGTTACAACTTGGCCCAGAGACTCTGAACATCCATGCCATCTTCAGCTGTCGACGGGAATCCGTTGGTTGGTTCCTCGTGTGTGCGTGGGCCCGCCACTGGTGACTCTTTCAGCTTACTGTGCATTGTTTTGTTAACTGATGCAATATATTCGTTCGTAATGAAAAGCATATACATACATACATACATACTAGGGTGGTCCTATAAAATGGAAGTTGTCTAAATTAGTTCTCCAACCCGGCATATGGTTACGTCAGGTATTAATAGATCACAGTTAAAAAATTAAAAGAAAATAATAATATTTAGGACTTGCCCAAAGCTGACAAAGTTTTCATAATTTGCTGCTGATTTTCTCAAACTTTATCATGACATCGGCACTCGGCAGGGTTTAACATAATTGCATACAAGCAAACAATTAATGTGCAGCTACAATACAATTACTGATCAATGGTATCAAGGTGGTAAGAATGAGTTTTATTATCAGCTTAAGATACTGACTGCAAAACTTAATCTGAAAATGTAGCCGAGAATATCAACATTAATTTTGCCGATGAATTTGTCAGTCATCCGATTTTTACCTTAGTATGGCTGCAGCCTTTGTTGGCGCTGAGAACAGCTTCCTATGATCCTCAACAACCTGTAACAAGAACTGCCTTTGTTCTTCATTTCTTGTTAGGTACAACTTAAATTCTTGCACTAAACATCTTTCTGCGAGATCGTTAACCTCTTTAACGGATTGGGAAAACTCTCGGCTTCTTTGGGTCATACTGTAGAAAGTCCTCAGAGAGTTCCAAAATGTGGAAGAATCTCATGGTTGATGTAGTGACGAAGTTGTGGAGTTTTTTCGTTACAGGTTTATGGAATGGCGGGATTCGTTTTAGTGGCTCAACAGAACCTGAATTTTCGTTATGGTCCTTAACCCTGAGTCTCTTCTCATCCACTGAAACCTTGATCGTCAAAGAATGCAAACCCAAGCAGTAGTTCAGACAAGTACCACAAGTGACGACTAAATGCGGTTGTGGCAGCCTTGGTAACAATCTCTTTCTGGTAGGTCGACAGCATGAAGAGCAAATTCAGGTCATTTTGGGGAGCCTCTGTAGACGATGTGCACTGGAACCAGTTCTTGACATATATATGCCTGTCGCAAAGAGTGACACTTCCTTCAGATGATTCCAGACTTGATCACCATATGCAGGGCCACGAGACTTCCGTGTTCTGGTTGAACCTGGCTGCAGAGAATGCAGAGGTTCATTTTGTGAGTGGAAGATCCACATTTTAAGTGAGCAAATGGCTCTGGCTATCCACTGCGTACGGTGTACAGCTCCTGGGTAGCGGAAACGTATTCCATGTAGTGGAATGCCACCGAGGAATATGATCGATAGCTCAACAAGTTCGCAGTAGTCACCTCTTGGCTTTAGTTTCTCCAGCTGTGCCACTACAAACCCAATAACTTCATTCTTCCATGGCTGTCATCTACTCATCCTCTGTGGTTGTTGAAAAGGTGGCCTGATCTATTCTAGGCCAGAAATCTTTAAAGTGGCCAAATAGCTCCATGTTGGGATACTTCGAGACATCATACAGGATATATAATGACCTTCTCCAACATGATTTCAGAAATGTGGTGTCGGTATGCCAAATTGAAGAGTTCTCGACCTATTTCTCTTTCCCACAATACGCATATACACCACAATTTCTTCCAGTATTTGAGGCTGTAGTATCAAAGCATAGAGCTTTGACACGATTACGCAAACCCCATTCATCAATGCTCTCAACCATTGCATATGACATTGTTACTGCCGTTATATCATTAAGTTTTGGTACAGACAACAGCTTGATCACATCATGTCCAGAGATCAGTATCGATACTGGCAGCCATGATGCATCATGGAAGGATGAAGTTCTTGAGTTTGAAGTGGCACAGCCGGAGAAATTCCAATATAGTCCATAATTTAAAAGTACGAAACTGAAATTTCGGAAACATGCGCAATTATCGTAACTTCAACTGGTTTGGGCAAGTCCTAAATAATTTTATATATTGAAAATATTTTGGTTAAAGAGTCTCTATAAGTCATTTCACCAAATGGTGGGTTGGAGGATAAAAAAGAAACAACACACAAATTAGTCATTATGGATGGGACCACCCTAATACATACATACATACATACATACATACATACATACATACATACATACATACATACATACATACATACATACATACATGCATGCATGCATGCATGCATACATACATACATACATACACATACAAACATACATACATACATGCATGCATACATACATACATACATACATACATACATACATACATACATACATACATACATACATACATACATACAAACATACATACATACAATGTCATACATGCATGCATACATACATACTTACATACATACATACATACATACATACATACATTAAATACATATATACATACATATATACATACATACATACATACATACATACATACATATTACATACATACATACATAATGGGTAAGGGCCCCAAGCTTAGAGTTTCCAAGGGCCCCCGGCTGGGTTGTTACGCCACTGTTGGCCAGGAACGTGTTGCTACGTATGCGATGCTGGAGCCGCGTCCATAGGTTTCTAATTAATGACGACATCGTCTAATCATCGTGATGACGCAATCCCGGAGTCGCAATTCGTTCGAAGAAGCAATAAAGAAACGAGAGGTCAACCGGCGCAGAAGCAGGTGGTTGATTTTGATTGACAGGTGCCGTGGGGGGGGGGCGACGTAGAAGACCGGGCATGGTTGACACGACAAACAGAGTCCTAGATAAGCCAAGGTCGACCAGTAAGCACCGCTAATGAATCCAGACAATCCCTCTGACCTGCAGATTCTGAAGCGACCTCAGAGTAATAAAGGTGACGGATGATAATGAAGACGAAACTGTCCTAGTAGATTATCACGAAGAACGCAGAGCTACCTGTGATGTCTACTACAGTCGTTGCTCACTCAAGATTTATGATCCCTCCTCGGTAGTATTACACAAACGGTTCCCTTCGTGCATTCACAGATCTGTTTTGCTTGGTAACAGAGGTAGATGTACTCAAGGTTGTTACACTGAGTCCACGCAGCCGACTCGAACCCGTAACCGCTGGATTACAGACCAAGAGTGCTACAGAATAATCCACTATGCCGCTCAACCTAGTCTAATCTGAACTAATCTCAGAACTTATGTAGCGCCGTTATAATAATACGCAAGGCAGCGACGAATGGGCGCTGTGCTTGGTGACCTTATGATCATCATCACCATCATCAGTTCCTGACGCCAGCCATTTGGCGGCGATAGGTACGAATAAATGATCTCCATTGTCCTCGGTCTTTGCCAAGTCCATTGCTCCCCTTAGCGTTAGTCCAAGCGATGTCAGGTCCTCATTTATTATCTATCCAGCGCATTCTTGGTCTGCCTTTGTTTCTTTTTCCTTTGAATCTTAAACATTGTGCATTGTGTGGGATTCTGTCAACTGGCATTCTCTCTACATGTCCATACCATAGGAGTCTTCGTTGTGCGAGCAGGGCCAGAAGGCCAACCCAGTGCTCAAGGTGGTTAATGAATTAGTGGTACTGATCCTGTCTAGGATTTGAGATAAATTTGAATTCAATGAGTTCGGTAGCAGTCTGTTGTGTGGTCATGACGACAGAGGTAAAAAAAAAGAATGTGGGCTTTGAAGTTTGAGACAATCTAGAAATTTCCTAAGTTAGGAGCTAACTAATAATAGCAATATATGGAAGGCAATTTATGACGACAAAGAAACCAGTCATGTATATGTACACATTTTCATATAGCTACCGTTTTTTTTATATAGCTACCGTTTTTTTATATGGTTACCGTATGGTCTCCACCTTGCTCATTTTAAAATGAATAGATCGTGTGAAATTCCTCACCACCGCTGCCCATTTGAATGGGTTCCAAGCCAATTAATGTCCCCATGTACGGACCATGCTAGCCCGAGATTAAAATCTCTTAAATGAGCCACCATCGGGAGACGAATCGCGATCCGCACACAGAGGCGCAAGGGAAGCATCCTACGCTCTAACCCAATCTAGCTAACTGTAATGGCAGTATGAACAGGCGAATTCGACTCTGAAGGAGATACATTTTTGACAATGGAAGAGTTAAACCGGATTATAAGGAGATCAAATGTATGACTCAAATCATGAGGTGGAAAGGAGATCTAACAACTTTTAGGAAACAGTGTGCAGATTGTTCGTGTGCATATTGAAGTCGCCTGTAATAATTTTACAAAGTTCAGAAGGCGAGGATTCTACGATAATAATTGATCATGTCATCAGCATCCAGCCCTTGGCGTTTAAGACAAGTGTTAGTTAGCATTGTAAGGCCTAATTAGTTAGCATTGTTCTTACCCTGGTAGTGTTTCGATGCCTTTGGCTGGTCACCGGAAATGGAAGGCGACGTTATTGATTCGGATTTCTTCATGACGTCGTCTTTCCAATTCTAACTGAAGACTCCAAAAACAGAACGAGAATGTAAACAGTTTGATCCTGAAACCGATTTCCGAGCATCAAACTGAATCAGACGATAATGATTCACTCCGACGAATAATTTTCAATTGCCCAATCAGATCTTTAAGACATACAGTAGATCAGAAACAAGTCAGGCTTAAGTATGGCTACAGTGGTAAACAGAACTTCACACGATCATAAATTTAAATAGCAATTTATTTGCTGAGCTGCTGCGGTCCTCATTCAGGTCGCCGTTCAGAACTGTAGATGTTTTAGTTTTAGTTTCTGTCTGCTGTCTCATTTTCCATAAAGTTAAACATCAGAAAGAACTTCATTGTTTCCATCTAACAATAGATGACTTTGATGCTGTGTTGATCGTCCGATGGCACAAGCCCTGTTGATCCCGATAACGGTTTTTCGCATCTACTGCTCTTCTGAGGTTACCATGACTGTGAGGTTACCATGACAGCAAGGTTACCGCGACAGCGAGGTTACCATGACGGTGATGCGGCCTTCTCGTATTGAACGTTCAGTGGCCCTTTGGCCGCGCTGAGGCGAGGCATCGATGCATCTGACGTATAATCGGCTATTGGTTGCTGAGACTGGCAAAGTTACCGATGCCGTCAACAATGACCAGTTGCAGAGTCTGTGGAAGCGAGTGTACTGTCACGGGCATCCATGAAGCAACTTAATAGCACCGGGTGGAGTAAGAATCTGCATCACTTGACGATCGCCAACAACGTACATGTATCACAATAAATAAGACTAACCCCAATTCGCAGATAACCAGGTGCGGTGGTTCATCCTGCCTATCCCAAGAGGCACATTGTTTGCTCTGATCGGAGGAAGATGTAGAAAGATAGAGACAGAGAGAAATAGAGGCAGAGACAGAGAGAAATAGAGGCAGAGACAGAGAGAAATAGAGGCAGAGACAAAGAGAAATAGAGGCAGATACACAGGGAAATAGAGGCAGTGACAGAGATATATAGAGGCAGAGACACAGGGAAATAGAGGCAGAGACAGAGATCGAAGACAGAAGAACTATACGACAGAATCAGACAGACAGACAGAGTAGGAGACCGACAGGGGCAGAAGCAGATAGGCAGCGAGACAGTCACAAAGCCAGAAAGATACGGAGGAAGAGGAAGACGCAGAGGAAGAGGCAGAGAGAAGAACTAGACGAAACGAGGGAGCAAGGGAGATCGAGGGAGGGAGGGAGATTTTGGCCGTCGGTCAAATTGCGAGCGGGCGCTTTTGGAATATTAAAAGGTCGAGGTCTGATGGAAAGAATCTGGAGCCATGTGCATTGGCGAATTACGGGCATTTGGCTGCAGGGCAAAGACGAATTCTCCCACGGGGGAGAATTTGCAAGGCATCCATAGCAACAGCAACAGAGGCAGCAGCAGCAGCAAGTGATGGAGAGCAGGATGATATGCATGGAAAAGAGGCGCAAAATTCGCAGAATTTATGCATGAGGTCATAAACGTCGCTTATAGGGCGAAGCATCACGTGGGAAATTAAACTGTAGCGAATCAAAACATGAACGAATGAGCCCAGAAGCAGACAAACAGACGGACAGACAGACAGACAGACGGACGGATGGATGGATGGATGGATGGATGTACGGATGGACGGATGGATGGATGGATGGATGGACGGACGGATGGATGGATGGATGGATGGATGGATGGATGGATGGATGGATGGATGGATGGATGGATGGATGGATGGATGGATGGATGGATGGATGGATGGATGGATGGATGGATGGATGGATGGATGGATGGATGGATGGATGGATGGATGGATGGACAGATGGATGATAGACTGACATATAGTTTGCCTCTGCCTCTGCAGAGACAGAGGCAAAAGAAGACTTCGACAGTGCAGAGACTAGGAGAGAGCCATTGCCCACGGACAAAGACAGAAACAGGGACGAGGACATATATGCTGGGATTGCGACAAAGACAGGGCCAGAGAAAGGGACAGGAACAGTGAGAGAGACAGAGACAAAGACAGCGACTCAGACAGACACAGGGTCAGGGACATCGACGAGGACATGCAGGGAGAAGGATGTGGACAGATGAGTGGAGACCAATCACGTCTGACATGACTTCACCGACAAAGGTCTTTAGTACGAATTACTCAACCATCGAAACGCACACACCACATGCCTTCAGTGACCCTTCACCCTTACCTAATCGACAGTAGCCATATTTAACCCCTTTGTCATAATACATGCACATGTGTACTGTATATTTATTAGGGTGTCCCAGAAATATTTGTTGTTGACAATTTTTATGCAGTCCCTCCGAAAAGTTTCTTTATGGTCCCATAATGACGCCTGGAAAATTTTATGACATTTAAAAAATATTTAGGGGTCCCCCTAGACACTTACATTTTCCCCATATTGGCATAATTTGCGTCTGACGTGTCTAATTTCTAAACGCTTTCAGATACAAACCTTTGATCTCGTGATAACATATTTAATACCACTGGAAAGCTCTTAAATAATAGAATCTACAAGTATGTAACCTTATTGGGTACAATCCGATACGCAGGTACTGTTTTACGATCCAATAATGCAAAAACTGTACAAAACTCGAGATTTTCGGACTTTCGCAATATCAGTAATTACCACTAATTGCTAGGAGTAGTTATTATTAAAAATCCTTGATAATGCAACAAGCCATGGTTTCAGCTCCTCCATACCTTCGTCTGCTTATTCTTATCACTGCTTACACCTTCAGGTGCTTATTCTTCAGTTCTACAATCTACATTCTAATCGAAATCGTAAACTCGAGATTTCTATAGAGCGCTCACAAAGCGAAGTCGCGGGAACCAACTTATTCACGGGCACTTAATCAAAACAGAATCGATAGGCAGGTGGTCAAGATCCAGGGAGTCAGACAGGCAGACAGTCAGACGGCTAAGGTGGATGATGCTTGGAGTTGAAATGGCGAGGGAGGTGAGGGGAAGAGAAGGAATCGGATCGGTATAGGCTTTGTGAAAAGCTGTGTTTTCAGTTTTGAGTGGAAGACCTGTGGAGAGATAGCAAGAGGTGAGGTTTTGGTGAGATCGTGGAATGGATTGGATATTTGTCGTAGCACTGGTGGGAGTTTGTTCTAAAGAGGCGGTACAGCTATGGCTATGGACCGATTTCCAACGCTACATGTCTGCAAGATTGTCACGATGGCTCTTAGAAAAGACGTGCCAATGTTTTTTGACAACTTGTAGAAGAAACCTCGTTCATTATTGTTTAATTGAAATTTGGTATCTGAGCTACGCCACGTTCAGCACTGTTATTCACACAGGTCAAGTTATTAACAAACTCATATGCTATCTTATACGATTGGCTTTCCGGCAACTCTTCAACTGGAATATCAAGAAAACTGTCGTCGATGGCTGTAGTTTGGAACAAGCAAGAAATCGATAATTCTGTTAATCTACGGGAAAGAGACTGAACCAGGTGCAATCTTCGAGCATCTCCCATTGTCGATATAAACTGCTCTCTTCAGTAGACAGATGCTGAGAGAACATAGAGTTGGTAGATGGCTCTTGGCTTAGGTACCAAGAATGACGCTGCATCATCTTCAGTCCTGTGGATTGCAGAGCGGCAACATCAGAGTCATGCAGCCTTTGGATTAGTTGAATGTCATTGATGCGACTCCACATGAGAACCACGATTGGGTGTAGATGTTAACAACAAATCTGTTAAATCGTTGGATGTCCTGTAATTCACGGGCCGTCAACTGGATAAGCGATTCGTTTCCATCACAAAGCAATTCAATCTTCATCGATTATAATTATTGCCTTTGCTATCCAACATGCTCTGTGAAGGGTACCGGGCTTGCAAACCGCTGCTGAACTGCTCAATCCAACCATGGATGCCGCGAGTTGGTGAAATTCTCGATAATCATCCCGAGGATGGCCACGTTCAAACTGTTCAGTAAATAAAATGAACTCCTTCAATTCGTCTGACACAGACATCAATGGCATTCGTCGAGGCTTTGGTTAACGGTTGGCCAGGTCGGACCATTTCTCTTTATTCGCTTGAAGAGCAGAATGTCAGGCCTAGTTGATGGGCAAACTTTACCGATGTACACTGCGAATACGTCAGACAACAGGACTTCAAACATTTGATGTCGACAACCCATCTACAGCAGATTACGACCGATGGCTGTCTCTAGAAGTCTGCAGACTCCAACTCTGCCGGTTTTTGAGGCCGTTGTGTCAAAACGCATGCCGATTACAAATGCATCGCACTGCCATGACTTCAGCAGATCCAGAACCGATACAGCTGCTGCATGTCCCGACCCAGAGACCAACTTTGGCACACCCAGAAGTTTGGTATTTCCATAAAATAGAGAGGAAATCAGGACTGGCAATCGGTCCACTTTGCCTGTTTCTACTCCAGTGATGTTAGGTAGCAGCTTGCAATCCCAGTGCATGACAGATTTTCAGGCTCGAAAGTCATGCTTTGTTTGTTCGGCAGTTTCACTGCGAAAATATCTTGATTCTGAATGTTTTCTGTCTTCTTCACACTTTAAACTTTATTCACTTATACCATAAGGCTATATGTTTGTAGATTCTACTACCTAGGAGCTTTCTAAAGATACTAAGCATGTTATTATGGGATCAAAGTGTGATCCTGCGAAAATTGTCAAACTCAGAAATGTCACGCGTAATTTAGGGCAAATTGCACTAATTCTATGAACCTTGGGGGACCCCTAAATATTTTTCAAATGTCATAAAATTTGGAAGGTATTATTATCGGACCATAAAGAAACTTTTTAGAGGGACTGCGTTAAAAGTTTCATCAAATATTATTTTCCAATGCTGTCATGGGACACCCTAATATTTATGTTTGTTCCTATAATTTGTGAATCCATTGTCCAAACGAGAGACCTTTTCAAATTTTACTTATAATAAAATATCATATCATGGCAATACATCACAAAGGACTGAGCACTGTTACCAAAGACATGTCACAAACCTAGCCTGCACTTTCATTACTCTTGCCACGATTGTGCCACTTCGGTCTGTCTTTGCAGGAATCTCCGATCTTGAAATCATTTAGACTTCAAAGCATCAAAATGTCCATGGCTCATGTTGTGCTGTTCTTCTCGTAGGCACATATTAACCCTGTTAGGTCACCTGCGTTGGTTTCCTATACAATTCATAATAAGTTTTATACTGGTTTGTGTGACCTATACAATCCTCACTATAGGCCTATGAGTAGCCTACTCTCTTAAATACAATACAATACAATACCTTCCACCACTGTCATCTCCTTGCAATATCCTTGCAATCCTTCCCGCAGTCTGCTTTCTTCCGGTATGAATCTTGTTTCTGCCAAGCTGGCATCCCAGATGAGAAATGTAGCCAAGTGGGAAGCCTCTTACCAGATCATTTCTCATGCCTTTTAGATACTTGGTTCGATCAATCACTAGATATAGAAATTCGTGGCCAGCTTAGGTCACCAATTCGCCACATGACCAAGGTTTCTGGAGACCCTATAGGGATTGTTGGATTGTTGTGGTAATACCGTAATACACTAGAACAGTTCAACATTTCGAGCTGTTGCTTTCTGCAGTGCTTGAGAAACCAGACATCTGCGACGACTGGTCATGTATTCTTCATTGCATAGAGATTTTGCAAACCATCTGGTTTTTGTTCTTTGGGTATAAAAATAGTAAAATAATATATTTTATTTCGTCGTCGTCGTAAAGACGTTGTTTCTGGATCGTGTCTGCTTCCTTTTGATTCGACGTCGATTCCCAAAGGAATTCAGGAATGATTCGCCTCTGTCTGGTTTCTCAACATCCTCTTCACATCCTCTTCTATCTGTCATTCAACGAGCGACCTCGAAATATATAACGAATATAATTATATATAATATTGTATATATTTATTTCTGAATATAGAAGCTCTGGTGAAAGGCCCGACAGCAGGGCTTCTCTGCATTAGTACTCGAATTTCTCTACTTATTCGGATACAAGTCGGAGTCGAGTAATGCTTTCCTGCTCGAGTACTCGTTCACCAATAGGGAATAGATAATTATTTTACATAATTGCTAAACGCAAGCGTATAGTTAGTGTGGACACTGTGAGTCGCTGGCCAGTTTTAACGTACAGTCAGCTGATCGTTTCTTTCTGTAATAACTTTCTTACCAATCTAATAAAATGTAATAAAAGGATATAATTACTTACTTACTTAATTAATTAATTATCTAACTAGCAATCAACTATACTTGCGTCATCTGCTTATTCGCTGGGTTGGCCTGTGATTATCGTTGCGTCAACATCTATCTGTGACGTAATTTCGTGTCACCTAGGAAACAATTGTAATTTAAAGAAACGATGACGTGTTTGCTGCATTGCAACAAATTTTCCTTTCAGGCCGCAGCAGAAGTCGACGACATTTCAGAATTTTCAACAAAATCGAACACACTACTTCGAAATCTTGCATTCCAGACGCCCACAAGAAGGTAAGCAGCAGTCGTATTTTATATAGCGCGCCAATACTATCGAACGAATGAGTCAATGTGAGAAAATACAAAAAACTAGCCGAACAAGAAGAAGCCACGGAGAAGGAGGATGGATGATCGAGAAATCGAAGAGCAACACGAACAACTACAACTGAGAAAAGAACAATGATGTACGCTGGCAAACATGGACCCTACAGTCAGTGAAATCTTGTTCGGTTATTCGTTGCAATTATAATTTTAAAATGTGATGGTGAGACTGAGATGGCGACGCGTGAAGGTATAGGCCTACGGTGGTGATTTTAGTGATGTTTGTGATGGAGTGAATAATAATTATGGTAGTGATTATGATATTGATGATACTAGTGATGATGTCGTTGATTGCGAAAGTGAGAAGCGGAGAATGGCAGAGAATGAAAATGAAGAAGTTGACGATGGAGTTGATAGTGATGATGGCGCAAAAAGAAGAATATTCTAGCACAACAAAGATTATAAACTGAAAAGCAAACAAGAAGACGCAAAGGAAGCTATCAGCGGTTTTGTCCAGTTGTCTCTACAAATATAACTAATTAATCGAATTATAATTTTTTAGTCGTTGTGGTCCGACCGATTCACTGTCGGTGTCGAGCAGAGACGAGGCAATCATTCCAGAGGGCGGCTAGAGCCCTGATCGCCACTTGGTCTGGTTTGTTGCGTTAAGTTAAGTCATAAGTGCTATGACTCGCCGACTGGAGGTGTCCCTCTGCAATGATCCTCTAGGCGCATCCGAACAGTGTATCAGCGGACCTACGAATACTCGTGTCAGACCCAAGCGAGCGTCCTCAGGCGGCCTCTGTCTGTCCGCCGTCTGAAGAACAGTGATATACGCTGGAGAACGGAACACGGAACGCTTTCAGAGGAACTCGGTTCCATTCTCTCCCACTAAGTGGGTTTGTAATCAAATTCGAAGAGGAACACGTAGATGAATATATAAAGATGACCAAGATGAGAAGAATTAACAGAGGAAGTGGCATTATTAACAATTAGTTAAATTCTTCCCTGTTATCGGATTTCAACAATGATGAAAGAAGAAGGTAATGGTACTGTTAAGATGATGATGTTGATGATGATGCTGTTAGTGATGTCTTTGGTCACTTGGTGGCAATAATAGGCTAATAATTAAATAACCCTAGTGATTGTTTTGTTGACGATGATGCTGCAGCTGATGGTGGTGGTGGTGGTGGTGGTGGTGGTGGTGGTGGTGGTGGTGGTGGTGGTGGTGGTGGTGGTGGTGGTGGTGGTGGTGGTGGTGGTGGTGGTGGTGGTGGTAGTAGTAGTAGTAGTAGTAGTAGTAGTGTTGATAGTTATGAACGTAAGAGAGGAGAAAACATATATTTTAATGAAGATTAACAGAGAATTAAGTAGCATTTTGCATTTAATATTATATGTATATATTTATAGCCACAGGCATATGCAGTTGTTCTTTATAGAAAAAATGTCGGCTTGTACTTTCCTCACCCGCTTGTGATGAATACCAGGGTCAGAACCTCATAAAGAATGACTGAATGAGAACCATCAAGGTAGACGGCTACATCCCTACCTTCGAGGTCAAAAGAGCTGTAACACGGATGAGTTAATAGATCACATAATACGAGGTAAAGTATAATATCATGTTATTTCTGTGTGCCCTCTCGTGACATTTTCTAATCTATAGTATGAGCAGCGGTTCACCAGTCCTGACAGCGGCAATGGTGGTCAACTTGTCATATACGGAGGACAATAGAGTGGTTCAACAGCGCTAACATTAGTCATGTTGTTTTTGTTTTCATATTCTGTCGGAGTGATGCCTCACGGGACAAGAGAATGCAGATGCACTTGACGTATTGGAATGTTCCACTCAAACGAGATATCAACGGCAGGGTTAAATCATGAGAGCATGCCACAACAAGAAGAGACTGAAAACCAAAGAACACTGGTGGACGGTATCGCTTACATGTATATCACAGACATTGCCCACTGACATGTAACCAAGACAGAGGAGGGGAGTAAACCCATCTTCGCTGTTTGTGCATTGATAAAATCCTACTTCCAGCTTCCCCACTGGAGTTTTCTGGTTGGGTAGCCGGCCGACAGCATATACCTGTCTGGGATCCCATGCTTTCTTGATTTAATAATTAAAATTCAACTAAAATTGCGTGGAGAGTTAATTCTGTATAGATGACTATCCGTCGATTTTCATACAGAAATTATCAATAGTTTATATTTCATATGAAGATGATGGAAACCAAAATCTTGGCATTTCTCCTGGTCTGGCTTCCTTTGTTTCCTACGTCCGTCTCTTTGATCTACTCAGTTGGGTATCGATGTGGACGTCTGTTGCTGTCCGCTGGCAGATGCAGGCAGATTCCCTCCTTTGGCTGGACCGTGGAAGCAACAAATGGAGGGAAGAAAGAAGTAGGGTAGGAGGGACGGATGAGCGCAGTGTGGCAGACAAGCAGACAGACGCACAAACACAGACACAACACGCATACAGGCACACAGAGACGCACATTCATACATACACACAAGGACAAAGACACACAGACAGACATAGATCTAGTAAGGAGCGCCATGAACTCCCCCAATGGGTCCGGCGCGGAACCTCGGAAGCAATAGCATTTGCCGAAATAAATAGTCATGAATCGATTGCTTGAAATTGACCTGAAAAAATACCTCTGCCCCTCCTTCGACCTTTCTTCTTTCATCCGCTATTCTCTGCCCCAGACGAAGGATGATGGCTTGTTTCTAGGACTTATATCAATGACACTAGCATCCGTCGACAGAGTAAGGTCAGGAGTCTGTGATCGTGGATGGGAGATTGAATATACATGAATCCCAAGGGTGGATCCAGACAGAGCCGGATTAACCTATAAGCAGAAATAAGCCATGGCTTAGGGCAGTGTGACGTTTTGAGGGCCCCCAACTGTCAGGAAATATAACAAACATACGTTTTGAGGGCCCCCAACTGTCACGAAATATAAAAATCAGATGGTACAAAGGTCCTATTTGACAATTTTCTTATGAAAAAAGACGGAAAAGCAAAAAAAGGTCATTAGAAATTTTGGAAAAGGAAAAAATGGACAAATGGTTGGTTTTCTCTGAATCTGAAAAAAAATTTTGCATGGCTTTTCGGTTAGGGCCTTCGGATGGCCCTTGGCTTAGGGCCCCCGAAAGTCTTAATCCGGCCCTGGATCCAGACCGTTGAGAGGATAGGGGAAGTAGAAATAAGGCTCATTTGCTCAGACCGTTGAGAGGATAGGGGAAGTAGATATAAGGCTCATTTGCTCAGACCGTTGAGAGGATAGGGGAAGTAGAAATAAGGCTCATTTGAATTCCAATGTGAATTTACAGTTGCGCTATAGAAGTTTGGATATTAGATCATATACTCGCTTTTTGAAAATTGGAAAAGCCATCGACTATGGAACAACTTAAGCCATCGAAATAATGCGGCGATTGGAGTGCAGACACAACTCGCGGACGAGGTGACTCTGCAGGCGCAGTTCTAGTCGGAATCACCCACATCACTGTCCCTTCAATTTCCGAAATAACATAGTAGTAGTAGATTTCGTTTATTAAGATACTAAGTTGACATACCGCAACTTGTTTACATGGGATAATGAAAGTAACGAAATTAAAAACTACAAGTTTATGCCTATAGGCTATAGTCAGATTGAGAGTTAAATCTTAACATCCCGAATGGTCCGATATAGAACCCTAGAGATGGCCGTTCCGTACAATGTCTTGCGCATAATGACCGTTCCCTGTATACAAGGACGTTTCAGGACTTGGCCGATTCTTCCTTAAAATAGAGCAACACCGTAAAGCTCTATTTCGGGATCAGACTCTGACAGGTCACCGGGTTGGCAACGTCCTGCGGATGTCCTTTGCCAAGCACGCAGTTCATTCATTTACTATAATCGCTAATTTCCGCTCTATTTCCATGTAAGCCATACAGGACTTCTAACATGCAGGGATTGTAGGTCTATATTGTTCATGCAAGACTACTGAAGTAATTTCTCTTACAGGGCTGTGCGTTGTCATTTCGTGACCAACACAATTAATGAATTCTGCTAGTAAGATACCAATGGGGGCAGTGCATTGGACAACTGCATTAGACAGTCAGCCACTACTATGGGGTCTGACGAGTGTCGTAACAACCATTTCAGAGCATTTGCTGCCAAACGGAGCCCGTTTTAGCCACTTTATTTTACCAAATTTGCTTTTATTATTATACATATCCCTATTTAAGTCATGCATAGAAGTGTGAAAATATGACATCATTATTTGTTCAACCATACTACCAAAATAAAATACAGCCCGTAAAAACAAAGTTTTTACTATATCCATCTAGTATCCTATAACGTGTACTCTGAAAATAGTCCGCGTTCATTTTACGTCATAGCGTGCGTTTAATCAGGCAGCGCGCCCGTTTTTGTTGCGGCCAATGGCAACGCTGCGTATCGGAAAAGTTGAGTCCCCGATTCGAAAAGTTTAGTCCCCGATTCTATAAGCTTGCCTTTTTGGGGAGCTGAAATTTTTATAGAATGAAGTGTCTGCGAGGGCGAGTCTATCTGCAAAGTTTCATGACGATTGAATGATTGTAAGTGATCGAATTAGTCGTCGCAAGATTTGACTTTTTAGCCTGTGGCTCAAACATTCAAGATTTAAACATTCAAGATTTCCGTAAGTTAAACTAGATGGATAATAATTGATATAAATAAGTCAGTGACAGGCTGAGACCGCTGAGTGACTGACGTCTGACGCAGTGAAGTAACTACAATTAGGGAAGAACAAACGCTATGCTACCGCATACCTCAGTGATAATCACTCACTCACTCACCCATGTGACTCATCCATGATCCATCCACTCACTCTTCCACTCACTCCTTACTCCTTATCACTGCATTACCGGTACACGGATTCACACCATTACAGTCCTAAGAGTCTTTAAATTCTGCATTTGTTCATAAATATAAAATATGGCCATAAACTATAATATCATTATTAAAAGATAAAAAACATGTGAATGGGTGATTTATTTGATTTTGGTGCGGAATGACCCATTACCGGCATTACGGGATTTACAGAATACGGATGCTGGTCCGCATTGACGCATTAGGCACCCACCCTAATCCCTCTGTGGTACCATAATGGTAACGGTTCGAGTCTGCAGGGTGCAACAGGCTTTATTCATTAAATCGTATACGATGAACATAGACTACGCTTTTTTGCCGTACCAATCGGTTGAGATCTTTCGCACGTACGGAAAATCATTAGTAAGCTCCGAATTGTCTAAGGGCGCTCTAATTCAGGCAGTACTAAACGTGCTGTCACAGATAGGTAAATAGCATTCTGTATGTAATAATTTATTATACAATATATTCTACGCCTATCTTGTCTGGGTTTCGATGTCACTGAGCACGCCATAGTGAAAATGGACCTACTAAATTTAAGCATGCATCATTTTTTACTGGTTCCCATAAAACAAACAGATCAGATCAACTGACGTCAGATATGTAGAATGAGGGTTATCAGAGAGCAACAGGGAACGAAAACCCCGAAAGGACCAAGGTCCCGCTTAGCAGGGTTACCCTTTCTTTGAGTGATATGCAGCGGCTGGTTTGTTTCAATTACATATTATGGGATCAATATAACCTGACTAGTTAACTAAATTTAAATCTACCGTTCCCTATAAGCATTTCCATAGGCATGAGATGGAACCCATGTGATCTCTATAATATTATATGGGTTCCTTGGCACGTGGACATGTTGGCAGGGTCATAATTTTAGTTGTTCATTACTGATAAAAGCAATCATTGAGCCGTAGGACATGTATGCGTCATCGTAATCGTAATCGTAAACTCGATATTTCTACAGCGCCCACAAAAGCGAAGTCGCGGGAACCAGCTTATTCACAGGCGCTTAACCAAAACAGAATCGATAGGCAGGGGGTCAAAATCCAGAGAGTCAGGCAGGCAGACAGTCAGACGGCTAAGGTGGATGATGCTAAGAGTTGAAATGGCGAGGAAGGTGAGGGGAAGAGAAGGAATCGGGATAGGATTTGTGAAAAAGCAGTGTTTTCAGTTTTGAGTGGAAGACCTGTGGAGAGATAGCAAGAGGTGAGGTTTTGGTGAGTTCAAGGATGGATCGGATATTTGTCGTAGCACAGGCGGGAGTTTGTTCCAAAGAGGCGGGACAGCTATGGCTATGGAACGATTTGCAAATTTAAGCGATGAGGTGACGGAAGGGGGAGCAGTGTTTGGAAGATGAACAGAACGAAGAGGTTGGACCGAGAACAACTGACGGAGATACGAGGGCTGAGAGGATTGAAGTGTATTGTAGGTGAGGATAGGACTTTATATTCTATTCGTTCAGGAATTTTGAGCCAGTGGAGTGATTTCAAGACAGGTGTGATGTGGTGGTGTTTGGGGGTTTTGGTGACAGCACGGGCGAGGGCATTCTGAATGGCTTGGAGGCGATTAATTTGAGTGGTATCTATGTTGAGAAAGAGAGCATTGCAGTAATCTAATTTGGCGTGAACTATTGATGTGGCGATTGTTGATGAGGTTTTGAAGTCAAGCATAGGGCGGATTCTACGCAGGTCACGGATGTGCATGAAGCAAGAACGGGAAAGATGGGTGATGTGATCGGAAAAGCTAAGATTCTGGTCAAAAGTCACACCTAGGTTGTTACAGGAGAATTTGCTATGAATGTGTGAGTGGATACAGAATCAAGGCTGAGGGAAATAGAGGGATCTGGGATCATGTGTCGTAAGTTTCTCTCCGATAAATGGTGTCGGGGTGAATAGCGTTTACAACTGCGGCTTTAAAGCCTTACAAATAGTTCAACTAGTTGTCAACTATTTTGAATAATCAGTTCGCTAGAGGACACTGATTGCATAAAAGATCGCTTAAGGATTTTCAGTTCGCTAGAGAACGGCAGTTTGACATCAAATTGTGAAAAGATTCTGTTCCGTTGTTTGGGGAGATACTATAATAGGATTATAGGTAAGTTTCTGTTTAACGACGCTGACTCATAATAAAGGTGATTAGCGTCGACCTCCTCCTTTATCCAGGCTAGGAACTGGCACCACAGAAAAACGGCCATAGCAAAGTTAGCTCCATATTGTTATCAAGTTCAGACTTTGCAAATGGACGGCTATGTTAAATTCGTCAGATGACACAAAACGAGGTTGTTACCGTTGTTAGGAAGAGTAAGATCAGAGGAGGAGGAGGGCTAGTGTATTAGAAAGGCAAGAGAGAGAGAGAGAGAGAGAGAGAGAGAGAGAGAGAGAGAGAGAGAGAGAGAGAGAGAAGCTGGTTCCCATGGTCTATAAGGACTTGGAGGTGCGGAAGAGATTCTCTCAGTAAGTCATTCAAGTAAAAAGGGTAATAATAACTGTGTAAGTTCTTTTCAAACTAGATAAGCGCACACCTTTTTCCTTCGATCCGCTGAGGATTACCTGCATTTGCCGTTTTTATTTATTAGGCTATTGTTTCTCACTAGGCTATCTTTCGCTTATTATCGCGAAAATATTTCCGCCAGCTCATTTCCTAAATTCTTTTGAAGCAAGCTGTACGCTGGTATCCACTTCTACGGTCTATTGTGATACGAAATGAATTTACTCATAAAAAACAGATGTTTTTACTCGTAAACATCCGAATGATTATTTTATGTAAGTCTATTAGGTTACCTTGAACAATCCTTTCCAACAGTCTCTGAACTTGCCAATATAGCCGATGCGAAACTCCTTTTCTCCATATTACACAACCCCAAGCATGTACTTCACCAACTCCTACCTCCACTCCGACCCCGCTCCTCTCACCAATTAAGACCTAGAGCACACAACCACACTCTCCCACCTAAGGACAACTCTCAATTTATTCCCAGATCCTTATATAAAAATATTTACTAGTTTATTCTAAAATTTTCTAATATACTTCAATTATCCATTATCACTCATGTAAGCATTTCTGCGTTTTTGTCTGATTGTTTTTCTCAATAAACTAATATATATATATAATTATGTATAATTATTATCAGAGATTCCGCTGTATAATTTGCTATGCTAGAATATTGTAAAAATTATATAAAAAGTTAAATGCTTCTACCATTGTACTGTTTGCAGACGATTCTAATGTCTTCTTCTCACACAAATCTTATGACGAAGCATTTCGAATACTTAACCAAGAACTTTTATTAGTGTAAAACTGGTTCAAAGCAAACAAATTATCTCTTAATTTGACCAAATCTAATTACATTCTCTTCTGCTCTCACAGGAAATCAACCTCACAACTGGAGGGAAAAGTACAAATAAACAATAATTTACATCCCACAAGTAAAATCTGTAAAATTATTAGGAGTCTACATAGAACAACATCTTATCTGGAACAATCATATAGAACAATAGCGCTAAAAAAATAGTATAAAATATAGGAATACTAACACGAATATCTTACCTGCTACCTACAAACATTATACCCACTTTATACCACTCTTTGGTTTCCCGTACATTGCCCGTTGTAATATGATCTGGACATTAAACTATAACTCTCGACTCCATGCACAGAATAAATGTGTTGCAAAAATGTTAGATTAATAACTGGGTCCCCGTATAATTCTCACACAAAGCAATTATTCACACAGCTCAGGTTCTAAAAGTTGCACAAAACAAACAACTGCAGATTAGTGAATTCATGCATCGATATACTGCACATTGATTAACTCCCATGCCAACTTCTATAGCTTATATCCTCGGACATTCACTCACACAACACAAGAAACCTAGCTTCATACAGAAGTGAGTTTGCACGCTCAAACGCACGTAAATTCTCGATCAGATGTGTTGGCACCTATGAATGGAACAGAATACCACAAGACCTTCGCAGTATCTCAAATTTAAAGCTATTTAAACAACAGTTACGCATATGGATAATTTATCAGGACTAATAGTTGGGTTCTTACCCCCCATTCTCTTTGATTTTCTCAGTTAGGTTTAATGTTTTTACCAGTATATTAATAATTTTGCATGTACTATGATACTTAATGTGGGATTGCATTGTTCTAGATGGCCTCTGGTAACCATCTATAGCAACTGACTATGTATAGCCTACAGATGGCCTTAACCTTGCAGTGAGACTCTGGTCCTTTCTGGATTCCGTTTTGTGACCAATAGAACTTTGTTCTTATTACAGCGATATGTTACTTTGTTAATATTTGGACCAATAAAATTGATGGTTATGATTATAGACAGACAGACAGACAGACAGACAGACAGACAGATAAATAGAGAGCGAAAGAGCGCGCGAAGAAAATAGAGGAGCTGTAACGGTGGTTTATATTTAGGGAGGAGAACAATATTATTACAAGCGGCACAGGGTAAAACACGGTGACACAATGAAGAATCGAACTTTTCAGCACCCTATTATGTTACGTCTGTTTCCTTCATGCTCACTGTTGATCAATAGTGTCTGCTTTCTTAAATCGAATACCGTCTATCCTGGATTTCATCAGTGAATTCCAATCGTGGGATAGTTAAGAGGTTTAGCCAAGCAGCGTCACCGACACATGCACACAGGAAGACAAGCAGACACACCACACACACCACACACACACACACACACACACACACACACACACACACACACACACACACACACACACACACACACACACACACACACAAGCCAGACAGCAGATAATCCGGTCAAGAGGCAATTCGCAGAGTCTGTCGTTCAGTAGATGGGTCTTCAGAAGATCCTTGTACCGATCGGATTATTTGCTGTCCTGTGTCATTTTTGAGTGTGTGTCTCTGTCTTTCCTTCTTCGCAAATCAAGTAATAATAGTTTTGCTCGTTACTCTGTCAATTGCCCTAGAGATTGTTCTGCTATTTCACAAATCATCTTCTTCTCATTACACTACACGACAATGCAATGCATGTACAATACAAATACAAAACGATACACTACATGTATACACTCCCCAAACAAAAGTGCAATACAACACATTACAGTATAATACATTATAATACACTATATGTAAACGATATTATAACACAATACATGCAAACACTACAGTACACTCCCATGCAATACAAATACAATCCACTACACCATGCTGCAAAACAATACAATACAATGCATATATAGACTACACAAACTAGCCTACAACACAGTACAATAGATGTATTCACTGCATTGTAATCTAATACAATACAATACAAATGCAATGCAAATACAATACACTAAAGCGCATTACGCAACATTATATGCACTACACCTCTGATTAGTTTCTCTGTAAACGGTGCCACATACATTTTAGTTTCAATAACACCTACAGCTTACACTACCGAGCACTACATTACTCTACATTGCATAACACTACATGGATCGCATAAACGTTTCTGTGGAAGAGAAGCTATGACTGAGAGTGTCAGTGGAGAGTATTACGTTCCTGCACGCATGACTTCACTTGGCGTTTGAATGCTGAATTGTGCTCGTGGTAATTGTGGTCATGCTTCAGTGGAATTCATCTGAGTGGGGATCCTTATTAATTTTCACCATTCTATTGTATTTGGCACAGTGTCTATGGAAAGTGATTCTAATTCGTGTCATTGGAAGCGTTAATAGCGTCTATTGTCACTACTAATTGAAACTAGATACGTGTATCTCTTGATTCTATGCCGAAGGTATCAAGAACGTCTGCTTTATAGGATACGTTTCATTGCCTCCCATTAATTTTGTTCTGCCTCAGAGCTGCGCGCATTCAAGAAACTGCTTTCCACTAAACAAAGTTAAACAGCCATAATAGAAGTCCCATTCTGCTAATTCCTCTCCTACTCAATCATCCTCTTATTTCTATTTCCTCTTGATACAAATCAATAGTTCCGCATCGCTTCATTTACTATTGTCTAAGCTAGCAAGCGAATGAGCGCGTGAACGAGTGAGTGATGGACTGTGGTCTCACTGACTAAAATCTTATTGTCTGTCTGACAAAAAAACTGCATGGCCGACTAACAGACTGCCTGCCTGACTAAATAATTAACAATTGATTGGCTAGCAGGCTGACTTTCTCACTGATCCTCTGACTAACTAATAAATTAACTGTTTCATTCACTATTGTCTGACTGACTAACTGACTGACTAAAAGTTGATTGAATAATAAACTGTGGCTCGCTAAAAAGACTGACTGTTTAACTTACACAAAGGTTGACTGACAGATTAACAGACTGATTTTCTGACGTACTATCGGAATAATTAACAAACTGACTGTCTGACTGACTGAATATCAAAATGACTTACTAACTCTCTGACTGCCTGACTAAGTCATATTTTAACACTCTGACTGACTCTATAAGATGTGTAGACTCGCTAGCAGACCGAGTGACTGACTGACTGGCTGACTATAGGACCAAATAATATAACTATGGCTTCCAAAAATTTCCAGTTCCAACATTGGAGTATTGATGCAACTGAAGGTCTGCGACTAAGCCTAATACTTACTTAGCATTTAATTCTATTTGCAGCGATCTTTCAGGTTACAGACAAAGCAGCATCTCCTCTCAACTCCTTTCCTCACTGTTAATCCTCTTTCATGCTAGCCAAGTTTAGCATGCACTTCAACATTTATCACTTAAAAAATATTAGACCTCAATAAGACATGCAGCCTCGATACAGCAGTTGTTCGACCCCAATACACGGGTCGACTGACAATCCATAAAGTTTCGTGAAGACTCTCCTTTGAGACTTGCGATACGAAATCTCAGAGCACTTTGTCAGCCAAGCATCGACCAGATGATCTAAGCTATTTCGGTTTAGCTATGATCTCGGACCTAGCGTCAATGTAATATACATACATACTGTGGCGTGTTAGTCTAAGGAGAAACTGCTTGAGAGTCCCGAGTAATATAATAAACACGATTTATTAACTATTTACAATGAAATTATAATACCTTTACAAAAGCCAAACGAACAGCAACACGAACGTCCAAACAATCCTAACAGAGGATTCGACGACGACCGACCGATACAAATGTCGTCCCTCAGGAGACCAAACGAACAGAAGCGTAAACGAACACGTAAATAGTTAATAAATCGAGTTTATTATATTACTCATTACTCGGGACTCTCAAGCAGTTTCTCCTTAGACTAACACGCCACAATACATACATACATACATAAATAGATTCGTGCACAATTACATACATGCATATACAATATACATATATATAATATTATATTAAATATATATAGCGAGAGAGACAGAGAGAGGAGAGGAGAGAGAGAGAGGAGAAGAGGAGGAGAGAGGAGAGAGAAATTGGTTTGAAATAATGAGTGATTGTTTTAATGGTCATTGGTCAAACTATAGTTTGACTACTTTAACATAACAAAATCAAAATAAATCTAATCAATATGATTAACTGCCAAGACTAATAATAGTTCATGCATAAACACATACACAGCGAGCTGATTCAGAAATTGAAGTTTAGGGTTGGACAAATAATAGTAGGATCTAACAAGCAGATTGCCTGCGAAAGGGAGAAGGGAATGCTCCAGTCTGTAATGAACAGATTGATCCGTCAGCGATGCCTCCCAAGTGATAGCCCAACCTTTGAACAACTAAGCCTTAAAGCCGACACCTGCCTGTTTTAGGCTGTCCTGGGAAACCCGGGCCATGTTCTGATTGTTCTCCATAGGTTTCTCCATCCAAAAAAGCTGTTTGGCCTATTCCCTTCGACCCCGATCACATGACCGTGTTTTACCTTTAGCTGACCATAATGTGAAAAACTTTTATAGTTAGAATGCTTTATTCATATTGATTGTTTATTATATAATTATGATGTATGTTCACCGGAATACGGATTGCAGCTGGTTCAATAAAGAATATACTACTTACTTTAAATGGAAAGATAGGCTAAGCGTTTTGACAAGTTCTTTAAAATGTGCCATATAAAACGCCATTACAGAGACTCATCAGCAGAAAGTGAAGATTCATTCGACTGAAACGGAAACAGGACCCCACATCCTTTCAACAACGAAACATCACACTAGCTCCCCAATTCACGTTGGTTCTCATTTACCAAGCACTAGAGCATGGAGGGCTGAGTGAGCGCCAATGCTATGGAATTATTCAACGGATTGTCGACCATCCATGTACTAACCATGCTCGATATTACTCGATTTCACTGCGTCATATCAAGCGGCGTAGGACTTTAAATCTGTAGAGAACCATTACCTAAGATTTATAACTACCACTGACTTTGCACAGCTGCTATATGCATTACTACAAGCCATCGAAGCAACAGTTGTGGCCATTGGACAACAACTTTCGTTCTTTCACCGCACGGTTCATAAATTATATAGATCGATATAAATTTATGGCGAACTAATAACCACCTCTGCGCTATTTATTCACGCAGTCAGTCATCCAGAATCAATGGAAGGCAGTCGAGGTCCAATGAAACGTACATCAGTGTGTATACTAAAGACGCTGCACGAAGGCCGAGATCATCTGACTGCTAGAAATTGAATAGAAATAATATTAGATACAGTCAACAGTTTCTAAATCAGGAAGTTCAGTATCTGTGAACAGTAAACTAACCCAGTCCACAACAAATGAACGTCCTGCGTTTCTTAAAGCAGAACCTAAAATATTATATATATTAATGCATGCGTGAATGTATATGTTTGTGTATGTATGTATGTGAGTATGCTTGAATCTATGCATGCATGTACTATAATATATATGTATGTATGTAATTGTGGGCTTTCTAATAGAAAATGTCTAGCATTAATCCTACAAACCGCAGAACAATAATTATGTCTGGAGAGTATGATTATTATGAAGTGCAGTATTCTCAGTAAAGTAGGACAAACTCAAGAAATGAAGAATGCCCAAATGATGCCGAAACATAAAGAGAACCATGCAGTCGGGTTTTGAAACGTCGTTTGTTGATACTGATTTTAAGGAACTTGATGCGACTTGGAGTATATATGTATAGACAATTTCTCCATAGATAATTCTAACAGCACTCCTTTCTAAAATGGTAAAATGAGATGTAGGACGTGTTGGGCGCCTTGCATGGCTGCCGTATACAGTTAAATTCGACCCCTGTAATAGCTTGTGATAATCCGTTCATAGGCCTACTGATCTGTAATCATCCTGCGTTGTGTCTGTTTGAAATTAAACGAAGATTATTTTTTGGTAATAAAACTAATGTTTTCAACCTCATACCACAGCATGATAAATTTAGATAGGATAGGGCTAGAGTAGTGTAAAGAAACCATATAAGTTTACAGTTAATACCTACAGTTTCAGAAACTTTATATTGCATGTGTTATATATATATATATATATATATATATATATATATATATATAATTCTAGACGCATAGCAAAGCTGGATATTATCGATTTTTATGTAGAGAACAAGAAACTCTGATAGATCTAAATATAAGTGGTCTGTGAATAATACAAAATTGAATTCCTTTTTGGGGCCCGATAGCGCATTGGATAACACGCTGGCATGGAGAGCGAGAGGTACCGAGTTCGAGCCCCGGGCGATCGTATACGGCGGATATGCTTTGTAGGCTGCTATTAGCGCCGTTGTATTGCATTGTATTGTCTGTTCTGTTAGTAGTTAAGATTTAAATTGCATAACATGTAAATGTACAGCGCATTGCGTTTGTCAGGCGCTTCAATAAAGAAAAGATTATTATTAGTATTATTTTAGATTTACTTATGACATATTCGCATGAAACCAGATTACTAAGTTAGATAATTCCAGATCGTGTGCTATAGAGAAAATGAAGGTGGCTAGGGCCTATTAATTATTAGAAAGTTAAACAGAGGTACAATTGTATTATCTGCACACAATGTACATTGTGTAAAACGTGATGAATAGCGAAATTGGACGTACGAACCTGCCTAGCAAGGCAGAGAACCAAAAGAAGAAAGAAGAATGTAGGCTACATTGTGAAATGTGGTGTAATTCTTAACATAATTAATATAAAAAATAGTAAAATGTTCAGGCATGTAGTCACGACATTTGACTACATTTCATGACTGCATTGCCTGACAAGTCAAGCAAGAATGCATTGTTAGATCTGTAGACGGTCAATTGGTCATTGTAGTCGGAGAGACAGACCAAGCAAGAATGCATAGATCTATAGTTGAATCTGTAGACAGTCATTGTGGTATTAGAGTCTTGAGAGACAGACCGACAAATCGTTCTCCAATCCGCCATAATTGTACTCGTAAAATGAAATATATATCAAGCGCTATTCAAAGCTATAGGCACAGCACTCCAGTTTATTCACGAGCGTTGCGTTAAGGCAGGTCGTGTTGAGGTTGAGAGAAATAGTTGAATGGCGACGAGGGATGGATTGAATGGATCAGGGTAATCGTAATCGTAATCGCCAAACTTCTAAAGCGACACTCGAAAGCCAAGCGCAGGGCGCCAGCCTATTCACGAGCGTAGTAAGGTTTCTTGAAGAGGTGGAACTTGTAATTGAAAAGCCTGAGAAGTGATGGAATGAGGAGCTTGATACAGTTTATGGTGATGGAAATGACAGGAGGATGCTGAAACGGATATTGCGGAATTCAGATGGAAGATCGTTCCAGAATGCAGACTGTAACTGTAGTCGTAATTAAACATTTATACAGCGCCACTTAATGTGAAAACTAGCCAGAGACGTTCTCTGAGCTATCCTATTTCGTGTAAAATGTAGGCCTAATTAAGAAGAGAAATTTCATGAGCAAGCAAAAACAGAGCAAATAAAACTAGACGGGATGGCATCGGCATGCACCCGCACGTGCTTTCAGCCAACCAACGAAATCCCATCCAATTCTGATGCAGTATAGGCCTTTAATGGTATTAAACCTACGTAGCCATATTGTTAGAACAGCCGCGCACATCATTTGAAAGTTGTCCGGATCGATTTCAAGTGTAGGTTTTTTCTAAATTGTTT
The DNA here is from genome assembly GCA_020284085.1 of Aporrectodea caliginosa. Taxonomy (NCBI): domain Eukaryota; kingdom Metazoa; phylum Annelida; class Clitellata; order Crassiclitellata; family Lumbricidae; genus Aporrectodea; species Aporrectodea caliginosa. The sequence goes on along the minus strand of JACEVL010000491.1, from coordinate 980,910 downwards.
ACACATGTACACCATCACTTTGATCTATTCAATTCAAGCTGCCGACAATTCGAGTTCCATAAAAATAATGCTTTAAACTGTCCTAAATAGGTTTTGTTTTCGATCAGTGAATAGGCCTATGTACGACGATTTTTTAGGTGCCAATTTCTACATACCGTAGTCCAAAATTACGAAGTCGCGGGATCCAGTCTATTAACAGGCGCTCAGTCAAAATAAAATCGATAGGCATGCAGATAAGGTTAAAATCCGTTCCAGGTGAAGATCCAAATAGTCAGGTATCGCTGGATCACAAGTAGAGAGTGCCACCGATTGGACCAGATCCCAGATTTTGCACTCGAACTCTGCTATTCAAGATGACCGGAGAAATGCAGCTGCAGCAGAGTTCGTATATCGTATAGCCTACCTATGAATCATTACCGAACAGTAGAACCCGAGGCGACGGAAGTAAATTATTTAAGAAACTAAAGAGAACATCAAGATCGAAATTCTTCAGTGGAAGAGTTGTAGACTTGTGGAATGGTTTGGATGATAACGCTGTCTCAGACCACACTATTACAGCTTTCTTTGAAACAGAATTAGTAAGTAGGCTTAAGGATTGGCTGTTTAACATTCCCGGTTATTTGCAATGTTTCTAACACAGATTAAACGACTTCTGAACTACTCGGGAAAGTTATGTAATGTTTTGTTATGCTGTGTTATGTTCTACTATCTGATAATTATTATTATAGACGGGTAATGTGAATGAAACGTTACAAAAAGGCATTTCTAGGAATTGTTCAACGGAAGGAAGCGTTGTTGGCTGATAGAAAAATCTTCAAAGGAAACGACAAATGGTGGATCAAAGAGATACGACGCTTTGTGATGCGCTTATGAATTGTTTTAAACGTGGAGGATTATTCTTTGCATTTTACATAACAGATTCGCAGAAGGCATTAATTATGTAGAGAGCAATCATGTCATCCGTCCAGCTGGCAGCGATTTAGGATTGCAATATTTCAACTGCTTTGAAGTAAACAGGTGAAAAAACAGAACAAAGGAGGCAGAATAAAAGATGAGGAATGTTGTATTGTTACCTGATCTTAGACAGACAGACAGGGATTATATATATATATATATATATATATATATATATATATGCATATATATATATATATATATATGCATGTGCATGTCTTGGACTGGTGAAGGTGTACGGGGTTTACCCATAAGTTTGAATTCCAAAGAACCAGGCAAGGAACTATTCCAAAAACTATTCCAGGACAAAGAACTACAGACATATATAGGCAAAACACTTGGCCATAATAATGCTACTCCAGTTGGCTTTGGAAGGTAAACAAAAATTGGATATGCGGAAATGCATTGGAATTTAGCCACAAGGATCAAATTCCATGACGTCAGTGGCTAAGGACTTTGGCAACAGGCAAGGCACTTCATCAGAAAACTAATTTGACTTTGGAAGGTGCAAAACAGCCAATCCGATGTGCTCATGCTGTAGCCTATAGGCAAGTGTAACTTGGCATTGATATAATGCCAGCTCAAACTTCAAAGTGAATACTCCAAACCTGAGAGCACAGAAGCACCACTATTCAGCCATCAAAGGCTGACTACACAAGGTATAATAATAATAATATTCATATATTAATTCAAACTGACAAGTGCACAGTAAGATTATGTGATACACTTGTAGTAGTAGTAACAGATGATAACAAGTTTAACAGGAGTCGAATTTAACTGTATGACAGCCTGCAAGGCGTCCCATCTGTCCTGCTCATTTATATATATATATATATATATATATATATATATATATATATATATATATATATATATATATATATATATATATATAAACAGATAGAGAAACACCCGTAGCAATGGAAGTAGAAGAAGAAGATGTGAACCTATAGATGACACTGAATTCATTTGAAAGACAATTTAATTGCAGAATATGCAAACGTTTAATGCTTATCACGAAATATTTAGACAAAATAAATACAGATGAAAGAAAAAATAGCAATGCAAATCCTCGTCGAAATATTTACCCCAGAGTTCCTAACTTCGATCCGCGCGTGACATAAAAAACGCAATGGTTTCACATAAACATAAACCAGTTGTCACGATTAAATTTTGATTAAACCAAACAAATGCCAAGAAATCTCAATAAATTGCAGCATCCTGTAAACAGTACGTATCTTTACCCTGCCCAAGATTTGTGTCTCAAATTAATAAAATTTAATTCTTCGGACTATCCTAGAATGGCTTGATTTTCGATCAGTTAGTTATAGGCTTACAAACAAGTTTTTGACGTGCCAAAATGCGCCATATCAGATGTCATGAATCGCGATCATAGGCATTGATGTATATAATGACAAATGTCCATAGATTATTTGGAATGTAGTTTTATCGCCGTAGTCTATAATCCTGTTCCTTTTCATGATTTCTAACTAAATAACGACTAAGCACTAAGCAGAGACTAGTTCTAAGAACTACATTCCTAGGGTTCTCTATAGGAGCTTGCTAAAAAAATAACCCCTGAACAAACAATAACCTATAGAATTTTAAATTACTAATCTCATTTCACTTTACCTTGTAACCGGTTGCGGCTTGTCAACCTGATTCACATTAAACGAATATATATATATATATATATATATATATATATATATATATATATATATATATATATATATAGTTCTGTAGGCTATGCAATATATATATTGTGGCAAGGTATAAGGCATATTTACTATCGGAACAAACCAGAGAGTGGTCTATGAACAGCACATTCCAGAGGATCTCAAAACTTAAAATATAAAACAAAAATTAGAAGTTGATTTGAATTAAAACTGCGAGTGAACGACAATAACTAAACATAATTACAACGGTATTAATACAAGTTCAAACTTTGGAAAATAAATTTAATGGCTGTAAAAATGTTCTGGGGCAGTAGATTGTAAAATCTGCCTCTGGCTGTGTAAGGTTTGTTTGATCGGAACGAAAGAACACGATGTGCGGTGCTATTCAGGGATTTTACAGACCTATGGTAAGGCATAGATGAGATCTTAATGTTATTTACCCTTTCACGTTATCAATAATATATATATTAGGGTTGGCTTAAAACGGTCGTTATATGTTCATAGTTTTACAAGATCAGTTTTTATGCTCCGTCTCTTGATTTAAGTGGCTGTAACGGCATGTGCCGTGTTACGGCGCTGTAGAAATTGTCGTAGTCATTCATTCTACAGGTTTTGTTTAAAGCTGAGAGCAAATGTCTCGGAGCTCTGCCACTGTAATAGTCAATTGAAATTCCTCTCAGCTCAAGTGCAGTAGTAGCCTTCAGCGGCTGAGAAATGAGGCTACCGTGGATACAATGAGGAATGCGTCGAAACTGTCCTGAAACGCTGATCGATAGC